>JAHXMU010000037.1:1985226-2036017 GCA_019455685.1 Philornis downsi
TTTTCACGCATTTCGAGTCGTATCTCTGCGATAACTTGACGGACGTTGGTTTCCACACTATCCAACGCTTGGGGTTAGCCTCACAAAGAAGTCTAACGGCATCAAATCGCATGACCTTGATGGCCTTGACATTGCTAAATCGTGAAATTGCAATTTCTGGAAACTTCTCATGTAATAAAGCCAAAGTCGGCCGTGTTGCGTAGCTTGTGGCAAGGTCTTGTTGAAACCACATACCGTTCAGTTCTCCCGGATGCAATGGTTTTTCCACAATCACTTCTGGGTTATCTTGTGGATGTAACCACCGAGTGAGAAATGAGCTTCATCGTTGAAGAAAATTTTGTTCCATTGAAAGTCCACTTTTGAGTAACCACTTTTGTTGTAAGTTTTAACTATTTTTGCGCATTCTTCGGTTGTTAAACGATGCATATTCGTAAATGGCAAACCTTTCACTAAATAAATAGCACTTCAAATGAAAGGTATTTAACAGCTAACAGTCTTGCTAGACTGGCAAATTTGGAACCGCTAAATGGATAGCCCTGTACATTGTGCATGTTCATCATGAAATACCAAAAATCATAGGATTTTCTTTAGAGGAAAATATAATTTTATAAAATATTCCATATAGCAAATACAAAGTGGACTACAAATATCAAAAGAGATCAAAATTTGCCCCGTAGGAAACTATTCCTATATAGGTCTAAAACCACTCCTGGAAAAATGGATATGTTTATTAATTGCCCGGGAATTTTCGGTACTTTTTGCTTGGCATTAATCAGAAGTGACATAGGTTCGTAATTTCTGGAAGCGGGACTTAACTGTCACAATCCATACATTTTTTAATTAAACTGCTCTAATTGTGTGCATGATTTTTGAAAAACAAAAAGATATGCTTTTATGAACTGCAAGTATCATAAATGGGCAAAATTTTTTTAGAAGGAAACTTTCTCACATAGGGGCCATACGATGTTACAGCGCACAGTAACAGTTTTTTTTTTGCATTCATTTTCTTTATTGGATCTTTCTTACGAAATTTACAATATGTATTCAAATCTTAATCCTATCTTAAACTAAAGTATCCTGCCATTGCCAGATCTTGTTTTTGGCGAACAGATCTGTTTATCACCGGACCAAGTCTAGCGTGTCCTTTCTTTTTAGCCGTGTATGACCGGGAAAGTGCTGAAGGTTTTGAGCGAGTGGGTTTGAGTGGGAGGACAACTTCGATAAATATGACCTGCTTAATTTTTTCATTTCCTCGGAAATATAAGGAATGTTTAAATCTTTGTGTATGTTATCATTCCTAACATACCATGGGGCACCACAAATTTGACGCAGTATTCTTGACTGTCTTCTCTGCAGTTTATTTATGTTAGAAGCCGATGCCGTTCCCCACGACTGGATGTCGTATGTCCATATTGGCTTCAATATGGTTTTGTAAATGGTGATTTTATTTTCCAAACTGAGAGTAGACTGGAAGCCAATAAGCCAGTGGAGTTGAGCCATTTTTAATTTCAATTGTATGATTTTTGAGTCAATGTGATTTTTCCAGGTGAGACGTCGGTCAAGGTGAATACCCAAATATTTCACATGGTTATGAACGGGTACGGTACTACCGTGAATAGTGAGGGCTGGGCAATTGTTCTGTCTAAGAGAGAATGTAACCTGTACACTCTTAGTGGCATTTACTTTTATCTTCCACTTTTCGAGCCAAGATTCTAATGCGTGTATATGAGACTGCAGTTGTCTAGAAGCCATTAATGGGCAAGTGCTAGTGCTCATGAATGCAGTGTCATCAGCGAAAGTTGAGGTTTGAATTTGGGAATGCACAGGCATGTCAGAGGTGTAGATGGTATATAGTATAGGGCCTAGTATACTGCCCTGCGGAACTCCTGCTGAAACTTTTCTTTGAGTTGAAACAGAGTCTTTCGATTTTACTACAAAAGATCGATCCTTCAGATAGCTCTCCAGGAGCTTATGGGTATTTGCCGGTAGAAAAGAGACTATTTTGTGAATAAGGCCTTCATGCCACACTTTATCAAAGGCTTGGGAGATGTCTATAAAGAGAGCTGAGCAATATTTCCGATCTTCGAATGTTTTTCTGATCTGGGTTACTATACGGTGTACTTGTTCTGTCGTTCCATGACCCTTGCGAAACCCAAACTGGTGCGTGGGTATTACATGGTTTGCTTCAATATAGGGGTACAACATTTGGGGAAAGATCTTTTCAAACAGTTTAGATAAAATAGAGAGTAAACTTATGGGTCGATAGGATGTAATTTGTGACAGTTCCTTTCCAGGTTTTGGGGTCATTATTATTTCAGACAGCTTCCATGATTGAGGAAAGTATCCAATTCGAAGTATAGCATTAAATATAAATAAAACTAATTTGAGGATATTGTGGGGGAGTTCTGAAATCATTTTCGCTGTTATTTTATCGTGTCCAGGAGATTTATTCATTTTCAACGAGAGAAGATTTTTCTTTAAGAGAGATAGACTTATTTTCATTGGATTTGTGACTATTGGGCTAATGATCGTTGGATTCACACGAGAGATTGTATCGTTAGGAGTAAATACTTCTTCCAGATGATCAGCAAATTCTTTCACTTTTTCATCACTACTCCTTGCCCATCTTTCATCCGTACTGGAGACTCCTGTGTTATAGGACGCTGTAGTTGCCTTGTGGCCTTGTACAGGCTATAGTTAGTGTTTTGTGTGGCTCCTAGACGAGATAAGTAGCGGGCTTCGGAGATTTCTTTTTTTTTTCATCCAGAGTTGACCTCAGTTTTGACTTGCACTGGTCGAGACGAGCTTTGAGGTAGGGAGATCTGTGTCATCGTCTTCTCGCTTTCTTTTTCTCTTTGATTAGAGATTCAATATGTCATGAGGAGTCATTTTTTGTTTTAGCATAGACCTTGTGCGGAGTTGCCATGTTTGCGGCAGTTGTCATTGTGGACTGAATTTCGTCTGGTGTTTTGAGAGAAAAGTTGTGCCACAGATGAGAGCTTATGTACATCTTGTATCTCAACCAATTTGTATGCCTGTTTGGAAAATGGTAAGAGATTTCCGGGTTCAAGGGAATGTTAAATACTGTGAGAATTGTGGGGGAGTGGTCTGATGAGAGGTCAAGGGAAGGAGTAACGATGATGTGTTCTCTTGTTATGCTCTTCATAACTGCAAAATCTATGAGATCGGGGGTTTTATTGAGATCCGTGGGCCAGTATGTTGGTTCACCTCCAGACAAAACTTTTAGGCCTGAACTCGATATAGCATTCAGCAATTGCCTGCCCCTGGGGTTGACGAGTCTAGACCCCCAGAAGGTATGTTTAGCATTGTAGTCTCCGGCTGCTATAAACTTGTCACCAAGAGTAGAGAAAAAGTGTGAAAACTGGTCTTCGCTTATAACATATTTGGGAGGGCAGTATATGGAAGAAACTATTATGTTTAATCCAGTTAGTGCAACTGAAGTGGCTTGTATGTGATCAGTTTTATATTCGCGTAGAGGGAAGTGCTTTACCTGATCATTAATTATTGCAGCTGTTCCTCCACAAGCTCTGCCACTGGGATGTTTTGTATCGTAGGTTGAGTATCCATTTATTCGGAAGCAATTTTTTAACGAGAAATGAGTTTCAGAGACTAAGAGAATGTCAATATCTCGGGATCTCAAGAAATACTCTACTTCATTCTTATGTTGGGTGAGTCCGTTGGCATTCCAGTAACAAATTCTTATAGAGTTCATTTTCTGGTTAATAAAACTTGAATCAGCATATTCTGGTTTCGTAACATTTCTTGGATAATCCCCTCCATATTTGTCATGAAATTATTCATAGTTTTTATGAAGGATTCGATTGAGGTTTCAATATTGTTTTTCTGGGGAGGAGCTTGAGGAACCTGATTTTTCAGAGATTGTGAATATGTCATTTGAGTCGTCGTTGCTGAATTGACATTTGAGACTGATGGAACTGGATTTGGGATACACCCAAACTCTGGCACTTGAAACTGAGGAGTTTCGTGCTTTCTATGAGAGAGCTTCCTCCTTAGTTCTATATACACGGGGCAACCTCTATAATAAGCTTATGGTTTCCTCTACAGTTTCCACATTTCTTCAGACTGGAATCTGTTTTTGGTAACTTGCATTCTAAAGTTTTATGAATACTTCTGCATATCACACATACTGATGGTAATTTGCAGTAAGCTTTAGTATGCCCAAACTCCTGACAGTTTAAGCATTGAGGAGGGTCCTCAACTGATACTCTGCGATGAAGCAGATATCTGAGATTGTGAATTCATTTCACAATTCATTTCATTCATTTCTTTTTCATTCATGTGGGCATGGTCAAACGCTATTTCCACCTTAAACATGGGCTGAGGAGCGTTGAACTTGTTGAGTATATTGTGAATGGATTTCACTTCGTAACCCTCATTTTCAACAGCCTCCTTTATTTCCTGTATGGGAACGTTGCTTTCAATGCCCTTGATTACAACTATTAGTCCCTTAGAGCTTTTGAGTTGGTAAGTATAGTAATTCTTACATTCCTGGTCAAAAAATTTGGAAACTTCACGATATTTTTCTTCTGTATATGTTTGAACTTTTGTCTCCAGCACCTTCCCCTTGCGCAGGGACCGTCTTTTCCAACTAAATGAGATAATCTGTTTACCAGATTGTTGGAGATAGCTTCCCTTAGGAATATTGGGGGAGGTTTTTGTGCTTTCTTAGGTTGTGATTGCAAATTTTCTTCTTCTGTGGCCAAAATTGCGTAGTAATTTTGACCTCTTGGGTCAACCTGTGAGGGAGGGATGCTTCTGGAATACTTCGAGTTTGGAAGTTTTTGGCTAGACTTTGGGCTCAATTTTCTTTTCAGAATGGGAAAGTAAACGTCTATCCCAGTTTGAACCGTTTCATTTTGAGTTTTTTGTTTCGGTATAGCGCCCTTCGAGGTCGATGTTGCCGGTTGAGTAGCACTCGCGAGAGTTGCCACTATATCACCGTTTGCACAAATGTTAGGTGAAATATCGGGTATACTTTTAGGCGGAATCTTAACTAACAGTAACAGTTAGGTAGGTTAATTTATTATGCATCAGGAGAGGGCGTATTTGGATTTTCAATTGCTATCGAACCGGAATATAGGCTATTACTCTCTGAACGACAATCTAAAGGAAACATTTATATGATTCGGTCCGACTAACCTTTGACGCCTGTCCACCTTTTTAAATTGAAATTTGTCCTAAATACTATCAAGTATACTTCAAATATACAGGTCAAAAAATCGTAATCCTCACCCTTTCCGAATCTTTACAAATTCCTCTAAAACGCTGTTACATAAGCCCTCGAATATTGATTTTCTTTTTGAAATAAATTATTTCATTCGAATCATAATTTTCATGTTTTCTAGGAACTACCTCAAGTGTCCGTAGGCCACTTCAATCACTTTTATGATTCTTGACTGTTTATATCACACCTTAGCGGATATAAATCACTTAGAGCTGCAAGAATTAACGAAGCGTACAAATATCTTTAATATGGAATCAGAGCAAATTTGTTCAATGTTATTCTCATATGAAGTTCATGGGGGCGCTATTAATGATGAATTAATTTGTATCAGTAGCTAAGTCTATGGAAATGATTTCAATGATTGCCTTAATGTACTATTACTTCAAGCCGTCCATTTGTTAACTGAAAAAAGTAATAAAAATCACTTAACGCCATACACAGTGCGCAGTTCCCAATGCAAACAGACACCTATAGAACACTTGTTTCAGTTTTCCAATTATGAAAAGTTTTTCCATGACTTCATGTGAAATAATCACTACGAAATTCAATATGCACACTCATAATATCTCATTGGAAATGAATTATGTTTTCAAGCCATATTGCGTATAACAAATATTAATTATAACGACCTTGAAGTGTAACACTTTTGTGAATTACACAGATGCATACAATGGTTAGCCATTCACGTCATAGCCGTTCTGTTTATTGTGAAGGAAAATGTATTACGTTTTATTTCTATTACGTAAAATACATGAAGTTTTTGATTTCGAAATTTTCGGTATTATGATAGTAAGCCTATAGCAATCTCTAAGTTTATGATTCTTGAGTGATTTTTTAAATATTTGGATTTTAATAGTCATTTACTTTTCGAAAATTATTTCGCGCAAGTGTTTATAATGAATACGTTGTGAATGATCCATGCGACAAGTTCTGCGATCGATCATTTTTTGTGAGATTAGCAATTAATATCTTCCTATTGAACTGTTTCGTCTTAATATAAACAGATGCACAGTAATCCCTTCAGGGTTTGCTGAGCGTTTAGTTCTTAGTTTTTGTTTGTCTTGTTTAGAGTTTTAGTTTTTAAATTTCAATAAAAACGCATAAAAATTACAAAAATTCAAAATAATTTTATATGACCCGATTAATCAATGGTTCACACTTACTTTTTAAAAACTGTTTCATATAAATATTAACCATAACTATAACTATGGTGCGCAACTAGATTCGCGCTGTTTGCCAATAGGTGACGCCAGCTGTAAATGTTAGTCGATTGTGCCATAACCTACACGTCATGAGTCAAGGTTAGACATATGATAAACAAACCGTCTTAACACAATAGTGGTTTTCTTTTGACGTCATATACTTTTGGTTGTGTGAATATGTATAATTTTGTGCGAAGTAATCGTCATATGAGGGAAATATTGATTTTCTTCTTTCAATTGAAGAAAACGGAGGCTGAAGCTCACTGAGAGCTTCAAAACGTGCAGGGAGACTCTGCTTTAATGAAACAACGTATCGAGATTAATTCCGCCGCTTTAAAGACGGTGATTTAATGTTGACGACGTTTCGTGTGAAGGAAGACAAAAAAACTTCAGACACTGAATTGACGGCATTGCTTGATGGGATCCGTGACAAACGCAGGTAGAGCTTGCCTCAGTATTAGGAGCTGCACGTAAAGCCATTTCCAAGCGGTTGCATGCATTGGGAATGATTCAAAAGAAAAAAAAAAAAACGGGTACTTGGGGATTGATATCGACTTCAATTAATACGATTGAGCTGAACTCTGTGCGAGAAATGACCACAATGTGAGGAGAGGCATGAAAAGTGATTCCTCAACGGTCAGCCTCACGTGGCAAAGCCCGTTAAAACCTACCTGAAAATGCTGAAATATGAAATCTTCTCCATCCACCATATTCTACAGATATTGCGGTGTCTGATTATCACTTGTTCCGTTCGATGGCACACGGTCTGGCTGGCCAGCAGTTCTACTCATATGACGACATCAAGGAATATCTAGATTCGTGGATAGCCTCAAAAGACGAACAGTTTTACAATGACAGAATTCAAGCTTTGACAGAAAGATTTGTAAAATTTGCGATGGGGAGCACTTTCAAAGAATAATTTTTGAACATGCTTTCATAATAAAGTTTCATTAAAAAAAACAGCTAGCACAAATTACACCAATACATTGTAAGCAACCCATACGAGAAATACGATTATCAACCATTTTTTGGAATATATCGGCTTATATCTTCTTAACAATACATATATTGTTGTTTTTCAAGCCTTCATTCGGTACTACATAAAACATTTTTCTACAGACAACTAATTGCGTCTCGTTACAATCACGAGTCAATCATATTCAGCATGACCTCATCCATACCTTTTGGAATATACGCTCACAAATTACAATGGACCTATCAGAAATTCTGCACCGAAAAGTCAAATAATACAAGGCGGTAAATTCTACGCCTAAAAAGAAAGCGAAAAAACTCAGCGGTATCTCAGCGATAATTTGACGTATGCTGGTTTTCAAATGCTCAAACATTTGGTGTAGTTGCTCCACAAATTACGCTTTTTGTAAATTTCACATGCAATAAAACAAAACTCCGTCGCGTTGTGTGGCACGGGACATCGTCTTGTTGAAGCCACATATCGTTCAGTTCATAATCATCAATTGCAGGCCAAAAATAATTGTTCACCATACGCCCAAGGCGCTCCGAATTGACGGTGGCGGTGGTGGATTACTCCAGTGGCCCAATGCCACTCACAGACCATAATGCGCACCTAACTGCCACTTTTTCCGGATGCAATGGCTTTTCTACAATCAATTCTGGGTTCTCGGAGCCCCATATGCTACAATTTTGATTGTTGACGTAAACACCATGCGAGAAATGAGCTTTATCGCTGAAAAAAAATTTGTTCGAAAAACCGACATTGAAAAACTGTTACTGTAGCACCCAGTTAGCATTTCTACGGGGTTGTGTATAGTTAGCCGGCTCTAGTTGTTGCGTGAGTTGAATTCTATATGGATGGAGGTGCAAATACAAATGCATAGTACACTATAATAAGCCGTAAGACAGGCCCAATTGCTGAGAACAATGTGGAATCGGCAAGTTCGCATTTTCCGCCGCACTTTCACTAACAGAAGCGATATTTTCGGCACTGCGTAAGTTGCGATGATGCTCAGGCCTGCTCACACCTGTATCGCTTCCAGTCTTTTCGAATTTCTTTATAATTTTGCCAATTCCTTGCACAGTAGGTCAATTATGACGACCATAATCATCCCGTAATTCATAAGAAATACCCAAGTTTGGATCACCACTTTTGTACCTTGTTTGTTTATTAAACTACCCATATTCGTAAATGGAAACCCTTTCGCTAAATAAATAACACTTCAGATGACAGATATTTAACAGCTGACAGCCTTGCCAGACCGGTGGTTTTAAGACCACTAAATAGATAACCCGTAACATAGCATACGTAACTACATATGTTTCAACAAATACTGCACATATTTCTGCAAATGACGCCTTCAAATATGCAATTTACATATCTTCATTTATGAAACGTATGATTACTATTAATTAGGAGTTTCGATTGTAATTTGATTGAGTTCAGACATGTGGTGTTTGCTGTCAAATCAAAAAAAAAAAACAAATTATCTAAGAACAAATTAAAAACTTTTCAAATTATTTCTGTAACGAATCGGCGAATTTCATTGGTAATTGGTGATGGACGAACCATCCCATGCTAAGGATGCTACTAAAGCTCCGGATAAACTTCCGCCCGACAAGAATATAACCGGAACAAAAAGACCAAAGCAAAGCTTGGGTCAGTTACTGAAAGACGCTTGTTTTCAAGATGACCTTTCCTCTGCAAACGAAGGCACAGGACTCTACAAGAATTCTGGTAACTCATCGGGCGTCATTCCAAAGGGAAAAGTTCCAATAACTAAAAACATTTGTTTCCGAGATCAAACATTTGCTCAGGGTCAATCGAGGGAAGATATTTTTAACACCAAATCAATGGACTATGAAGATTTTTCATTATCTGATGAAGAGGTATTTCAATTGGCCACAGGCAAGAGGGCAAGATCCGCGAAATACAAGGCAGATTCCAATACAAATAATGGTAAGCCTGAGTCAACTGGCAGAGCGAATAGATTTAGTGTCCTAGGAGAACTGCAATTTGCGAAGGATTGTTTTTCTAAGACTACACAGGCACAAAATCACAAAACTAATAACGGAGAGAAACGTGTAAAAGACAATGGTGGATCGTTCTGTCCACCAATTTTCTTATATAATGTAAATATAGGGCATCTCGTTGACCAGCTGAAAAATAAAAATATTATATACAAAATTGTAAATTCAGGAAAATATAAAAGCAAATTATATGTAAAAGATGCTTCGGTTCATATCGAGATGATGAATCAGCTAAAGAAGAACAATATTGAATCGTGTTCATATACCCCGAAAGAATTTAAAAGAACTAGTTTGGTCTTAAGAGGCATTTACCACAACACTGACCTAAACTTAATCAAGGAGGAAATTGACAGAGTTGTTCCCAACACAGTAGAATCAGTTTCGAAATTTATAACTAACTATTCTAGAAAAAATAAAATAGATACTGGATTGTTTTTGATAACCCTATTATCTGGAAAATCGCCTACGGAAATTATTGCTACGAAATACATTTTAAATCAGAGAATTTCCTGGGAATCCCCCAGAGCAAACGCAAAGGCTATTCAATGTTGGCGGTGTCAGCAATGGGAACACTTGTCCCGCAATTGTAACAGGAGGTTTGTTTGTGTTAAATGCAAAGACGGTCATGGTCCGGGTGAGTGCAAACTTGAGAAAAATGATGATTCAATTCCTTATTGTGCAAATTGTAAAGTGGAAGGACATACATCCAACTACAGAGGCTGCCCAGTCTACAAGAAATATGTGGATATGAGGAAAAGATCGGTGAATCAGGCTAGGGAAAGGGGACAAAACGCTTCCAATAATGTTTTACGAGCTATTAATTCGTCCGTAGTACCTGGCGTCACTTATGCTAACTTATTTAATAATACTAATCCGTTAGAAAGTCCAACTCGTATGTCAAAATCGCAAATAATTCAGGATTTTTTAAAGATTGCAGAAATTCTTTGTTAACCTGTTAATTTGGAACAAAAAGTTGAGCACTTTATTGACAATTATAAGAATCTTGCAAAAGATGAGGCTAAAAAGCAATGTCTGTGTCTTATGATGGAAGTTAATCGTTATTATGGTCCGTAATCGTGTCAGTTTCATGACATATAACGTAAGATCTTTGATTGAAACAAGTAGGAGAATCGATTTAAGTAATACCTTAAGAGCTAACAAGATTGATATAGCATTCGTCCAAGAAACCCATTTAAGAAAGGATCAGAAAATTTTTTTGGAGGACTACACATTTGTTAAGGACAACAGTCCATTAAGTACTGGTATAGCCATACGAAAACCTTTATTGTTTTCAAAAATTTGCATTCCCGGTTTGAGTTTTCCGAATACATTCATAAATCTTTCCATTTTAGTTGATAAGAGAAAAAGAAAAAGAATTTGCTTTTAGAATCGGTGTATATACCCTGTAATTATAACCAAAATCATTTCATTGAGGGCCTGTCAATAATTTCCAGGTTTTCCCAAAACTTTCATGGCGTATTTATTGGTGGAGACTTCAACTCCAAACATAGCTCAAGGGGAGATTCTTGCAACAATCTAAATGGAATTGTATTTTTTAACTGGCTCCAACAAAATTCATTAAGTTTTATTCGAATGTCAGATTCAACACCTTCATATGCAAATGGGCAGTCTTTCCCGGATCATTTCCTTGTCAGTCCGAATCTGCTTCGTTCAGACAATGAAAATGTTCGTATCAGTAGCCATTCTTCTTTTTCGGACTTCCACTAAAAATGGAAATTAAAATTTCCGGTTCTGAAACCATTTTCAAACCTCCATCCAATATAACATCATACAAAAACACTAACTGGGATAATTTTAGACGTGATATTGCTGGTGAACTTTGTAACAACTTCCCCGCCGCTGATAGAAACTTGTCAAATGATGAGATTGATACATACAACGATTAGTTCTATGAACTCAATTCATTCGGAAAAGGTAGAACTAGGCAACAGGGAATTTATCATTTCGGATGTGACTAAAAGATTATATAAAATTAAGCACAGGTGGCAGAAACAACTGAAAAGATTATTTCACCAAAATTTTAACAGAACAAATTCGGATTATCGATTGTTATCGAAACAAATTCAGCTAATAAGTATAATCATTAGGAAGCACGTAGAAATTGACCAATGTAGAAATTTTGATAAAAAATTATCACACATAAAATCAGGACCAACGGCCGATAAAAATGTGTATAATATGTTAGGCTACAGGAAGAGGGATCAGTTGAAAGTTCTGACGGTAGAAGGTCAGCTTGTTGAGGACAAGGCTTTGCAATTGCAAAAACTCAAAGAACATTTTTCAAGCATTTACGAGGCAACTTCGGATAATGATGTTGAAATTTTAAACGAGGAAATAAATAGAACTACATTAATGGTTCCTGAAAATATGTTTCAATTCAGCTCAGGCTTCCAATCCACAAACTCAGACAATTGTCCAAGTCTTACAACAGTGGACGAAGTTTTGGAGCACTCCGTAGCGATAAATAACAAAAGATCTGCAGGACTTGACGAAATTTCTAACTATCTTATCAGAAAACTGCCAATGAAAGCATATGAATTTTTAGTAATAATTTATAACAATTGCTTAAACAATTCTTATTTTCCAAAAGAATGGAAGGTTTCTAAAGTCGTGCCTATAAAAAAGAGGAAGGACAGCAATGATGTTAAGGACCTTCGCCCTATTTCGTTATTATCGAACTTAGGTAAGCTTTTTGAGAAAATAATCCGGGATAAAATGGGTACTGGAGTAACAACCACGTACATTTCGAATCTGCAATTTGGATTTCAAAGGGGTCACTCAACCAGTGATGCTCTGCTCAAGCTTCAAAATAACGTTGTCCTAAATTTGCGAAAAGGTTTTTGCACGGTTGCGGTATCACTAGATGTCGAAAAGGCCTTCGATCATGCTTCGCATAGGGGTATTCTATAAAAAATGATCCAGATTGGTTTTGATCCTCATATAATTAAGTTGTTTGTCAGTTTTTTAATAATAGAGAATTTTGCATTGATTTCTCGGGCATGATTTCCGGTTTTGCGAATGTGAATTGCGGTGTTCCCCAGGGTTCAATTCTAGCCCCACACTTATATAATATATTCATGTATGATTTCCCTCATTTTGATTCAGCTTCCACTGGGTTATTGTATGCAGATGACGCTTTGTTGTATGCACATGACATGTCGCCGATTACGGCACTCGGCAAAGTTTCGGTTCACTTGCGCAACGTGGGACAATTTTATGACAAATGGGGAGTAAAAATAAATGCTTCGAAGAGTAAAGCAATTTGTGTGAGAAACGCATCGGGCAAATGTAAACCGTTCGTAGTTCCCGAAAGTAAATTGATAAGACTTTTCCTTGCAAGTGAGGAAATTCCTTTCACAAATAGTTTAAAATATTTGGGCATTAACTTTTCGAAGCTTCTTAAGTTTAATAATCACGCAAGAATTGTTATTAGAAAGGCATATAAAATTCTTGGGATTTTCTCGAAAATATTTTGGAATAAAAATCTCTCGGTGAAGACGAAACTTTTGCTATACAAAACGACAATACGGCCAGTAATTTTATATGCGTTTCCAATTTGGTTTAGTGTGTCTCCTATAGTCATCAAGGAGGTGGAAATTTTGGAAAGAAAAATGCTGAGGTATTGTGTTGGTAAAAACTTTGAAACCCGCACAAAGCGTTATTCAAATCTTTGTATATATAATGCAGCGAAAATAACTCCTATCGGACATTACGTTTTCGACCTAATGAATAAGTTTGCGAATAGAGTGCAAAACCACGATAATCCATACATTTCGGAAATTTACAACCAACAAATTAACACCTCTTGGTCGAATGAAAAATATTTATCGCCAATAGGTGTGAAATGCGAAAATTTCATTAATTTTCGGGCCTCGATGAGACCAGCATTTTTTTATAAAGTTCTATTGAATTCACATCGCGGATAACCGAAGTGTCTTCCACCTTTGTTTTTTGTTTTTGTCCTTTTTTTTGTTTTTTAAAATAAGTTTTTTCTTTTTATTCAGCTCCTTTTTTTTATTTATTTATTTAATTTTAACTTAGCTTTAAGGATATTTGTGAGAATATCTTCGCTCATGTAAATGAAAGACTCGGGAGCAAAGTCGATTATATTATTAGTTTATGTTAAAATGCATTGTTGTAAAACTTCTAGATAAAGCATGAAGCTGTAAATATTTTTATCGATAATTAGGACAATACACTATAATCCTAAGATTTTCTTACTTTGTTAATTTGGTTAACTAACTTCTAAATTGTTAAAAAAAAAGTCTCAGTAAAACAATTTCAATTTTACTATTAATTAGCAACCCCTTGAGGTATGCAATATACATTTAAATTTAATATTTTATTTTATTTTGTTGTTGTCTGATTTTCCAATCACTAAAACCTTTATTTTGGTTTTAAATAAGTTTTAATGAAATTAATTTTAAGGAAGCTTTCACATGTTTCTGGTTTTCTTAATTGAAGAGAATGAACATTTTATAGTGTTGAAGTCTGCCTTAAATGACTAAGTCTGAGAACTTTATCTGATTCTCTATTATTTGAGAATTTTGTTGTCAA
Organism: Philornis downsi; assembly: GCA_019455685.1. NCBI lineage: Eukaryota > Metazoa > Arthropoda > Insecta > Diptera > Muscidae > Philornis > Philornis downsi. Next base: position 1,999,276 of record JAHXMU010000037.1, read on the forward strand.
TTTATACCAACAGAAGTTTTAAAATCCGACGTGATTATTTGTTTCATGCTGAAAAGGACACTTAATTGATTTAGTAAAATAGAACTCAATCTCACTACATTTAAAATTTTTATAAATATCTCATCAATTTCTTCTTTGTTTTCGATATCTTAAACTTAAACTCAAACCACAACTCCGTTCTATCCTATGTTATTCCCAACTATCTCCCGTTCTAGTCACTTGCTTTACGAGTAAGTCTTTCATGGCAAAGCACTCCAATCATTTAGATAGTTTTCAGTTTTACACCAGCTGACGTTAGCATTTCCAAAAATTGTTTGAGGGCTAACAAGCTTTTCCCTCTCTTCATCCCTCTGCGGATGATATTCCCTTTCCCCTACTCTGTACTATTTTGCTCAACAACCATTATAAATTTTCTTTTTAATGATATTTAAATAAACTCTGCTTAATTGTCAATACTTGTATATATCTGCAATTGTAAATGCAGATAAGGAGAGACGAACAGAGAAAAACGACTACATTTGCCATTTAACTCCCAAGTTATTTTTATCTACATTGGTTTTCTGCACTGAAATGCCGCAGTTTAGGTTTTAGCATAAGCCCCACCAACTCGTAACCCTTAACCTCTACTGCACAGCAAACAGAGTGGAGTCTAACTTATGTTGCTTAAATTTTTGGTTCACTTCTTATGTTTTTACCTCCTTTTTTTCACCTTTTATACAATTTTCCTCGTCCTTCCTCCTGCGCCTCGTCTCTGCACTCATGCCATCTACTTAAGGTGCTGAGTAACTATTTCTCTATAATATTTTTTATTATAGCTAAAGCTGTATTGCACTTATTTGCACTTATGGCTTAAAGCATATTGTTGACCCTAAAACTGGGGAGGGTCCTTATATGTACGTGCAAATGTATACAACTAATACAACATATGCAGGACTCTTGAAACTGCCAAAGGTTTAAGTGTTTGTGTTTGTTTGTTCGTCTATATGTGACTGTGCTTGGGTGGTGAATTAAGCCTAAGGGTATGGGTATTTGTTGGCATTGTATGTGTTTACAGTTCGTTTTTTTTTTCATTTCAAAAACATAACCAACTTCAATTTTATTTCATGTTTATGGTAACAAGTACAAGTGTGTAGTTTATTTTTTGTTTTGGTCTTCTGCATGGCATTTCCCACATCGAGAGAGGATCATTGGATGGGGGTTATGCATGGCTTCCAAATACCCTATAAGGAAAAATGTAATAATATTAAACAGGACGATTAGAGCGATTAATATAATGGGAAAAATGAACATAGATGACAAGTGGAAGGACACTTTTATTACGATGCTTAGAAACTGTCATACGTATACAGCATAGCCTGTAAAAATAAAATGTTACATACGTAAATATATGAATTGTTATACATTTGTTGATTGTTTAATTCCATTCCACTCACACCAAAAAACATTTGATGAGTATTTTGTAATGAACCTTTCAATTATGTGACATCCATTGCATTCCATTTGCATTCTACATAGTGGATAGTTCTGAAAATACTGAGTGATTTTGAAAGCTCATTCATTCACAGTTTCCATTTTCGCTATCACCATTTGCTCTTACGAAAATATCTCATTCCAAATAAAGTTCACTTTTCATCCATATGGCGTTGAATAGATATAATATAATATATATATATAATATAACTAAAGGTGAGGAATTTTTGCAATTATCACAGCAAATCTGCACTACAAAAAATTCTGCAATGACTCGTTTAAGTGCATAAATCGCTTTCGTATTAGAATTCTTAACTACCCAGCAAAATTTGCTGGAATAGGTTCTAGCAGCATTAATTCTAGAGTTCTGTTTGTGTCCCCCTTACAGAACCCTAAATACACCCTAAATACAAAAGGGGTACAACTCAAAATTCTCTATTATTCAGTAGAGGCAAAAAATCGTGATCGTACAGAAGCAACACACTTGACATAAAAATAGACATAACGGCATTTTTCCAGTTAAAGAAGATAGTGATGAGACGGAAATTTTTATAGTAGTTAGAGATGTGTGATATGAATCAGTTTATGGGAAAAAGTAGATTTTGACAATTTTTGAGTTGTGCCCCTTTTGTATTTAGGGTGCGATATATTTCCCATTGTGTGAAAAGAAACCATTTATAAAAAAAAAATCAAAGTAAATCAATATAAAAAATCGATTCTGTATATTTTATATATTCTATAGGTATATTTTGTAATTATATACAACTTCATTCCGAAATAAGTTCGAAAGAACGGCTTCATGCTTTTGAGACAATTTAAAAAAAAAAAAAAATAATCAATGATAGAGCCACAACTGGAACATGTTCTTGGACAATATAAGTAGTTCTTTAATCAACTATTTGCAACAGAAAATTTTGCTGGGTAATCACGAGTATCATTTTATGATACTTTCTTCTTCCAGAGACAGCAGTCCAGAACAGAGATGTTTTTAATTGCCTTTTATTCGTCCAAATCTATTTCACCGCCAATTTATTTATGACAACGTTCTTTCCAATCCTCCAAAGCTTTCAGAGTGTTCTGCAACACTCGTTGAACTTGTTCAAACGACTCGAAACGGTGCCAAGTCAGTCGAATACGGCGATTACTGTGCTAGTAAAGCTCGTTATCGTGGTGTAAAAACCAAGTGTTATCTGCTCATAAAAGCAGCCTATATTTGCAAATAGCGTTACCCAAAAGAAACACATAACACTCACATAATATTCCTTGTTGAGTGTTTGTACCAGCGTACAGTGTATCATGAGTGATATATAGTCTTAATTCATAGGTAGAGGTATCTTTGAAAGGTATTACAAAGGCTTTCAAAATACGTAAATATTAATACTCGACGTTTTTTCTAAACCAAATAAGTAGATAAGACGTGGAGAAAGATATCTCGGAAGCTATGAAAAATTAAAAAAATTTATTTACATATGAAGTTGAGGTGTTGTCAGTCATTTGGCAATAATGTTTTCTATCTACATTTTCCTACTAAATTAGATTTCTTTCTCAAGTAGTAAATAGCTATGAGAAAGTTATTTGTAGCAGAGTGCAACCAGTGAGCCCCAGTGACAACAAAACTGAAATTTGTCATTTTGATAAGTCTTAGTCCACATAACATTAGAGTATTTTGCTGAAATTAACAAAATAAAAAAAAAACATTTCCATTTTAGAGCATACTTTTAGGGAAATTGTTTTTGTGTGTGGGTTACTACGTTTACATAATCTTTGAGTTGAATTTAAATTTCAGTTCTGGTTAAAAAAACTACTTCAACATATTTAAATAACGGTTCCCATTGACAGGTGACAGTAGCACGATTCGTGCACCACCCTGTAAAATAGATCTATGCTTAACAGAATCATAATTGAGGCCAATACGTGGAGTTTTTGGTTAATTACAGCTTAATGATTGGATATTTTCATTTGGTTTGCTAAGCTAAATTGTTAAGCTTTGGGTATGTAAAAAGTTTGAAGCTTTAATCAACATCCTTTCATGGACAATAATATCAAGTTACAAAAATTATGGTGATTTAACAGCTTGTAAGAAATGTAAATCTGTTAGTTTTGCCTAATTAAACAAGAACACTTAAAATAATCAATTTAAGCCACTCCAATTCAATTTTTTGCTATAGTGTTCGAAATAATACATATTTATTTTCATACTGTGTGGGAGGTAGATGTGATTGTGGACGAAAAATGACATTTTTTTCAGACATTTTAGTTTAATAATACAAATGACGTTTGTGAAGTTTCAAATCTCTAATTTAATTCCCTCTGGTTAATGTTGCAGCTTACATGAAAATATTACATTGTGCGGCGAGGTAAATTCAAAATGCACGAATCCACTATAATTAATGAAAACCATCAGCATAACCTTGATTGTTAAGCGACTTTTGCACACTTTTTTCTGACTTTTTTTACCTTACAATATTTATTCGATGGATCGGTTGTTTCGCGTTCATAATCAAAGTCTGAAGTCCTATGTCCTATAACGTGATGATAGTCAAAATCAGCTATTCAAAAGTTGATCGCTACAGAGTTTCGAGAGAAAACTAATCGAGATTTGTGGACTCTGCGGCTCAAAAAGTCCTTCTAAGTGGAGTAGGTAATTACTTTCGAAATTACAACATCATCAGTAACGCCCAAACTATTAATTGGGTTTGACATAGAGCTCAATGTTAAAGTATTACCTTCCTGGAACATTTCCACCTAATCACATAATGCGATTCCGTCAAAACATGCATTGCCTTTTTATGCGCTTAACCATATAGGTATCGATGTGAGGGCCAAATAATTTGCGATTATTAGAATCCTTTTTTTGGTCTCTACCAAGCGGTCGCTTTTTCGTAATTTGACGTTATTTTATTTTAGCAAATGTAGGGAAGTGAAGGATAACAAATATATTGCTTAGTTCTTCATATGTATACTAATTCACTTTTGGTTATTTGTTCTGAATGTCTAAGACATGCAGTAACCTCTCCCACTATTCGACTACTGATGTCTATGTAATTAATGAAGGCTTTTTGTATTGTATACGGTATACATCGATTATGTTTACTGTAAGGATTGTACGATAGGCAGCAGCCATGTATAAGATTATGTTTGATGTAGAAACAGCATACACTCCTTGATGAAGTGTTCCTATCCGTCAGTTTAATTCCACAACAAACGTGTTAATTTCGTAATGATAACAGTCTCAACTGTAAATTATTTCAATAATCTAAGACTGCTAATGATGGATTTATATTTCTTAAAACCAGCGTTAACTACCAGCTCGTTGGTGATTACATCCAACACATCAGCACTGATCTAGAATATGCGAATATCAAGCAAGTTGTTTTGATTTGATAGTAACTGTCTCTGTTGAAAGAATTACCTTTTTATATAATCAGCACGGAAACTTCATTCAGGGGAACTGACCTTCATCGGTGCGAAAGAGCGCGGAGTACCAGAAAAGACGGTGTAAAGAGCAAGATTCTTATCAATACGAGCTCTGGCTTGACGTTCTCCATAGATGTAAAATTATAACTTTTTGAAGTACTCCGCATATAAATTAGAAAGAAATCACTGATTTTTGCTAAAATTTCTGATTCACTTGAGTTGTATCCTAAGGAGCGTGAAAATCGAAACATTCGAAACTAAGTTTGCTAATTTATACTGAATTTAGTATAATTGAATGAAAAATACGAATCTGGGAGCATATGGGTTAAACTATTTAATTCGTGTAGGAGGTACCAGAAATAGCGTTGCTATTCGTTTTTCTTTTACTTTTTTTTTGTAATTTACCTGGCAATTAGAGATTTCAGTGAAAATATAATATAATAATAATAATTTTCTATAAATGTATCCACTTGTATGGCAAATACGAGATGATGGTGTGGTAGTGGTGACCATTTTCATACTCAGAACATAGTTTACCAAACTCAAGGCTTGTGCCAAATTTAACTAACTTAAGGGTTTAAGAATATCAACAGGAGCTAAGAATATCAAATCGATAATTTGCATGGTAGGTACAATAAAGGATGGGATTATCCGTAAATTTAAATTGCTATACTGGTTGATTTTCCTTATAATTTGTCAAATACTATAAAATAATAGAATCAACTAAAATTTAGACGGCTGTAGTCTATGAATTAAGAATTAGGGGGAAAATATTGAATTTTGAAAGTTGGTCAACTTATATGGAAAATACCAGAAGGGCGTGGCAGTGCGATCCATTTTAATTTTCGATTAATTTTCGGTTAACCAACTGTTTTTCTAAAAACTTACCAAAAAACATACCACAAAACAATTGACGAAAATTTAAATTGCGGCAATCTACGTGTCAGAAGTTAGAGGATAAAATTTATTTTCGGAAAATCGAAAAATTTGTATAGGAGGAAGCAGAAGTGTCGTGATCTTAGCAATCTCTTAACGTATACCAAATTTGGCAGAATTTAGTGCAATATATAACCATCATTTGAGTGGGAGGTATCAGAAACTACTGTCATATTGTGATTTCAATAATGGGCAGATTGCTGCCATATAGGAGTTAAAGGTTACAGGAATAAACTTGAATTTCGGAAAATCGAAACTTTTGTCATACTTCTATCTTACATTTAAAACTACAAAGTCGTCCTCTTTCACCACAGATGGCTGAATTCATGAATCCTGACCGTCATTCAAAAGCTATGCTTTAAAATTCATTAGAATGTAGACTGCCTGTGTGTTCGTTTGAAGCCCTCACAACCGCTCTAGCCTAGTCCACACACTGCCTTCTTTTGCCACATATCCTTGCCACATTCCAACTTTGATTTCCCATCTTTAAAAAGCTCTTGTTGGTAAAATAAGTGTGCACGCCGACATTCCAACATTTGCTAGTTTTCCATATACATATCTGTGGTTGAAGTGGAGAACAAGGATATGTTTATAACTATGTCGTGCCATGTGAATGTGTACAAAAATATCTACAAGTATGAGTGAATGTACGTGTGAAATTCTGTTTTTTTTTTCTCCCGTCTATATAATGAACATACCTCTATAAGTATACACTTAATATTCTTTTGCGTACAAAAGCATAAAATGTTATTTTCTAAAATACAAAACTTAGCACAAGCTGAGAAGGAGGGGCACAAAGGAATAGAATAGAGTACAGTAGGGGAGTTGAGAGAAGTAGAATTTTGCGAAAAACTCAACACCCATGTCGGGTGTTGTGTAGCTCTGTTAATAGGTGCAATTGTGTGAACACTTCTACTCTGTTTTGAGAGTGTAAGCATATGTGAGATGTGCAACATACGGTCAGGCATAATAAGTAAGTGTAAGGTTTTACGCCTTTCGCACACATATACACAGCCACGTACGTATGTAGCTTCTACTGTTTGTACTTTTAAACTGGTACGTAGTGAGGCCAAGAGTTTATGGTATAACTTATATTTCTTTCCCTCTCCCTTTTCTGTTTGCCCTCAACAAATGCTTTGTGGAGGTTTTCTTTCCATTTTCACATCCCTGAACGCGATTGCCTGAGTTGTGCTGTTCACAACACGTAATTATATAATTGGATTTGTACGGAAAATTGAAACTAAATATTTTCTTGTATTTTAATTAAAAACAAGTCATTAATTGCATAGCAAATGCAGTGAGGAGAAAAGTACTTATATCAATTTGCGGCTGCTTTCCTTTTGATCTCTTACAAAACCATGTAATTAGAATACATTTTTAAATTTAAATCTAACTTGTTGTGTTTATTTTATCCTTTCCCTTTTAGATCTGCCTGAATCGGTGAAAAACTGTTCAGCTTATAATTTTACCGCAAACTCAATGCAGGTCACTTGCATACCCGGTTATGATGGCGGCATCCCCCAACATTATCATGTGCAGGTTTATGATGAATTGAATCGCCAGATTTTGTATAACACTTCATTTAGAAATCCAGATTTTACGGTGAAACGTTTACCCAGCGATTCAGTGTTTGTTTTGCGCATAACAGCGGTTAATGCTCAGGGCCCCAGCAAAATATCGTGTCGATTAAGAGGAAGGACATTATCAGCACCGTTATTACGAACGGGTAAGTATATTTTTGTGGTGTATATAAACTTAAAGTAACATCTTTTTAAAATACCATCTAAAAGTAGTAAATGCAATATATTGGTTTAGCTTATTTTAAGGCGCTGCACAAGGTATATTGTTTATCATAAAACTTCTCCAATTAAAGTTTAGTTCATGTAAATTCTAGAAAGCGCTTTCCAAAAAACGCCATCGACTTAAATTTCCCTTTTTTGCAAAAACATAGGTCAACCGCAGGTTTCCTTGCAGGCATTGCTGAAGCCTGCCAAGTAGTAGCTCTCAGTGTAAGATGCACGTCGATTGGGCGTCATGACTTGAAACCGCAGAAGCAAAACAAGAATCACGCTAATTCTGGAAAAATTCAATATAAATGCAATCATTTTTGCAAAATCGCCAGCACCATCTATTAGTATGTAACACTTCGCTGAAAACCGAGAAGAAGTAGCAACCAGCGTAGCGACTCTACAGTTTGTCAGGGGTTGAATACAGGTTTTCGTTTAAGTATTAATGCCGAACTTTCTGGCAGTCTCTGACTCTGTTTTTTGTAGTGAAAGGGAAACCCTAATCTCAAATTTTAAAAAAGAAATGATAAGAGACAGAAATAAAAAAAAGAATTAATTACCAAACTGTGGCGAAGCATAATTTTGGTTTATTATTCCATTTCATTTGTCTATGTAATTGTGTCCGAAGGACACATGCATAGACATGAACTTGTGGTAGTTGAATTATGCTTGGCTTTATGCTCTACGTTGAAGATATTCTGCGTCGGCGGGCGGAACTTCTTAACTGTTAAGTTAACATGTAGGCTCTTAAGGAAAGGCGCCTATTATGGAGCCAACATCAAGTTCTTAAATAGTAAAGCTTACTGGTAGTAGTAAATAATTTATATTACAAAAATTATTTTAAGATTGGCATACAAGGCAAAATCGAAATTTCTTTACTTACATGACTGTTAGTTCAACAACTATTGTTTATTATGCGCCTCATGCCTTAAAGAATTCCCAGCACTTTGGTTTTTGCACTCCAACTTTAATACGTCACAAAAAGCTGTGATAACTTCGCAGATTCCCAGTTCTTTAAATTAGTTTCGGTGCCTCTTTTTACTCCATTGTTGAAATCTTTCCCGTCGGGATCGTATTCTGCGGTTCCCGACATTTACCTTGACGTCAATATACAGCTCGCACAGCCTGCCCCCTTTCCATGGCATGCGTTCAAAATTCAGTTATTCAGAAACAAAAAACCGTCTTGTTACAATTATATTTTAGATTTTCAGAGGTTTTAGCGCGATGTATATCAGTAGATTTACATCAGTCAAGTAACAATCTTACTTGACTTTACCTTGATCACATGGTGTAATATTAGGCAGAATTAATTTTCCGATTCGTAATAAATAATAGATTCCTTCCAGATTCATATGAAAACATTGAATGAGAGTTGTTCTTCCCTCACCCCCACAAAGATTCTTAGAAGAAACTTTACAAAATTTCAGCCTTAGATGTTTTCACATCGGAAAGCCCATACATTTATTTAGTGAATTGAATTTTTATTTTACTTTTATTTCTGAATCCCGAAAAGAACTACCACAACCTTTAAATGCGCCTGTAATTATGCGAAAAAACTATATAATAAATTGCACTCGAACCTTTCTTTGAAATCCCATTTAAATTTCTTTTCATTTATTGCGAAATCGAAAGCATCACTATCTCTTGCAAAAACAGTGTACACACGTGAACTATGAAGGATTTCCATGTTAATTAATTTTCACGTTTGACTAACAATTCACTGATTTTTGTTGTTCTTTTTCTTTTGCATTTTTTTTTTGTTGCTTCACGTGGATACAAACAACCCATGCTCCTGGTGCTCTGGATGACGATGACACACATGCGTGCGGCATCGACAACAATAATAACGCCGTAAACAAATAGCATCCTCTACGGCGGTTTTAGTTCAACTAACCCCTTTACTGGGTGCCTTGGTGGGTGTCATAGCAACACTTGTGCTCGTTGCCATTTGCATTGTGATTTTCATGAAATTCCGCACAAAACACACACGCCGTGGTCCCAGTGGCGATACAACTACTACAGAAGCGGACAAAGGTAGCGCTGAGCCGCTCTCACGCAATATGGGCAGCCATTCGAGTTTGGAAGATAAAAATCCTGATGTGATACCACAGGAAACCAATAGTGAAGATGAGTTCCATTTGGAGGAGAAGGCATTCGATCGCCTGAATATGGAATCGCAGCGAATATTGTATACGCCAACTTCCCGCATGAATGCAGCCTCGCCGCCACCGCCCTCACTATCACCCACTTTTGGCAAACAGGTAAGTGTACAGGGCCAGCAATTTTGCGTAGTGAACAAGGCAAATGGCAACTTTTCCGTATTTACATCTGGCAAACATTGACGGAAGTATTGAGGGGGAGGTGTTGCTACTTGAGTTTGTTGACTGTTAGTCTAGTTGAAAATAAACAAAAAATGGGAGAGCGTGGAGAAAAAACCCTAAACTAGGCTAGAGCAAAGTGCAAGATTTTTTCTCAGCCTCTCCAACAGTATCTCAACGCAAGCTTTAAGACATTTGCATTTTCTTGTAATGCCAAGAAATTAATTTGAAGAAAAACTCCTCTGGTGTAAATGAATGCTAAGAGGGAGGTCAATGCGTGGGGTTGTTTAACAAATTCAGTTGGTTGGTCAGTCTTTTTGGCACAACTCAGAGCTTTTCTGGATATTTGTGGGGAGTTGATTAAAACAATAAAATATTAATACAGCTCGTTCCTAGTTTAAAGTGTATTAGTCACTTTCTTCGAATTATGCTTTTTTCGGGATAAATTTAAAGTGTGCATTAAGCTCTTTTGTAAATTTTGAATTTATTAGCATATAATTATTAAAAGTTTTAGATTATTTTGTAACATAAACTGCACATGTTTGATTAATTTACATATCGAAATTTTAAAGTTCATTTCGTTATAAGACTAGTAACTTCAGGCGAAACTTTGTATCTGGCAATCAAACAATAAGCAAGACACACTCATGCGCCTTTTTCAATTTGCAAGCCAAATCATAATGCTCAATATTTAATTCGCTAATCATTTTATACGTTAATATTCAAGCTTTGCCAGCTTCTTCCATTTCGCTGAAGAATATAATTCTATCTTGGTATTACGTAAACAATTTGGAAGATAACAATTTCACTGCCCCAAAACAAGCCGACAAAATTGTCTTTATTTTTCAACATAACCTCCTTCTAGCTCGACACACTTTTTCTAGCGATATTCAATATCTCCCATACCTCGTTTATAGTAAGATCTGCCAAACTACTTAAAATTAACCGCATCAGCCGCAGACCTCAGCATTGTTGGCAAATGTTTTACTATCGAGCCATTTTTTCAAACTTGGAAATAGGAAATAGTTTGAGGGAGCCAAACATGGTGAATAAGGTGCGTGATGAAGCAATTCAAACTTTAAATTATTAATTTTGGACATCACTATAGAGAATGTGTGAACTGGAGTATTGTCTTGATGGAACAACATTTTGTTTTTCGCCAAATGCGTTTTTTTTTCTCATAATTTCTTCACCCAGACGCTGCAATAAATGAGCATAATATTCGCCGTTTCTGAAGATAATCAGTAAAAATAAATCCATGCGCATCCCAAAAAATGGACACCACGACCTTGCCTGCAGGTGGAACCGTCTTCGTCTTCTTTGGACACGATTCTCACATTCTAGTCCATTCCTATGTCTCAGATGTAAAGTGGTGGGTCCATATCTCATCCCTGGTTATAAATCGACGCAAAAATTTTGCTTTGTTGCAGTGGAACATCGCCAAACGCTCTATTGGAACATCTTCACGACGCTTTCTCCTCTTCAAATCATCAGTCAATATACGAAGTGTAACGCTTTTTAAAATGCTTATTATTTCAGCTAGATAACGTACTTTCACCTGACTATCATCTAATACCATTTTGTGGACTTTTTTAACCATTACGGTGTTGGTCTTGAAAGCTCATACGACCTCATTTAGACACTGCTACCCAATATTTTAAAGTCGTAAATGAAGGAGAAGACTCCCTCAGACCAGAATCCAGCTCAGCTTTAACATTGGTTGGACTAAGATCATCCATTGAGAAGTATTGATTTAGAAATTCACTGAAATACTTTACTTTTCATGGCTCAAATAAAAATATTATCCTACGCGGCGCCTTGAAACTTAAAACATAATTTTTTTATAAAGTTGCCGTTTTTCACCAAAATATTTTGTTTTTTTTTTCTCAAACTACTGATACCGTACATTACTTTGGCTAGTTTTAGAATCGTCCTCCATAAAATTACCACTTGCTACGAAAATTGATTGAAAACTGGCTTTGAAGTACTTTTGTTTTGGTGATTTTAGAATAATAAAACATCAAATTACATTTTTTGAGAATTTCAATGCTCTGCCTACTTATATATACCCATGTATGAATCCCTCTGGATTACCTAAATGGTAATTTTTCCCCAACTAAATGATTGGAATACTTCACGGTCGTGTAAAGTCAAGCATTGACATCATGCAGTGCTTTGTAAAAGTACTATATTATTCTAATCTTTATATCCTACATATTGAATAAATTTATATTCTGGGAGCATTATCTTCCACACTTATCAAAAATTTGCTTTAGTTCCCGTAGAAGAAGGCAGGGATGGAGATGGAACATAGAAGCTTTCTGACTTACATAACATATACAATATTTATGAGAAAATTTGAATTATTTTTCCGATTTGTAACAGTTAGAATTGATTTTTCTTGTTAAAGATTGACTAGTCTAATAAGTAACTTAAATTCTATCGTATGTTTTAAAGCTCCTGAAGAAATAGTCCTAATCAGCTGATGTTTAATTATAAAAGTGGACCTTTTGGTGGCAATCGCATGTTATTTGCGAAGTGTGACTATTTTGTCGCATAATATCTGTATGTCCTTGGGCAAACCGTATGATAGTTATGATGGAATGTTACCAATGAAAACCGGCAACTTCCGTCTTACAACTCGAAACTAGAGTCAACTTTATATTTTAGTGGTTAAATTGGAATAATATAATTCAGTGTGTTGCTGATATTTGTACAATAATCAATAAGTTGTGTCCGTTTACTACTCATTTTATGAGGATATACATATATTTGTGTGTTGAATGCGCTATAACGCTTAATTTTACACTCCTTATAAACTTTATTTCTCAATAAATTTCCATGTGGAAGTTGCTTATTTTCAATAGGGTTAAAATTGAAGCCAATGTGTTGAGTTATTTAATTACAGATGGATGCTGATGGATGGTATTTGAAACAAGATTTCTTTAAGGAATGATAAGTTGAAGTGGTAAGTTCCGTTTAAAAATACCAGTGCTTTCGTTCATGGCCATTTGTAGTTAATTACAACTGAAAACCGAAAATTATGACGGTTTCAAAAAATAATAATATGATAAATAGTCATTTGGTATCTTTGTCATTGAATTGTGATTGTGTGAGGAATAAGAGATTTTGCAGCCTCCATCGGTATAGGAGGCAGCTGAGGTTTCTTAAATATAAATTGTGCGTGAAAAGTTCTAAAGCCCTAACTGATGTCATTTTAACCAACTCCACAACTAACACGAAAATAATCCAGCGTCAATAACAATAGAGTTCACATCGGTTCAAGAATTATTTTTTTAACCAAGGATATATCAAATATAAAAATACTATATATGTAAGAACACTATATGTATATATGTACATATATGTATATATGTATACATACATACATACGTATATACATATATATATATATACATATATATATATATATATATATATATATCCGCAAATGTATATTGGAGAAAGGTTGTAACTCACACAGTTTCTTAATCCCATCCGATAGTCCTTCTTTTTCGCCTAGAAATAAGACGAATTTCTGGTAAATACATTATGGCTAAGAATAGAAATTATTAAGATATCTTTAACAGCTCTTCTCAATGCTTACAAAATAAAGAATAGGATGGTAATAACTTCATCGTTTCTAGTAACTTCGAAAACTGTCATGCAATGCTTTTGCTCGAGCAATTCAAGTAATTTAAATGAACATGAAATTTCCTAATCATTTATGAGCGGAGTGAATAATCATTTAGAAAAACATGAGTGCTTACAGACAATAAGCCCTCCCTCATTTTAAACTTGAGGGAAGATAAAAAGAACTTATGCAAGTGAAGCTTTGAATTTCTCAGGAAATGCGATTTAATACAGGGTGTCCGTGGGGAAGGTATACTGATTTGTTTGTTTATAATTTTTGATTAAATGAAAGAAAATGGATCTTATATTGATAAATGTTTTATTTAATGTCGGCAATTATGTATGGGATACAATATCAGATAAATGTCCGCCTCGGTTAGCTTCACAAAAGCGAGCCCTTTTGAGCACATTTTTCATTACATTCTCACATATTTCACGCGATATTTCACTAATTTCATCATGAATATTTAGTTTGAGTTGCTCAAGCGTTTCTGGTTTGTTTGCATAAACCTTGCTTTTCAGATATCCCCACAAAAGGAAGTCCGGAGCAGTCAAATCAGGCAACTGTGGAGGTCAATCAACATCACTCTTTCTTGAAATAACTTGTTGTGGAAAGAGGTCTCGCAGTAATTCCATTGTAATCCTGGCTGTATGCGACGTGGCACCGTCTTGTTGGCACCACATGCTAATCAAGCCCAAAGCATGCAGTTGTGACGTTAGAAAGTTTTCAATCATATCACGACATCGCTCCCCATTGACAGTTACCGTTACGCCGCTTTCAGTTTCAAAGAAGTAAGATCCAATGATTCCTCCTGACCAAATTGCACACCAGACTGTCACTTTTATTTGATGCAAAGATGACTGATGAATAATTTGAAGGTTTTCCACTGCCCAGAACTGACTATTCTGTTTATTCACATATCCATTCAAATGAAAATGTGCCTCGTCACTTGTGGTCTTGTGGTAGAAGCTCTTGTGTCAACTGAATCTTAAATGGAAACAAATGCAAATCCTTGTGCAAAATTGTGGCTAAAGTTGTTCTTTAAAGTCCAAGCTCCTGAGCACGGCGTCGAATTGAGGTTGATGGATTGTTTTGAACACTTTCTTGAGCAGCAGTAATATTTTCAGCCGATCTTGCAGTACGTTGTGGTTTTTGGTTGGCTCTATCAGCTACAGACCCTCTTTCTTCGTAATCATTCACTACACCATAAATAGTGCGTCTTATTGGCACGTTGTTTCTCCCAAACATTTCACGTAGCTTTGCCATCGTCACAGTTATCGATGATTGATTGATTGATTTTGATAATATGTTTTAACGATTAAAACACGTTGATTTATTGAACGTTTTTCCATAATAAATTTGCCACGTCTCTACTTCACGACTGCCACATATGAACTGGATACCCTACATTATTTTTGTCATCCTAAAAGTAAAAGTATGCAGTGGAAGTGTGAAACAGCTTATGAAAATGTTTTTCAATATGAACAATATTGAATATATATGTTTTAGCCTAAATTCTGCTCAATGAAACGAAAACGTTTTAATTAATTTACCTCATCTGACTATTATCTTTCGTATCCAGGTAATAGCTGTGCAAATATTACGGCTTAATCGAATAATTTGTTAGGAGAATCTAGACAATAGGAAAAATATTTAAATGTGATTACATTACCCAAAGATATAATAAGTTTTTGATTGAAATTTTTTCTCAGTAATGTAGAAAATATGGATTTTGTAATTTGAAAGAAGTATAATTTGTGATTGCTTATTGTTGCCAAGAGCTTCAGTATTAAAACTGAAAACCTCTTTTCTCTTCTGCCAAGTAGCCTAAAAAAATGTAGTAGATTTTAAATCACCTTATACAGGGTTGCCCATATTCGACGGACCCATCTGGCAACGCCATAACTTTTGACAGAGATGTCAGATCGCTTAATGACATACCGCGTTTGAAGCGTCAGTCCAAGCAGATTTTTACCATGGAACAATACACGCCACGCGAGCGCTCTGAAATAGTTGAAATTTACATTCAACAGAAGAAGTCAATTGTGAAAACTCAACGTGCTTTTAAAATATTAAAAAATGTGAGAAGTGCGCCTTCTAAGAACACCATTAAGCGTTTATACGAAAAATTTTCGACTGGTGAGGCTCTTTCTAATCCGAAGAGGCCAAATAAAAGTCGACCAAGGCGATCGGCCGAGAATATCGCTGCCGTACGAGCCAGTGTTGAGAGGTCCCCAAGAACATCCCAAAAACGCCGTTCTCAGCAGTTGGGCATGGCTCGGTCCACTTTACAACGGATTATTCGCGTTGATTTGCATTTGTTCCCGTACAAAATTCAATTGACGCAAAGATTGTTGCCTGCGGACAAGCCTCGTCGATTGGAATGGGCCCAACGAGTCATCGAAATGGCCGATGATGACGAGCAATTTTGGAACAAAATTATCATGTCCGATGAAGCCCATTTCACATTGAATGGGACCGTAAGTAAGCAAAATTGCCGTATTTACGCCACTGAAAATCCTCAGGAGATTCAAGAATTGCCTCTTCATGACGAAAAAGTCACAGTTTGGTGCGGCGTTAGTGCGAAAACGGTCATTGGGCCGTTTTTCTTCCAAAACGAAAATGGCCATGCTGTTACCATCAACCAGGAGCGTTATCGCGACATGATGACCAATTTTGTGATGCCAATTATTCGTCGAAAGCGTATGAGGCAGTTCTGGTTTCAACAAGACGGCGCTCCACCGCACACAAGTCGCATAACAATCGATTTTCTGAAGAATTTGTTTCCGGGCTGTTTGATGTCGAAAAGTGGTGATTTGGACTGGCCACCGCGTTCGCCCGATTTGACGCCCGCTGACTTTTTCTTGTGGGGACATTTGAAGTCAAAGGTTTACGTTAACAAGTCAAGGACCGTAGAAGAGCTCAAGGACAACATTCGTGAAGAAATAGCCGCTATTCCGGTCGAAATGTTGGCGAAAACGATGGAAAATGCTGCAAAAAGGGCACAATACGCCATCAACGCCAGAGGCGGCCATTTGAGAGATATCATATTCAAAAATTGATGTAAACAAACAAAAATTGATGGAACAAATTAAATGAATAAGATTGCCAACCGCCAAATTTTTATTTTTTTCTTTGATTTTTTTTTAAAAAACATGGGTCCGTCGAATATGGGCAACCCTGTACTTATAAAACCATTCAACAAATAAGATACATATATATTATATGTCAAAGAAATGAATATATTATTTCTTTACATTTATAGATCGCGCATCTAGCATTCGTTGTCAGCGGAAAGTAAATAGCTTCAATGTGCTATGAGCACTAAACAAATTAAGTGAGAGGAGGCAAAACTCTAATAAATAAGTTATGGCTAAATGATCCGAATCTTAAAATAATACTCACAGAATAGCAATTCTTAAATTAATTCCAATGAACGCGCAGGATTCATTTAGCTAGTATATTTTATAGAAAATTTCTGTCAATAACATGAATGATTGTACAAGTGAAACAATGTATTTCTCAGCAAATATTCTTTGATGTTATTTCATCCAAAAAATATGCAATGGAATATAAAGAACTACAGGCCACAAATTGTGAAATTGTTTTATTGAGACTTTTTTTTAGCAATTTAGAAGTTAGTTAAACAAATTAACAAAGTAAGAAAATCTTAGGATTATAGTGTATTGTCCTAATTATCGATAAAAATATTTACACCTTCATGCTTTATCTAGAAGTTTTACAACAATGCATTTTAACATAAACTAATAATATAATCAACTTTGCTCCCGAGTCTTTCATCTACAGGCCACAACTAGGAATGTGTTTCAAAGACTAAATATAGAACATAATAAGTATTGTTGAAAAATAGTGCTCTCATCAAACAAAAGCCAAAATTCTTTCTTTTTTTTTGCAAAATATTTGCAACATCACAATAACATTCTTAGAATAGAAGCTACTACTACTTGTATAACAAATACTATATTACAAATAATTATTATAATGTGCAATTAATAAAACCCTTGTTCATAATGTATTTACAAACCACAACAACTAATGCCATACAGCCTGTTTCCACGTTCAAAACGGTTTTTTTTTTCTAATATTTCTTTATTCTCACAAAAAATGTAGTTTCAATAAAAATAAAAGCATTTCAAAACGAAAATCTATTCGTAATACCAAGTCGAACACAAATAATTGTTTCCTGGTTATTTGAACGAATTGAGCTATTTGTGTTATGCAAACATAAAATGTTCCACTCACTTGTCCAAAATGGAAACCCAGAAGAATTAAAAATATCGGGTAAATATATCACTAATTTTATTCCAAACCCTAATTGACATTTCCATAAATCACCTTATGCTCAATTTATGTAAGTAGAATATTGAATTTCTTTGGAGTTTTATCACCCTAAAAGTATACAAAGGAAATGAAAAGGAACTACTGCTAGAAATGTGCTTCAAAGCAAGGCACAGAAAATAATCTTTATTCATAAAACTTTATGTTTTCATCAAATAGAACTTAAATTTCCATCTCATATATCAAAGTTTAAATTGAAAACTATTGGGTGAATTTAGAGTAGAGAAAGTTTAAATTAAAATTGGTCATGGACATACAGTGAAGTATGGTTTTGAATTGATTTATTTAATATTTTCCCAATATTTTGATTGGCACCTTCAATCATATTCAAGTGTAGCAAGAAATTTTATTAAAAAAAAGTGCACAAATATTCCACAAACATTATCTACATTTAGACGTTGTGTTGTCTTAAGGAATTACGTTTATGGCGTCAACTACATTTGCAATTTGCGTCTGTATTTGTCAATTTGGTGTTGATATATTTGAGCACATTTCTCTATATCACTGCGATAGTTTAGACTTTTGAAGTTCAGTCTATTGAAAATTTTCAATGTCAAATTTCATAATTTTTCATAATCATGTTTAAAGAATTTGCATTATAGGCGGCAACTGGATATCATATATTCTGTCGAAGAAGTACCGGGTTTGGTCAATAAAACACAAAATAATTATTATCACATTTATTGAAATTGAAATAAGCGGCACCTCAAGGTTATGGACTGTTTGGTACATCAGTGCGTTGTACGAACTTGAAATCTAAATCAACATGTTCTGGCACCTCTTCAGCTACTTTCACGCGATTAAATCTTTCAAGAAATTTCGGGTATTTCGGATCTAGTAATGAGAACGCTCATTAAACCCAAATAGTCGTGTTAAATGATACGAATTGATTCGTGCGACTCAGAAGATTCAGCAGCTATCTCTTTTTAACTTAAATGATGGCGTTAAATTGTAATTTATCCCGCTTTATCGATGTTAACTTTACTACTGATTTTTTTTTTTTGGAAGTAAGGATAAATTCTTATTGTTAAGATACCATCAACACCACAACGTCACTCCCACATGGCGTCCATTTCCCGTGAATTGAATTTCCTTCAAGATAACGAAACCTAAGTTAATCGACTATTACAAGCATTACTTGCCCATCGACTTGTTACTCTCTGTTAAACTATAAACGAATAAATATTAATAGTTCTGAATTTTCTTTCCTAGTCTTTTTGTTCGAACTCTTATTTCGCTATCGATAAGAACTAGATTCGAGGTAAATACATACCGTTTCCGTTATCTAATTTATGTTCTTGTTTTGTTTCCCTTCTATCGCATAATTTCCGCTCAATATATTGGGCTGCAAATCAATTCCGAATTTTCTTACAAAGAATTGCCATTGGCACTCGAAGGAACTTGTGGAGAATAAAGTCCACTAAAATAATCCTTAAAAATATCTTGAAACTAATACTGGTAAATAATTTATGGCTAAATTGTGCAGCGCATTAACGATATTGTATTAACAACTCAATTGTTTGTAATGTTTCGCTTATAGGTGTTAAATGCGAAATTTTCATTCATTTTCCGGTCTCGATGGGACCAGTATTTTTTTTTTATAAGATTCTATCGAATACGCATTGTGGATAACCGTTTTTGCTTTTATAATCTTTTCATATCATTTATTTATTTTTATTTTCAAACTGCATTTTTAAATTTAGTGTTTTTTCTTCTTTTTATTCATTTTCTTTTTTTCCATTATTTAATTTTAACATAGTTTTAAGAGAATATCGCTCATGTAAATGGAAGATTCGGGGGCATTTTATGTTAAAAAGTATTGTTGTAAAATCTCTAGATAAAGCATGAAGCAGTAAATATTTTTATCGCTAATTAGGACAATACGCTATAATCCTAAGATTTTCTTATTTTGTTAATTTGTTTAAGTAACTCCTAAATTGTTAAAAAAATATCAGCAAAACGATTACAATTACAATTGTTTGCAATATTTTTAAAAACTAACAATTTTACAAAATTCTAATGGACATGAAGTACTTCAATTATTTAATATGCGAATAAGAGCTTACGAAATATTGAGTATACACTTTCGTGAAGGCATTTCAAACTTTGGGGAAGCTTTCTACCAATAACGTCAAATTGTGCAGGTGGAAAACTGACTCTCTCAATAAATTATGTTTTCATGTCGGATATTTTGTCATCTTCATAAACAGCTGTACATTCAATGAAGAAATGCCATTACAAGAAAATTAAAAAGTAACTGGAATATGTTTTTCTCTTTGGTGCCCCTTTTTAACCTAACATCTTTAACTTCCGTTTAGAGTAATTTCTTATTGTTTGAGTTGATTATTGGAACATAGCAAATGTGTATAAATGTCTCCGTTAATGTGAGAAATATCGGGTCCTGTAACTCCATACTGTGCAGGCGGTAGGTATTGTAATGTATGCTTGCATGTGTTGTATGCAAACTTTCAAGGCCTTGAGCGATTTCCATCTTATATGAAAATATTCCACTGTGCATCGCTAACAACTGTCGAGTTGACGGTGTCCCAGTTATATGTTTGTTTTATTATTCACAACTAACGTACCACAAATGGTTAATGGTTAATTGCTTAGGATGCCTAAAGTATCCAATATCTTCAGCCAAATAATAATAATCTCAGCCAAATAAACTCAATTGTTTTGATAACAAAAATTCCACTTTGACCTTAAACTATGAGACATATGCGACTTTTATTAGTTGTAATATTTTCTTAGGTACTGCTAAACCTCTCTTTAGTTTATAACTTTGAATAAAACGTTTTACATCGTATTTACCCCAAATTACACATAAAATGTCAGAAAATCCTAATCTTCAGATGTATACTCTAACAACTACTCTACCCAAGAAGCTAAGCAAACGTATAGTGTGTATTTCATAAACTTTATTCTTCCAACATTTTATTTATTCCGTCAATTCCAACTCAAGTTCCTCCCTTACAGTCACGCAACAAAAAATGTTTTGTGAAAAAAAGATTGCGAATGTACTTAAAAGGAAAGAAACGTAGTGCTAAATTGTTACAAATTATTGACAGACCATCAAAAGTGATAAGACAACAATAAGACAAGATATATTAGATGAAGACTGCCTAGCTGGCCCTTGTTGGATTGGCCGTTTGGATTTGAAATAGCTCTTGCTTCCTTTTGTCAAGTTTATCAGTGTGAGGAATTGTGTGTTTATGACCAAGTTATGCTTTAGATTTTCCATTCTATGACCGACAAGCGATGATTTCATGTGTCTCTTTAAATAAAACCAACTGGTTAAATATTCTGAAAACATGAGTGGATAGAACTTGTTGTTTCTGTGGCAGTGTTGTTGAATAGCCGTTCCTTTTCTGGTGTCTGCTTCGTTATAATGATTAAAATGGTTCATGGTGATGAAGATAGCTCTGCCCATGACGTCGATTAGAGTGTTGTGCTGGCGTTGTTTCCATGATATTCCATAACTTATTTGTATACAGGCTATTTATTATACACGTTTAGTTTACTGTAAGTATCTTGTGAGCATTAAGTATAAATAACAACAATTGTTGTTGCTTGCCAAGTGGTGAGAATGATACTTAAGATATCAGACTGCCTCATCCTTCAATAGATCCAGCGTTGTGTCGTAAAGCCCTCTGTTACCTTATTTTACAAAAAAAATAAATTACTTACTTCATTCATTGCTGACGGAAGAGAAAATGGAAACAATATAACTTTTAAAGTACAGCCGAGGGAGTTAACGGTAATTTTTAAGGGTAAACCAGCGCAAAAATTACTGTTTACTTTTAAGTGACTTAACGTTAACAAATCTAGAAGTCAATAAAAAATGTCTGACAAAGTCTACAGTGAGTTTAATGACTGTTGACAATATTGAAACTGTCTACTTTTTGCACGAATAAATCTTAAAAAAATAAAAATTCAAATGTATTCTTTTTATTATGGTAGTTTCTTTTGCAAAACAGTTTTTGAAAAGGCTTTTAAAGTACTTAATAAATAATCCGTATAAAAAAATCAGTGTATAGTATAAATCTTTTTTGATATAATGTACACTCCGTTGTTGGGTAGAACATATATCAGAAACGAAGAATTGTTATTATAATGAATCTGGTAAACCTGTGTTGAACAGTCACCATAGCATATCAATTGTAAAGCTTATGAATTATATAAAGGCGTGCTTTCCTATTTATTGAATGCCAGGAGGTGTCTTGTTTTTGTGCATTTATTTATAATGAGAAAAATGTCACGCAACGAACGTTTTTAATATTTTAGCCTGCTTAACAGTTGGCTAACATATGATAATGCAGATATTGTATACTTCTTAAAGAAGGCTAAGGGAATTTTAACTACAAACGGCTAAGTTAAAAGCAGTAACAAGCAGGGTCTGAACTAAAGAAAATATTTTAATTTCCTTGAAATATTCTTTTAAAACTACGAAGTCAGCTGAAAATAAGTGAAATGAAACAACAAATAGATAAAATTAATTCTTGTTGACTATAGAAAATTTACAACTCGATGTCGAGAACTGCGATTGCAAAATTATTATTATATTAATATTCACTGTAGCATTATATTAATATTCACAGACTGTAGAAAGCACGATTTGGTTATCAAATATGCTAAACTATAATTGTTGAAATCTAAATGAGTTGTTTGTTACTTCTTCATTATTATTGTCATTTTTTTTGATTGAAATTAATTATTATCATATTAGCTGCGCAACTAAGTTTTCTTTTTTATAAAAATTAAGCTTTATTATAAAAATATATTTACAAATTAGTCTTTGAATTATTGCCTATCGTAAGTAACTATTTTTCCCCATCAAAGTTCGAATTCCATCACGGTAAAACTGTTCATCTTTTGAGGCTATACGCAAATCAAGCCATTCCATAATGTCATCATATGATTAGAACTGCTGATCAGCCAGACCATGTGCCATCGAACGGAACAAGTGATAATCGGACGGCTCAATATCTGGAGAATATGGAAGATGGGGGTACGACTTCCCATTTCCGGGTAAGTTTTAACGAACACGGCTACGTGAGGCTGAGCGTTGTCATGCTGAAGAATGACTTTCTTGGGCTTCTCCGGCTCGGCTCAATCGCATTAATTGAAGTCGATACCAATTCCCAGCGATGGTTTCGCTTGGTTTCAATAGCTCGTGATAAATAACACCGACCTGGTCCCACCATATACAGAATATAAACTTCGCAACGTGAATATTCGCCCGAGGCGACGACTTAGAAGCATAGGCGGACTCCCCCATGACTTATTTTTTTTTTTTTTTGGATTGCTGTAATGAATCTATTTTTCATCGCCCGTTACAGTAAAATGAAGAAACCCCTTTCCTTTTCGTCGCTGATGCAGTTGTTCACAGGCGAAAAAACGACACTTAACGCCCCTAAGCTTCAGCTCGTAAGAAACCCAAGTTCCTTGCTTTTAAAGCATTCCCAATGCAAGAAATCGCTTGAAAATGACTTGGCGGGTAACTCCAAATACTAAAGCAAGCTCTATCTACGTTTGACGTGGATCCCCATCAAGCAATGCCGCCAATTCAGTGTCTTCGAAGGTTCTCCGTTGTCCTTCACGCAAACGGTCGTCAACATTAAAATCACCGTCTTTAAAGCAACGGAACCAATCTCGATACATTGTTTCACTTAACGCAGTATCTTCGTAAACGTTTAGAAGCTCTCGATGAGCTTCAGCTGCCGTTTTCTTCGACTGAAAGAAGAAAATCAATACTTTTTCCATAAGGCGATTATTCGGCACAAAATCACTATTGTATCAATGCGGTATGTTTATCATATGTCTAAGCTTGGCCCATGACGTTTAGGTTATAGCAGAATCGACTAGCACTAACAGCTGGCGTCAACTATTGGCAAACAGCGGAAACTTATTGCGCAATTACAACATGACTTTATTTCTAACCTTTTTCAGAAGCCTTTAGCATGTGGAGCTCACAAAACTTGCTGTGAAATTTAAATCGTTAAAAACACGCGTGAAATTAACCCGGTTTTGGTGTTTCCAAAGTGTTTGGACACAGTGATGTCTTCCAAAATTGCAAAGATCATAAGTCAAAAAAATGGCTGAAGTACAAATACATCTGTAATATGGGAACAAAGCGATCAAGTACCAAAATGACTAAATTTTGTTCTTCATATAGACCTATTTGTGCTATGCAATAAAATGAAAATATGTGTATAATTCGCAACCGGCTATTAATTTGTTGATAATATCGCGAATCGAAGTTATCTCCCCCCTTAGGCAATCCATTTCGAAGTATACACATGTTTATATTTACGCTATTTTGTATTTAAGCTCATTTTTTAAACTTTGTGTCACTGTTGCAGGCATCGGTAGGAAATGGACCCACAAGGTTTATATTTTAGCCATCTTCTTATTTGTCGATTTTTCCAATATTGTTCGTCTTTTCAAATAGCTCAGAAAACAAAAATAGGGTATAATTCCCAGTGGATCATTCTTTCCAGATGAATGACCGTATGTGTATCTTTGCAATTTTTTCGTATTGAGTTATTTTGACAATTGGACGCTCCATTTCTGAGATACAGACATGTATGTTTTTTGTGATTTATTTGTTATCGCCTGTTGAAAACTTGAGAAAGTTGATGATTTTAGCATCGACAGCATATTTTCGGGATATGAATATTAGTATTTATTTACTTATTTTTCCCCAAAATGTTACAATAACAAGCTGAACATTGCAAGAGGTCACATGTAAGTTATATTGACTATTAAAAGTATTTTAGCGGTATATTCATGTTTCGAGGTTTCGGCTATAAATGTCTTTACAATGACAGCTTTGTGAGATGGCGCATTAACGCATAACGCTCATATTTACCATCCGATCTTCTAAGAAGAATTCCGATATTTGAAGAGTGTCATTCGGAAGCCCGTTAGCTTCTTTGTTTTGTTTTAAAATTCATTAGCGATCCCTACGGTATTGAGTTTTTGAAAAAAAATTCAAATGGTGCAAATTGATTCGAGAGCCGCAGGAAATTCTAACTCTCTCAAACATAAATGATGATTTTCAGTCACCTTTTCCCTTAATTTATCTATGTGAATTTAAGTTGAAGACGTTAATGTTCAGACAACCCGAGGACAGGAGAGTGTACAGCACAGTTAGCCTTACGAAGAAGGCTAACTCACGAAGAAGGCCACTCACGAAGAATTGACAATATTGAGTACTGTGAACAAACTAAATGACATATCGCGCTCTAACTCCGCGTACAAAAAAGAGTTGTGCCAACTTGTACTTTTCAAGTGATCAATTCCAGCTGTTTTTTCTGACAAAATTTATATTAGCACTTTCTGTTAACTTCTTTGGAATTAGAGAAGTCTAAGTGTTGTCAATAACATAAGTCTTAATCTCTCTATTGTGGGTAACTGTGTCTGTCAGTGATGATACAGAAGTTGAGGGAGTTTCGTATGGATTCTAAACAATAATTTTTAAATTGCCTAATCTTATTAAATTTATTAATCTCAATAAACTTCACTTATCTGTAGTAAAAATAACTACTTCATATCGCTTAAATTTACTTCAAAAAATGTCCGTCTGGTTAAAATCTGCCACTCAGTCATAGCAATTTCCTTCCTGTCATTGTCAATATTTTATTCATTTATTTTTTTGTTTTTTTTTTTTGTTTTCTTAGGAGTTGATGGATTTATATTTTCCTACTTTTACTTGATTTTTGAAGTGTCACTTCAAGATACTTTCCTCTTCCATGTTTGATAAGAGTTTCTTGCTGCCTAAATAAATCACAAAAGAAAATTATAAACGAATATCATTTCCGGGTCCTTTCAAATTTAAATGCTTCAACAAAATTGATATTTAAAGATAACACCAAAATATTTTGTTAATAGATTTATGAATAAACATTTCTACTTTTATGTATATACGCTTACTATTTATCTTTCTTTTTTTCTGCCGTTCCCAACTAAAATAGGAATAGAAGAATATATATATACATATATATATGTATATATCGGCTAAACTAAACTGTATAGATGAAGTGACGTTCTTTTGTTTGCCAAATTGACACTATCTTTAAATTGTATAGTATTAGTATTCTAAATAGGAAGATAGTAAAACGTATGGAAGCATATCCTTTACCATATTGACAGCACGTTTATTTATACTCCTACTCTTGATAGTGTTTTTAAATGCCTACCAATATTTTTCTTTACTTCCGTCTATACAAATGGCAAATCAAAGACAATCAACGTATTTGTAAATTCGACCGCTTCCATTCGACCGTTTGTCTGTGTTTGTGCAATAATAAGCCGTTGTCTACCCATCTGTTTTTTCGTATGCGATGTGATTATATAACTTTTACAAGAACATCAAATTGCTAGACATTTGAGTTTCAAGCCTATCAGTATTCCTCTCACCATTCTCGTAATTGGTGTGAATGGTCTGTTTATACTCGTATGAGCGTCTATGTATAAAAGTATGTGTTGCTATTTACAACAACATCCGGTTTACTACAGTTGATTTCTTTTTTCGAAATTGCACAGAAACTTCCGGGTTTAGAGTGTATTATGAGAGCCTGTAAAATATTAAGGGTATTCAGCCTACAAGGATTAATATAGGAAAAATGTCCAACACTTAAGCCGTTATTGTTTACAATTTGTATGGCAAGGTCAGTCTGTACCTTCTATATACTAATTTAAATGTAAGCCTACAACATTGGAGAAATGTTTTAAAGGTAACACTTATTTTCAGTGGATAATTAAAAATGGATTTATATTCTATATATCGTATGTTTATATATATGTTTATTCTATATATTCGTATGTTTACTGTTTATTTCTTAATATGACATTAGAAAATAGCAAATATTGTACAATAATTTACATATCTTCACCCGAAAAAATAAAACTGTGTATTCTGTCAAAAAGTAGAAACAATTAACCTAAATGGTCAAAAGTCCTCTTAAAGGGAATGTAAATATTCATTTCGTTTCTATATTGACACAACTCTCCTATTTATTAATGCGAAGTTTGGGGGTGATCTCTTATTTAGTTTGTTTACTACGCGCGATTTTGTCAGTTTATCTTAGGTATGTTTTGCATTTCATACAATGGATAAAACTATTAAACAAAGAGCTTGTCTCAAATTATGTATTCTAAGTTGTACATATTAGTGCGTGTTGCATATTAGTGGTACAGTTGAGTGGTCGAGATGTGTTGGAGCATTTACTTCGCTCTGGTTGGCCATCACCATCTTAAATTGAAATTAACATCGGCAACGTGACTGAAATGGGGACCGAAATTCATCACTTAACATAAAGAACTTTCTGTGTCGCATGAATGAAATCGTTCACGACTACTTCTAAAATACCTGAACTTCCTTCACAGTCACATAGACATTCACTATGATGAAGACGTGCTGGAGCGAGTCAATTCTGACCCCATATTTATAAAACGAACTATGACTTCTGATGGGACCTGGGCTTAGGAATTGAAATTGAGAACAGGGCGCCAAAGTCCACTAAAAGTCAACATAAACCGATAGATTTTTTGATTATCACGGCGGTGTGGACTCTGAATTCTAGCCAGGTAGAGAACGTAGAATATTATGTGGGCATTATCGGCATTTGAGAGAGCAAATTCTTCGAAAAGTGCCAGGTTTGTGCATTTTGCACCAAGGTAACCACCGTCCCAAAAGGCTCTAACTCTTGTGTTATACTTATTAGAAATAATAATGCCTTCTCAACTCTATACTTAACAGCCCTATTGTACAATGATCATTTTAGTGCTCAATTTATTAAATACGTTAGCATGACAAGCGTGTTTTTGATTAGATTATATGCTGGCATAAGCGTATCATTTCGACAGGCAATACATTTAAACAATTAGTAAACATTTTCATATAAACAATATGAAAGTTTCACTAAATTAGAAAAATTAAATTTCTCCAAATGAAAATTACATTTCTGCATACGGTTTCAAACAAATAAAAAATATTTTGACGGTTTTCAGTTTCGATTTTAAACAATTTAGTAGCAATTATCGTGCCCGACCGTGGCGCGATGGTTAGAAAACGCGACTATCGTTCGCATGATCGCGGGTTCAGTTCTCCATGCAGTTACCTATTTGAGTGGCAATCACCTCGACGTCTGATGAATAATTCGAGTCGAGTTACAGACAAATCTTGTAAATTCAATTTAAATTGTGAAGCTCAGAATTGTCGTTAAAGTATAGGTCCCATTGAATGAGTCTGAGAAGTTTTGATATATCTGCAGCAAACAAACAATTACAGCAGCAAACTCAAATTCGAATAAAGATTTACAAATTTACAAATATTCTACTAGAAATGTTTTAACAAAAATGCATAAATCATTGAATACCCAAATTAAATTTTGTTGTCAAAAATATATGCAAACATGTCCTAGTGTTGCCATTGTTTCGCCTTTACACATACGTGTTCGTGAATATGAGTCCCAAAAGCAGTTATAAACTGCCGAACAACAGAAAGAAAATAAAAAAAGACATCACGTAAAAATATTGTATATGTCGCTTATCTTAAGATTTTGGGCACGCAATTTCGTTTTATGAAATGTTCTTATTGCCATTTTTATTTTAGCTTTTGTTTTTGCTGTATGTGTGATCTTTCCACGTTTGTATTGTAGACGGAAAATATTAACTTTAAGAAGTCCCGTTCCCCGCAACATAACAATATTGGGGTTATGAATGGCTATAACAAAAGACAAGTTAAGTGTACAAATTAGGTAATGGCATTAAATCAGAATTCTATGAAGAATCTTTAGCAACAAAAAACGCAATTGGGCAATGCAAATGAAATTAGTATAAAATAGGGTTTTTTCAAACATTATTGTCTAACCAATGAATCATTGAAATTAAGAAAACACAACAGAATGTACTAATTTGCAAAAGAAAAAAAAAAAAAAAAAACAAAAGAAGCAAATGTGAAGTACTGCGCCACGGTATTTTAGAAGTCATATTGCCCTTCGTACAATACTAGCTCTTCATAACTGTAACTTTTAGTTTAACAATAATAGATTTTGGCAAAAATGTGCTGGACTATGGAACCTTGCCCTTAATTGGATTCTGTTCTCTTTGGAGGAGGCTGGTGTCAAGGTTGTCGCATATGCAGACGATGTGGAAATAGCAGTTAATGCGAATTTTTTGAGAACAATCAGAGACATGCTTCAAAGGGCACTTCTCACTGTAACATAGTGGGCGGGGGAAAATGGTCTCGGAGTAAATCCAAATAAGAACGAAGTGGTTCATTCGCCAGGAGTTACAAGATTCCACTTGTGGATCCTATTTTCCTGGGGAACACTGAAATTCCTTTCGCGGACTGTGCAAAATACCTTGGTGTATTATTGGACAGGAAACGGAAATTCAAACTCAACATTCTGGACAGGGCGAAAAAGGCCACAGTGACGCATGCAAGAGGGCAATGCGTGCAAGAGGGCAATAGGGAAACAATGGGGATTAAAGTCTCGTATGGTTCACTGGTTGAATACAGCAGTAGTAAGACCGATAATGTTGTATGGAGATATCGTGTGGGGGAAGGCTCTTGAGAAGTCCACATACTGTAAGATACTGGGCAAGGTCCAAAGGATGACTAGACAGTCAAGCTACAATTAAATCTTTAAATTCTGTTTTCCTAAACTCAACATCAGCCCTGAAATGCCGCAATGTATTAACGGCATTTCAACATTCACCGTAATGTCGGGCCACAAAGAAATGCCACGGATCCGCAGAGCAGACGAGCTCGTAAGACTGGGAACAACATTACAGACTCCGGCCGACTTTGAGTTCCCGGACATGCCTTTAGTCACTTGCAAACTTCTACTGCGAGATAGAGTACATTCAGCAGCCAATGGCAGATGGGCGTCTGTCCGAGGCTGTAATCAATCCAGACAGATGTAGTTTTGCCTAGATCTGAAGCGTTCACACAAACTGTTGTCGCTATCAAGACTCGACGTCTCATTACTTGTATTCGTCATGACTGGACACTGTCTGATTGGAAGACACGCAATGAGACTGAAGGTTGCGACTAGTGACTTCTGCAAGATCTGTGGGGATGAAGAGTCCATAGAATACCTTCTCTGTAATTGCTTCGCCCTGGCGAACAGCCGTTGGTCAACACTGGGCTCTTATTACAATATAGATATTTTCCGATTTAAGAGCTTCTTCTCAGGATGGTTCAAGGGGGAAAGCTAGCGACATCCAAATTTCTAGTTTCCGTGATATCACAGTGGACTATACAGTCTAAGTGAGTTTGTCTACTCAGACTGCCACACTGACCTAACCTGACCTAATCCGTGATTCAGACTTCGAAGTTTTTTTTTTCCTCACGAATATTTCTCCTATCGATGAATATTTCACAGACTTTGATTATCACCTCACTGTCTGCCAGAATTACAACTGCCCATCAGTGCGATACCCAATAAAAAGAGTAGACTTTTCCTTCTCTTTCGATCGACTTCGACGTGTTTTTATAGATTTCAGCTCAGTTGGAGGATGTTATACCGAAATTTTATGATTGGTTTAATTGTCAATCTAGACAAGTTACTTGCAAGACTCAATAAGTTAATTGTCGGACTCGACAAGTTACTTACAGACTCAAGTAACTTGTCCGACTCGACCATGTTTGGTCATCAGTAATAAAATATTTTATAAATTTTGGTCCGAATTAACTCATTTTAGATGGTCTCCAGCTATCTGTACTCGACAGAATTTTCGAAGAAAATTAAAATTTTTCGGAACTTATCTATCGGCGATAAGTTTCATACCTAAACATTCATGTAAAATGGTGATGGCAGCCTCAAACCTAGATGACACCATTTGCTCTACTTTGTCGATGTTAACTTTATTTGAAGACGTTGATGGCCAACCAGCCAGAGCAAGTCAAATTTTCCACTATATCTCGATGTAACACCCAATTGCACTCGTTATTTGAAAAAGTCGACGCCGAGATGCCGTGCTCAAACTCAGCATGACAATAGATGACCATTCTATTAAGCGGACTATTTAAGTGATCAATTTACTGTAAATTTTTTCGGCAGAATGTGCGAGACCCTTATCTAAGTCATAAATATGTCTTAATACATATAATACGTATTCACGTAAAGCAATCACAGGACTTTGTGTCATATTTTCTGTTTTCTATCCCAGAATCATAAGGGCCATTCAATGCCACATAAACTATTTAAAATACATTTAAAAGTTGTTATTTTTCTGTACGAATTACTTCGTCAATGTGTACAAGATATGAAAGAAACGTTAATTACCTTAGTTGCATAAATTTGAACCACAGTTTTGGCGTAACAGAATAGCTGCTCTTTGCTAACAAAATTGCACTTCAAATTACACTTATACGAATTTCAAAGCTATTCAATTATTTTTCATATTCATTTTATTTCGAAAAACTTGCAGCATATTGCACATGCAATTTCTTTACTTAATAAATAATACTAAAAGTTTTCATATAGTTTTAAAACATATTTTTAAAATTCAATGCTGATGCCTGGCTTTAGTAGTATACTTTAGCGAAGAAAAAAAAGTTTATTGAAAATGCACGTTACTCCGACAGACGTAAAACCTTAATGATGTTTTTAAAGCAAAGCAAAGTTGTGAATGGAACCAACACTCTACATTCACGAATATTGTAATCATGAGTAAAACATTTGCATTATCATGATGTTCTGAAATTGCATTTATAATCCCTTTTGAATATATGTTTGTAATGCATATATTCCCAGTTTTCTTTTGCCTGAAGAGAAATGTATACCACGTTCACAATTTTTAACATATTTTTTGCAGATGCATAATTTAAGCAAATCTTTAATAAAAGTTTACACATTTTTCACTCTCCTTCAGTTCTCTGCTTTAGGTTTAATTTCACTAAAAGTAAACAAGTTTTAACTATTAATTAACCAATTCTGACATGGGAAAGGAAATATAAAGAAACAAAAATCTTTTATGCATGCTTTGCAGAAAATTGTTTTCATTCAAATAAAAGTTTTGAGTTGTTTAATATTTAAGAAAAAATATGCATAGTAGTTGTCAAGTATTTTACTGCTTGTACATAATATACAGTAGTTAAAATATATTCTTGAGTGTTGAACTTAAACTCTTGTTCTAAGATTTCAAATTTCCCTCAAAGAATGTAACAATCAGTTGCTATTGATTTAGAAATATGTGCATTAGAAAGAGCCAGTTATTTAACATGTAGAACATTACGTTTAATAAAAAAAAATACAAAATAAAATTAAGGAATATTGTATTTTGTTAAAAGAAAACTGAACGGTATTTGGAAAATTCATTTATAAACGTCAACATTGGAGAATTCATTACAGTGTTCGCTGTGACACAAGTAGTATTATGTTGACGTGGTAGCCGTCCAAAGTCGTTTTCGAGACAGTACGGACCAATGATGTCACCGCCCAAAGTCCATACCAAACTGTTTGCAACCTGATGCGCAACCTCGTGCGGGTTGGGGTTACACTATGTGCGGCAAATTTGTTTGCTTCGGGTTGTTGTGACAAACAGTTTGTAAGGTGTCATACTATTGACACCATTAGTGTAGGGCGTAGCTGTAAGGTTCTGTCCCTTGAGAATGGGAATCAATTTGATATCACAAATTATCCTGTTGTCGCGACATTCCAAAAACTGAAAAAAAAAACTAAATTAAAACTAATTAATGTAGGCCAATGTTTACGGTGCATTTTTCCCTATGCGGAATTTGTTACGGGAACATGACACATTAATAAACAAAGAAATGACGAACGTTTATCAATGGGTTCTGCACTAACGTTACATTTTTTTCCTATGCGGAAATATGTGGCTGTTTTTGCTGACTCTTATTTCTGAGCAGCATTCGGGTTGGCTCTCAGTCGATAGCGGCAGAACAAATTATAATAAGAAAGAATTAATGATATAAATAAAGTGTGTTCACCAAGAGTGAACAGAGATTGTAGAAAAAAGCCTCGAGGTTTTGAGTTGGATGGTAAGAGTCCCTCTTAAAACTTCACTTTAGGTACCCCATCATCATAAGCGCTTTTAGGCGTAGGACTAAGTGCGCGAGCCCGCGCCTAAAAATAAAATAAACCAGCGTGTATCACCTCAGAGGTGATACGTGTCCTTACACGGGAGCACCCTCTACTTTTCAGACAACACAGAATTTCCAACATTCTTAATTTAATTTTACAACATTTTGGCGCAGCCGGTAGGATTTGAACCTACTGGTTTGCGAGTTGTGAACTTTTTTACAACAGGGTCCTTTTCCAGTTGAATATTGAAAGCTAAGTTTTCACGCAAAATTCAGCGAACTGAAATATACGAAAGTCCGACAGTTTTGACTGGATAATATACAACAGATTTGGTAGAATCCGCGAAACAGCCGCAGACTGGAAGATCCATTAGTTCATTATAGTGCTTAATCAATTTTACAAATTTGCGTTTAATAATTTCAAATTTATCTTCAGAAATCAGAAATTTTATGGGTTTTCTTCAGAATGCCTCTTTATTATCGAAAGGCTTTGCATACTTCTTGGGGCCTTTTTATAAGTAGATGTAAAGAATATGGCTGTATCTTAGGGGAACATTTATTACAAGTAATTCATTATTTTGTTAAAAAAAAGTTGAGGAATAGACCCAATAATTTTATTTTTTTTAAATTGAGTTCTCTTATACAAGAACCTTCCCTGAGGGTTGGACACAACATTTGTGGAAAATTACATGGGTCTCCAACTAAATATAATTTCTGCCTAATCATTTTGTTTCAAATCCGACTGCAAATTAATTGCTATTTAAGAATTATCATTCGGAGCATCACTACTTTGAATTTTTGTTCAGTTCGTACTATTCTTCCAAAATTTTAGCTGATTAAGCTTTTGCCTAAGTTCACTGCTTCTAAGTAAGCAAGAAAATAAGAATTGGCCCCTAAAACAAGACAAACAGGCGAAACTAAATCATAACGTTTTAGAGGGCAACTGAATAAAACTGAAATACGTTTGCTTTTCATAAATGTGACATACGAAACTACACACAAACTAACATGGCATAAAAGCGTGCTACCTGAAATAAGAAGTATCACGATGTTTATTCTCTTTAACAATATGTAACATGATTTCAGACTATGTGTTAATGCTTGCCTACAGATTTTATTTTCGCCCACAAACTTGCAATTTAGAAAAGATAATTTCACCAAGGTGAAAAAGAACAAGAAGATGATGAATATTGCATATATATTGTATTGCATATATATTGGGTGTTGTTTGAGTACTAGTTATACATATAAAGAATTAAACGTAAAACGTGATTGTGGCGATTTCTTTCTCCCTCTAATTATTGCCGGCTTTCTAACAACATACTGACGTAATTTCGTGAAAAGCTTCACCGAAATACTTCAACTTTAAGATTATAAGTCATAGCACAATTTTCCACACTTGATATATAACACAAGTGAACTAGTTTTGTCTCTTAAGATTTTGACTGTTTTCTCCATCCGTCTGGTGAAGGTCACTTTTTGTCTTTGCTATTCGTGATACTCTAGGTAGGTATCACTTGTATATGCCCAATATAAAACGTGACTTAAATATCTGCATTATTTTTGCTAAAACTGAACAAAACAACAGGAAGACGAAATTGCTAAAAGAAACGAAAGAAAACTACCTTTAAATGGCTTACGCCATAAAATTTATGCAAAATATTGTTGTGGCATTTGTCAAAGACGCCTCCACATTAGAGCTGTAAATGATGATTCTCTTCTGTTTACTCTATAGCTGGGATAAAACCATTGCCACTAACCGCACATACGCTGGCGCCTTTAAACTTTAACACATTCTGATTGTCATTTTGAATTCGCCTCTTCCTACCAACAATGTCAACATTTCCACTTTTACTAGCTTCATTGTAGCAAAATCGATTGTTTTTTTTTTAGTTTCTATGTAGGATGGATGGCGGCGGGAAATGCCAACCTTGTAATAAATTGACACGTCAAGCTATCGGCAAATATATTGGTTACTATATATAGAATAAAATGGGCTTTTGCGGGGATCTGAGAATGACAAATACATTGCAAAATATCGACAAACTCGCTAGCGTTTATTCCTTTTCCCTGTTGTTTAGTGAAAAATTGTTTGTCGGCTTTATCGCCTAAAAAAGAAAAATATAAATTTGTGGATTCAGGCGGGTGGTTTTCTCTGCCCACTCCATACAAGGGAGTTATTGTTATTTAGCTTCAAAGGTTAAACATTTAGAAGTCATAAAATCTGTATGTGGTTTAAGCGCTGTTCGTTTTAGCTTCGTCTTCTTCATTTTAGAGGAAATAAATGACTTAAAATGAAATTTCGAAAAAAGAATGGCATTGCCGATATCGTTTCACAACTAAGCACTAAAATTAAACTACATAAATTTTTAATAACGTTTGGATTTTGGTGGGAAACTGAGCACACGTATGACAGATTCAAAAGGCGGTAGCCGGTAGGATACCAGAAGGAGAAGAATAAACTGAACTCACATAAATTTTAAATTTATAATGAAATTGTAATCGATTTTGTGAGAAAGAAAAAAGTAATGATACTTTATTGGCGGTGCTTTCTTATTTTCCGGAAAATGGGCTAAATCTAGGAACTGCAAAATATAGGGGAAAGTGGACACTATAAATAGCCTTTTCAATGTACATAAAACTTTAGGTGCACTCAAGCACAATGAAAGCATAAATAAAGTAAATCATAAACACGACTTTGGGTCATTTAAAACTTCAATGAATTGCAAAGAATTGGAAAACTATTCAACAGTTGGAAAAGTAAGCAAAGTATTGCGGAGAGTTAAATTAATCATCAATCAAGTAAAATTCGAAAATTAGAAATATTCCGTCTTTCGGGAAAAAGAGGGTTTCAGAAATTATTTGTTAAAGTATTTATATTTGGAAGTAAATGTTTTTTAATATTTAGAAAAAGGGTTTTAGTGGTTTTTTAATTCGGTTTTTTTTTGTTTATTCGAAAATCTTGGAGAATGTTATGGGAGTTCAACCTATTTCGTATTTTCAGAGGATTTAAAAAAAAAAAAAAACATTAAACAATTTTATATAAATGTCCACCACATACGCGATGCTTACACAAAATCCCACAACCTGAGTTTGTAGCATAATCATGGTCTATAGATAGTGAAATATAAAAATATATAAATAATTCCATAATTTTTGTTCCTCTCAGCCTACTTGTTTGTTGCCAAAACACTATCAGTTATTTTATTAATAATATTTAATTTTGCATTTGTTACTAATTACTTTACTACTTAATAGTGTATCAAAGCAGGGTGATTTATTAATAATAACTATCTACATATAGTAAAAGAAGATCATCCAGAGAAGTTAATTGGTATCTATAAGTGATGAAAAATTTTATATTCATCGATGAATTTAACATGAGCCTGCCGTAGTCGGGGTACTTCCATCGTTTTCACCAGGTGCTGTAAAGCAATAACAACTCTTTATGTTATTTTTCATGACAATTTCTGACGAATTTCTGCATCAGAAATGAAAAGACAAAAAATACTAAAAGTGTTTACAATTTACACCTTTGGAAGATATGAAATTAATATTCTTGAGGGATGACTCTCATTTTTTTCTGGGTGGTTGTAGAATTTGACAGTGTTAGAGTAACCCACAGTATATTTGCTAAAGCGTTCAAAATTGTAGTCGAACAAGACGTCTAGAACAAAAATATTGTTAACAGAACTTTTATAAAACGTGTTAAAGTTTCCGTCAGCTATCAAAGTTTTAAAACAAACAGTATATATATGTA
>JAHXMU010000037.1:2041017-2055148 GCA_019455685.1 Philornis downsi
TTGCATATTTAATTTTCCGTTTCAGTATGGTGAACTATCGTTGACAACAAATCCCGCCTTTAGTCTTTACAACACCCCACAAAGGGCTCCGGCGGCACAAAGACCAGTCTACACCGCCCCGCCACCTTTACTGTCCACAAGGACACCGCCTAACATTTACACACGCATACCAGGACGCACCTACTTACCGGCATATGAAACACGCACATCTCCTACATCACCCTACGGATCAACGACTACGTGCACTATGCCCCTTTTGGGCGGCCAGTCCAATGGCTCCCTACAAACAAACAGTAGTGCGGGTACAGGTTCAGGTGTAACCGGGGCTAGCGGTGCCATGGCAGGTAGCCTTTCACTGACCGGTGGTAATTGTAACACTTTGCCACATCCTCATCACAATGGCCAGCAACATCACCAGCAGCAAAATACTATATCGTCGGCGTTAACCTCATCGTTAACTTCGGGGAACATTGGAGTGCTGACGTCACCGCGCACTCATTCGGCCTATAGTAATTCAACGACCACAACCCAGTCACCGCTTCTGGCCACAAGCACTTTATTGGGCGGCACGGGTAACTATGAAACGATATCTTCCTGAGAGTTACCTAAAGATGACATTAAATGTCAGCTGGTATGTATTGGTGGCAGCAGTACGTGTACAACATCCGCGGAAAGAACCACAATTGTGTAGAGTTGCTTGCAGGTGATGAAAGAAAACTGGAACTGAGACAAAATGTGTAACATCCTTTTGTATTTTGTATTATAATTATATGGTGACAAATAAGAAAGATAAGACGAAATTATTATTATTTTTATATTTTTTCTTGATAAATAAATTTAGTTTAGGATAAACGTAAGATAGTATTTGTATATGTACATGTACTCGTATAAATGTATTAAATCGTTTGTTTTGGTAACGAAATTCTCAAAAACAAAGTTAGTGTGAATGCGAATCATTACAAAGGTCAATCAGCAGTAGTTAGTGGCAGCTCCTAAGTTGGGTAATTCAAGACTTCCATCAGGGCTAATTAATTTTAATATAATTGAATATTATTTTGGTGCTTTTTACGTTTAAGCACTCCAAATGTTATGTCCAGTATTCTCTCGATTAAGTCAGAAAAATAATAAGATATTTGTTACTCGAGAATATTGTTGACTTAAAAGGCATGTGTTAGAGTCCAAAGATAATTATTGACTTTAGTTTACATATAGCTCCAGTTGCCTTTAACTCTTCAAAAATTTCGGTTTTCAGCAGTTTTAGATTAATTTGAATATCTATTTGACCAGTATTCTAATCAGTTTAAAATCAAGTACAAAATCCTTGGACTGAAAATTTTCCAGTAATGGTCTGCTTGCCTATTTGTTAAATATATGTAGAAAAAGATACTGTAAATTAAAAAAAAACTATTTAACTTTTTGGCGATATCTTACAACTTGGGACTATTTAAGAGCCCGCTTAATATCTTCAGCTTATCATTGCACAGTAGAAAGCAATTAGAAATGAGTATTACGAATTTGCGACGACGCTAATTTTCGACAAACCAAATGTAAATGAAATTTATGACGGTAGCTAAATCATATTTTCATTTTTATCCAAGTAAGACATATTACAGGTAGTATTTGACATGTTTCCGAAATACCCATGATTCAATGGGTGGAATATGCTAATAACCTTGATTGTGTGTATGAGCCTCAGCTCGACTGTCCAAATTTCTTATGAATAAAACTATAGTTTTTATTCAATGAGTCAAAATATAGTCAATTTGGAATTTGATCGACGCCTGGAAATTTCCAACGAGGAGATATGCTGCTTATTTCATATTTTTTGTTATTTTGAAAAAATATTTGTCGAAAATACTGCTCAATTGAACAATTCGTACTAAAAGGTATCGGTTACTTTTGTTTCAAACAAAAATAGAAATATTCTTAACATTTCAAATATTTGGAAACTGAGCACTTTCCAACTGTTAGTCGTCATTCACTGAAGCAAAATATAGCTGTATAAATGTCTCCCAACGTGAGAAAAACTCGTCTGTGCATTGAGGTTTGTTGCAAATTACTTCGATTCTGAGAATATTGCTAATTTCTAGAGTATATGGCCAAGGTCCAAGGAAAAGAATGAAGTTTACTTAACTCAGACATCTGGCTTTAACATGGGAAAAAAATGAAACAGATCTAATTATGCTTGAAGGTATGCAATTTCTTTCAGCTGCGGCCACATGCAGTAAATTTCAATACTTTTCTGTATTCATGTGTTGGGAAAAATTAGCTAAAGTTAGAAGTCATCACTAATTCCAATGAATCAGAAAATGGATGCATTGAAATTCATTGACCGTGAGGTAATCTCCGCTATACCGTCGATAGCAAGTGTTTGTAATTGTTTCTGTGAATCGTAACACAACCACCATAAAATGAGAATATTGTAGATTTTTGCACTGTGTATTAGAGTTCAAGAATATTAATATAAAGCAGCAGCACTATCTTTTCAATTACGCCTAAAAGCACCCACATTTTTTGATCTGTGGCCGCAGCCGTAGGTAATGGCAATATCTTTACATACTGCTGCAGATTAGCTGGTGGTAGAAATGAACACTAAACCTCAGTAGCGGATATAACAATTAGAAACTTGTGTAAACCATTTTCTTGCACTATTGCTAAGTGTAGTAATCATTCAAATCATAGGAAATCACGTATTCACATTTTTGTAAACAAATTGCTAATTTCTTTGTTCTTCACTGCCGTTTGATAAATCACAAAATAGCATAGCCGTTTACCCCGACCGCGAAATTTCTTGCAACGTTGTCAAGCTTAATTTTCCAGAGTTCATCTGGCTCGTGATACTTCGATAAGCTAACCATTAGATACATTTAGTTAAGTCCAAGATTTGAACATAAACACATTTTGGCATTTTCCAGTCATACTTAACATATTTTTAACCACAAACCTCAAATTTGGGATATGTAAAATGAGTATTAGGAGCATTCGGATTAATAATCTTGCATACTTGTACTTTCATATGGAGACATGCTGCACATTTTTGTGTGATTGGAAATGTTGCTTATTTTTCTTGAAACGAGCTTAATGAGGATTGAAATGGAGTTCGATGTCGATAACTTATTTTGTGCTGCAGCTTTTGGGTCTTTCAAATAAGACTTATGAAATATATATCATTTATTCGAAAGTTTACAAACCAAATCGGCTTAATGGTATAAAACATTAGCTCTTTGTTCTTGTGAATTTTTTATCCATATATTGTTATTATTTCGACAAATTACAAACTAGCCCAAACGAACAATGTTTAAATATCAAACAAAGACTTCCAATAGAATTTGCAAAAAAGTATACCAACATAAAAACAACCTAACAAAAAAAGTAAACCCAAGATTCCAAAATAAGAGCTGAGAAAATGAATATAAAATAAAACGAAATCCCCCTCGGTAAAGAAAAATAACACATCAATAGCATTTACGTGAAAACAAGGACATCTATAATAACCCCAAAAATAAAAAGAAAATGAAAAACTGAACTAAATAAATGTTAAATTTATAAGGAATTACCAAACCACAACAACTAATAAAAAGAGCTTTTTGTTGACAGAAACTAAGAGAAAACCCCTAAAAAGAGATCTACATAACGAAACAAAAAAACTTGTGTAAATATTCTTATACATCCAGATTAGATGACAATTGTAAATATAGATTTAAAATTATTTCTAATTATCATTATAGAGAAAATTATGATACAGAAAAATGACTAAACCTATAAACATTCTTAGTTAGACACAATAATAAACAACAAAATAACACGAAAAGACTATTAACAACAACTAAAAATAAATAAGAAATACAATATTAAACAAAATTTACCGAAAATAAGCAAATCTAAAAACAAACCAAACCATTAAGTATAAATTGTAAAAAAGGCACCTTAATATACCTATACATATATATATATACATATATATATATTAAAAAAATAATAATAATAATGAAATGTGTAAGAAAAACTGTGTATACCTAATAATATTAGACCAAAATGGTAAACATGAAATGAATTACTTTAAAAAGAAATAATAATTATCCATCTCTGTTCCGCATTTAGGGTTTTCGTATATTATTTTCAAAAACAGAAACAAAACAGTAAACGGGAGGTGTAATAATTTCTGAATGTTCAAAAAGCACAATACTTTTTACTTTTAATTTAATAATAGTTTATCATTAATTTTGTACTCTACAAATTTTTTTAATTAAACAAAATTAATATAATTTAAATACAAATATTTTAACAATTACAAAGAAAGAAATTTAATAAACAAAATAAGTCTTACAAAATATGTTCCACGGCAAGTATTTTCATTTATTTAAAAAAGTTCTAAATTCCTGAGCACAGAGATCTATACCAACACATTGCGGAGAACGTGTCACGAAGACACGTGACAGAAGTGAAACATTGTAGGTAAGTTTAAAAGGTAATTCGATACCTTTTCTTGTTGAACAACATCGGAAGCATTTTTTTATTAATAAAGTGTTTCTTATTCGTGGTGTTTATTCAATATTAAGTATGTTCATGTCTTGAAGATGCAAAATCAATGGTGGCAGTAGGAAACGAAGGGGTGAAAATAAAGGGTTCTCAAACTAAGGCGAGCCGAATTTGAAATATACTAAAACAAGCTGTATGTCAGTTGTTAAAGATTTTTTTTAAGCAAATGTGTATTAATATGTATGAACATCGTTTAAATATCCGCTCCACTCGATAGAACGGATCCGAGAGTTGCAATTTTCAATGATTACATATATTGATTATAGGTCTACCAACACTAGTTCAGCTGTTTTTAGTCGGAATTATGTTGATAATTTTAAAATGCCAATACAGTGTATGCTGACTTATCTGAGCCTTCGATAGAGTTGCGCATGAATTATTTAAAAGATTAGCATTCTAGGTTTAATTTTTTGTGGGTTTCGTTCTTAATAATAAATAAATAATGTTCTGTATGTATTGATGGAAATTACTTAGCTTCTTATGTTCCAACTGCTGATGAACTCTAAGGAAGCATTTTGGGTCCACCACTTTTCAGTAATTTCATAGATGATATTCGTTCTGCGTTCATAATAGTACATATCTTTTCAAATTAAAATTTGTAGTTTAAAATCTGGTGTTCTCAAAACATACTCTTCATTATATTTCATACGTAGGAAATACACACAGTGTTCTGATCCATACATTAAAAAGATTTAACATGCGTTATATGTATGAACAACATTAGAATGCTTCATTTACTTGGAGTCTACCAGCTTCCTTTTATATTAATCGTATTGATAGAATTCAATAAATATTTTTAAAACTTTTTTTTAAATTATCTTCATTTCTCGAACCTTATTCCTTCTTATCCTAATAGATAATAGAAGAGACACTTGTTCAGTGAGTTTATTCATGGTATCATTTTCGGAGTTATTGATTGTCCGAATATATTATACCTACTTCAAAATAACGATTCTTCACACTTATTGCAATATTGTTAACCATTTCACGTTGACGCCTACTCTATTAGCTAAGCTTGCAATTAATATCTTCGTAAATCTATGGTAGTTTATATCTCTTCCTTGAAATAAGCTGAGAATTATATTATCTTTATATCTGTAAAGAATGTAATTATCCATAGACAAAGTAAGTGAAATGAATCTGTGCGATGAACTGCGTCATGCTAACTCTGAGGGCATCGCATGATTACGGCATATTAACATAGATATGGAACTTCAGAAATCCGTAAAAAAGTCTAGTTGAGTTAAATCTCACGATCTTGGAGGCCAATTCATGTTACCTCCGCAAAAGATAACCATACCCTCAAATCGTTCATGTAGGAAGTCCAAGTCCATATCATTCAATTTGGGCCAGAAGAAATTGATTATCATTACCGCATCGTTCCATATCCGGCAGTTTTATTTGTTAACATGGTCATCCACCTAAAAAGACGTTTCTCGTTAAATATGATTTTTGCCCAAAATTTGGAGCTTCTTCCATACGATTCGTCATTAACTTTGAACTCCTGGGTCAATTGGATTTTGTACGGATATTGGCCAAAGTCCCAATTTTTGGAAGCGGTCTCAAAATTAGCTGATAAAAAAGTTGGTAACATTTGTTTTCAACATAATTTCCTTTTAGCTCGATATACTCTTTCCAGCAATATTAAATAGCTTCTATACTCTGTTTATAGTAAGAACTGTCAAACTCCTTAATACCATTTTTCAAGTTTGGAAATAGAAAATGGTCCAAATAGGCTAAATCTGGCGAATAAGGTGCTTGATGAAGCGATTCGAACTTCAATGTATTAATTTTGGACATCGCAATAGTGTATGTTTGAATTGGAGCATTAGTGTTATGAGACAATACTTTGTTTTTTTTGCCTAATTCGGCCTTTTTTTCTATAATTTCAGCACTAAATGCTACAATAAATTAGCATAATATTCGCTGTTGATGGTTTCTTCTTTTCTGAAGATAATCAATAAAAATAATCCCATGAGCATCCCAAAGAACTCAACACGATTCTCCCATTCCAGTCCACTGTTTTGACTGCTTTTTCGTCTTAGATGTAATGTGGTGGATCCATGTCTCTTCTATGGTTATAAATCGACTCAAAAAATTCTCTTTTATTGCGATAAACACCGACAAACACTCTACTGAAAAATTTTCACGACGCTGTTTTTGTTCTATTGAAAGCAAGCGCACAGCTTTCTCAACCTCAAATCTTCGGTCAATGTACGATGTATAACACTTTTTCAAATCTTATAATTTCAGCTAGCTCACGCACCTTCAGCCGACGATCATCCAATACTATTTTGTGGATTTCCTTGTCTGGATGTCTGGCGTGGACAGACGTACGGCCTTGTTTAAACTGTGGTACCCAATAGTTGCATGAAACCCTTCAAATGGAAATATTGAATTACATAACGGCCACCAATTTTTCCTTCTTTATAAATTCACTGAGATCGCATACTTTTGATGTCTAAAATTAAGATATTAAACAACGTAGCACGTTGAAACTCAAAACATATGTTTTTATGCTTCTTTTCAAACTATTGAAAGTATTTGCACGTTAGGCCGGCTAGTTTTGGTATTTCCCTCGTATCATTTGTACGTACTGCATAACCGATTATCTTGACATGATAATAGACGTTATCAAAATAACATGGAAGCAAATACCCGTTATTAAAAATAACATAAGTTGATCTTATATACCTACATAGAGTACAGAATGGGCACAGGACTTTGCTGATTAGAAACTCCTTAGAAAACGGAAATATTAGTTATTTCTAAATTTTTTTTTTAATATTTGCGACCCAAGAAAATTTTATGTTTTGCTGAAGTTAATTGGTGGAAGACACTTTTTCAAAATATGCCTTTTTGGCATCTATTTCTGTTTCCTAAGAGCTAAAATAAATTTGCTGGCAAACTCCGGTCGATAACTTAAGCAGTTAGAATATGCAAAGCTTCTAGTTAAAAACCTTCGTTTTGCCGATGAGTTCATCGCAATAAATTCAGTTCAATCATTACATACTTTAGTTTTGGTTTTTGTTCAATTTTGGTTTCAATTTCAACTGCATTTCCTTCAAAGAGGTTGTGAATCAATAAAATTATATTTCTTACGTGATCCAATAAAAAATTTAATTTTTTTCTCTAATCCCGTTGGTTTATTTTGTTCAACAAATGAATAGAAATATTGATTTTTACATTTTATTTTTTGTAAATAAGCATTTTTTTACGTACGCAATTTATATTTGCCTACATATAACAGCATTTATTTTCCTTCAATGATGACTGTTGCTCTCCCCCACCTGTTAACGTTCAAAATTTTTGCCAAATGGAGATAAATACTGTA
This sequence comes from Philornis downsi, assembly GCA_019455685.1. NCBI lineage: Eukaryota > Metazoa > Arthropoda > Insecta > Diptera > Muscidae > Philornis > Philornis downsi. The sequence continues at coordinate 2,048,891 of JAHXMU010000037.1, forward strand.
TACAAGCTAGGATTTTCTCTTAAAGAAAGAAAAGCAAGACATCTCAGAAAAAAAGTAAAGATAATGCATAACATAAATAGAGCAAGTTGAATGATGTGATAAATGATACAGGTAAACGAGATTGAACCGAAAACTCGACGTACAGATAACTTTTTTTATATTAAAATTAGTAGTAGTAGTTTGTAATTTCCAAAAAAGTTATTTTAATGAGAAGTGGCAATATCACGAAACATATGTTTTGAGTTTCAAGCCGCCACGTTGTTTAATATTTTTATTAAGCCATCAAAAGTAAAAGATGTCGGTAAATTTGGACACATGGAAAAGGCTGGTCACCGTTATGTAATTCAATATTTCCATTTGAAAGATCTCAGTCCAATCAATATTAAAGCCGATGTAGGTTCTATTCTGGGGGAGTCTCTTCCTTCGTTTACGGCTGTAAAATATTGGATATCAGAGTTTAAATGATATCATACAACCTGCCAAGACGAGCACCGTGGTGGTAGACTAATTCAGGTGTCTACGCAGGACACGGTTAAGAAAATTCACAAAATAATATTGAATGATCGTTTGTTAAAGGTGCACAAGCTAGCTGAAGTGATAGGCATTTCAAAAAGTGCTGTGCGTCGTATATTGACCGAAGATTTGAAGATGATAAAGCTGTGCGCAAGATGGGTGCCGCGCTTGCTTTCAATATTATTTTATATTATTTTTATTGATTATCTTCAGAAAAGAACAACTATCAACGACGAATATTATGCTATTGGAGCATTAAGTGACCAAATTATAGAAAAAACGCATTTGGTGAAAAAGAAAGTGTTGTTTTATAACGATATTATTCCAATTTACACATACATTATTGCGATGCCCAAAATTAATGAATTAAAGTTCGAATTGCTTCATCACGTACCTTACTCGCCAGATTTAGCTGTCTGTTTCTAAAATTTAAAAAATGGATCGAAGATACATTGTTTGCCAACAACGAAGAGGTTGATGACTATTTTAAGGAGTTTGAAAATTCTTACTATGAACAGGGCATAGTAGCTTCTGAATGTCATTGGAAAAACAGTATCGAGCTGTTTAAAAATAGAGAAATTGTTTCCCAATTTTTTTTGTGTCTTCTTTGTTAAGTCGGCTAGTATTGGGACTGAACTCGTATTTAGCTCTTTTGCCTACCTTGCTGCTTTGATAGCCGGAAGACCTAGTTTTAATAAATAGACTGCAATCAAGTTCCCCAAAGCACATGATCTGACATGTTTTAGAAAGCGTAGGTCCAAAAAACTCTTCGATCCTTACTTGACGACTATATACGTCATTGTTATTTCCTGTAGAATTCCTATAGAATGGTATGAATAAAGTTGTTTAAAAACAGTTCTTGTTATTCTGTTTGAACCGTTTACATTACAGTTAAGTTTTAATCTTGATTTTATCTTATTCAAATCAGCTGAGGTTAATTAATCTATCAGCGTTGAGAAGTGAGAGAATTTTGCTGAATTACATGTTTGTTTTCAGGTATTGAATGAAATGGGGTTGTCCAGTTTCATTATAAATCAATTTCGTCTACCAAGATTTCACCAACCATTTCGTATGCATATACAAGTAAATAGTAATTCATTATTTCCAATAGATGACTTTATAAATTTGTATGTAGCGCTGTATAACAGCAATCGCGTTACGGTAGGTGACATTACAAAGACAAGATTTAATACTCAAAAATCTACTCAAATTGCTTGCTTGACTCAGCATTGTTTAAGCGCGCTAAAGCGCGTTCGCTCAAATCGTAAATGCAAACCTATGGTGATCTTGATACTGCAACAATCAATCAATTTTGGTTTCGTTGATTTGATTCTGAAAATGTTTATATCAAAGATGTGCAAAGATTTACTTGAAGAAATCTGGATGCCATGAGGATCGCTATGAATGGGCTACATACAGGTCAAAAAAAAAAAAAAATAAAAACTTATGGACCGGTCTCCGGCTGCCATTCGCAGCTACATCGCAACAAAATCGGCCCACATCTGAAGTGAATGGAGACCGGTTATGAAAAGTTTCTTAATGATGACAGTGTCAAGCAGAAACGGTCGTGGTCAAAGCACAGTAAGGCGGAGCAAATGGTGGCCAAGTCAGAATTAATAGTCATAAAAGTTCTGTCATGTGATTTGCTGTAAGCTGTTCCTTTACTATAAGCTTTTCTTTTACGACTACATCTTATTTGGAACCTATACTGTCAATTATTGGACCGTTAAAGAAGCAATCGCCCCGGAATGGTCAGGTTTGACCAATTATTATTATTATTTGCGTTCAATCAGCACAACGCCAGACCACACACGTCGAAGCTCTAGGAACTTGGCTGAGAGGTTTATATACTTATATCCACCTTATAATCCAGACATGATTATCACCCGTTCCTACCTGTGGCGATCGATTTAGCTGGTAAAATATTCGATCCGAGAAAAGATTTTGAACATCAACTATAATATTTTTTGGCAGAGAGGGGTGGGTATCTATGAGAGCACAATCGAATTAAGAAAACATACTTCAACAATTACTTTATAATAAAAAAATTCCGCCAATTAGAAGTGGGCTACAAGAGCGAAGCATTTCAGATAACGCATCGACTTTTGTAAATACATAAAAAAAGCAAAACCCAATTACTAACAAAGTAAACAAATCCAACCTCTCCACACTCACATTCAATAATCCACACAAAAATTAATTTGCAATCCACAACTAAGTACATTATAAGATGCATGGTCATTTATAAACTGACACAAAAAGGACTCTAACATAAGAAAAAACCTACCCCCTCCATAAATTTATATTTAAAGTTACTCACTACAAAAGTTACAAGCTCATGGTTTTTCCCCAATTAATTATGTTTTGGACAATAAATGTGAATTTGCTGTATGTTTTGACGTATGAAAAGTGTTAAAAACTTTAAATAATTTGTTAGTATAATCTTTATACAGTTTGTTACTTAGCTATATCATCATGTAGAATACGTTGTATGTAGTAGTAGATCTTACTGTTTGTATTTTTGAATGTGTTGCTGTAACACAATCGTATGCACACATACATACATGATAAAGAGAAAAAGTGTTATGTGAGTGTATGTAATAAAGCGGCGGCATTAAGATGTAACGAGAAATTGTAAACTCTGCGCAAATGGGGAAACAAGTTGAAATCAGGTGTCAAATAGTTAAGGTCGATTTATGGTGCCATTTCATAAGGAAATAATAAAAAAAAAAATTTATAGAAAATTCCTTACCAATCGCAATAAATTTTAATAAAGTACTTATTGTAAACTCAAATTGTCTTTCCGATAGGACCGATTTTTGATTCATTTTCGTATTTTTATATTTTTTGTATTTTTGTATCTTCGCATTTTTGTATTTTCGTATTTTTGTATTTTTGCATTTTTGCATTTTTGTATTTTTTGTGTTTTTGTATCTCTGTGTTTTTATATTTTTGTATTTTTAAATTTTTGTATTTTTGTATTTTTACATTTTTGTATTTTGCATTTTTATTTTATTCAAAACGTTATGGGCCCAGGAATGCTATAAAGGAAAATTTTAACGGATAATACTTTCAAAGTGGTGGTGAATTTTGAAGGTGTTGACCCCGCAAGGGGAAAATTTAACAATATATATGGATTCTGAGATCAAGATTTAGAGCTTACAAAATGAAGAGCAATGGAAATTCCAGGTAAAGAATACACTAATTGCTTCAGACGTATTTGACGTTGTCATCGGGATAAACAATGTTCGAGAAGGACGTGCAGGGTTACGCTGCAAAGCTGCGAAAATGGAAAAGAAAGCGCAAGAAATCATCGGTACTACAGTTGGATCTTTGCAGATCAGATCTGCGAAATTACGTAAAACATGAACATCAGATACATTATACTCTTTTCTTGCATGAAACCAGTTTTTCACTTTTAGTAGAGATTAAAATGAAAACATTGTAATGTTTGTCGCAAGACTGAAAGAGCTCATACTATGATTGAAGAAGAACAATTCTCACAGAAAGACTTATAAGTCAGGTACAACAGAATGGTGCACAAAAGTCGATGAACTGCGTCGAGTTTTTACTTGTGGCAGTAACGTAGTAATGACTTAAGGCAGCCATCTCATGAATGGTTTCCAGAATTCAAAGCCAATCAGAACGGCAAAGAATGTAATAATGAGCGCTGTAGTTGGAACACTCGACGTAAGATATTTCAACTGAAAAAGTTGAAGTGAAGGATATCCGCCAGATTTGGAGTGCGTTCCAGAATTAGAAAGAAATTTGTTCTCCCAAAATCTTCGAGGGAACAACAAAAATCTATTGTTCTCAAACGTTCAATGAACAACATTCCTGTGTTACCGGTATTAACAGGTATGCGATATGGAAATTCGACGGAGATGAGAATCGAGACCAGAATCGTCGATGTCAGCCTCAAAAAGCTAAAAATGAACTGTTACAAGTAGTTCCCCCTTATTATGTAGCATGAGAAGAGTATTCAATAAAATGGAACTCATATATGAATTTTTTTGAAATCTAACCAAGAGTCATCCCATTATGAAGAATTTATATGTGAGGCTTGCATGTATGTGCAGCATCACTGAAGCGTTTTTCCTACAGAGGAAGATAAGTTAACGAAGTGTGGTCAAACTATAGATGTATTTTTGTTACTGAAAGGCTTTTATTCTCATTACAGATTCATATATTGCATCAAATGTCGAAAGTTATCTAATGTGTAAAGTCGTTTTTGAAAATGTAAAGAAAGAACGCCTACGGCCACAACGTTAGGATTTTCCACTCAGGTAACTCTTCTGAATTTATTAATTTGGGTATGAAGAAATTATTTGAAATGGACGGAATATAACATAAGAAGACAATTCATAACACACTCAAGCAAAATGGTCCTGCAGAAAGGGAGATGAGGATCATCATAGAAACCACTAGCACCATGATATGTGCTCGTGGTATGGAGTAAAAATCCTGGACCGAGACTACAAATCTGGCAGGATCATCTAGGGAAAACTTACCATTCAATGATAAAGAAGACTCTTCGAAGAATTTGTGTAAAGTTTCTGAAGATAATATAATCAAAAATCTTTTGCTTAAAAGAGATAATAATGTGCCTCATTTGCGTAAAATTTGCTTGGCTGATTGAGAACCGGCAGCTCTAACAGCTGTACTGAACTACAAATGTATGAGCAAACTATCATGTCAACCGATGAGGACCGATGAGAACTGAGCCAAAGAAGGAGGAAATGAAACGAAAGAGGGTGTTACGTCAGTATTTCTCCTGATCAAAAGGTAATTGGCAGCCAATGAGTATATTAAATAAAGCACCGTACAGATAGATGGGAGCGTTTCTTTACGGTTATCTGGACAAATTGTCCGTATTGATGAAGTTAGTGTCTACAAACTGGAGAAAAGTCTGTATGAATTGAAACAATCACTAGGCTGTTGGAATAAAGAGTTCACAGAATTTACTATAAAATTCAATTTCGTTCCATATGCAGCCGATCCGTATGTTTTCATAATAAAAGAGCCAAGAAATGATGTTACTCTTGCCATTTATGTTGATGATGGTCTTATTGCATCTTCAAGAGAACAGGAAACGAAGTCAATAACCGATTACTTATAACATTAGTTTGAAATTAAATTCTTTATGGCAGAATTTGTTCTCGATTTAGAGATTTGGAGGCGAAACGGCCGCCCATATTATTTGCATCGGAGAATTTGTGCAAAAGAAGTAATACATTGTTTTGGTATGGAAAACAGTGTCGGAGTATTAACACCGGCAGATCCAAATGAAATAGTTGATAGTTTTAATGAATCAAATCTTTCAAATTTTCCACATCGTGCAGCTGTTGGAGGCATGATGTATCTTGTGATTTCTTTGCTCCCCGGCATAAGCTGTGAAGTGGAGCAAATATCTTGGGGAACCCATGGAAGGTCATGTTGCAGCATTTAAGCTCATTTTAACGTACGTAAAATCAACGATGAATTATGCAATTTGTTTTGGTTGCGCAAACGACTTTGAATTGACTAGGTATAGTGATGTACATTTTGGTCATGATAAAGAGACAAGCAACCTCCGGATATGTTTTATTTTCGGTTGAGGTCTCATAAACTGAAGTTTCAAAAGACAAGAGTCTGTAGACTAAGCGACTTATTTGGAAATTACAGAACTTGTTTGGTTGAAATGTATATTGATGGAGTTGACTAAACTAATCGTACCTATAGCATTTTACATGGATAATCTAGGTG
>JAHXMU010000037.1:2058840-2082501 GCA_019455685.1 Philornis downsi
AAGGAGTGGTCCCAACTAAATGAAATTTATTACACAGCCTCACTGAGTCACAGTTAAGAAAAAATTAAAATACAGATGCTACAAAACTAAGCTCCTGGTACTTCAGAACTGTAATACTATCCCTATCTCACCATAACATCTTATTGAATGGGATTTTACTGACGTACATTGGCATAATGTAATATGTTTGTAGACTACGCTTCAGTGAGAAATTTTGGTCTAAATTTGGCCATGCCTTCATGTATCGCCCGTACAAACGGGTCTATTTAGTTCTAAAATTCATCGACTATAACTTCCCTGTAGATGGTCAGATTTAGATATGAGTTAACATGTCTATAGTCTAAACTTGGGTGCAAAATTTGGATAGATTTGGCACACGCATTCTGGTACCTCCCATATAAACCGACCTAAGAGCCTCGAAATTTCGTCATACCACTAGCTGTTATGATAAGGATACGTCAGGATACACTTCACAATCCAATGGGTATCAAATTTTGGTGGAATCGGCTTCTTTTGCTTCCCATTTTAATGTATCTGAGGGCCTCGAAACTCAATCATACTACAATATCCCATTAGATGATTTAGTTTTGACCAAACTTTATTCCAATATAAACGAATTTGAGGGGATCGTATTTTGTTGGCACTACAGGTAATCCGATTTTTTCCATACTTCATACAATTGAAAATATTTATCATTTTCTTTAATTCCGGTATTAGAGACAATCCAAAAATGAGTCTACAGGTCTGGGAACTTAACCTCACTACAATAACATCCCATTGAATAGTGCGATTTGCAACAAGTTTTGCTGGAATTGACATATGTGGATTTTTTTATATTTTAATAAAAATTAGACAAAATCACATTTTCATGTACGCTGATGATTTATATAGGTTGATGAAAAGTTCATTTTGGACATAGAACTTGTCATCCGAAATTTCATTTTGAAAATAATGATTTAAACTATCAACAAATTTAAGAAAAATTAACTTTTTTGATCTTCTGGTTTGTCAAACATTGTCAAATTTTGTGCCTCTCTTTTCTGAAAGTGGATTTTTTACATATGGGAAAGTCTTTTTAACATTGCGCAAAAGTTTTGTTTTCCGATTCTTTATTTACCTTTTGATCTTCTTGCAAGAACCCCAAGTGCACAACAATGCAATAATCAAAGGAAACATCCGACATTTGCACGACTTTTAATGGACTTTACCGTGATTTTTCGGTTTCGTCTCATTTGGAATTCGCAATTCTGAAGCTTGTTAACTTGATAGCATGCCAAGTCCATGTCTCATCGACAGTTATGATGGCTTTTATGAATGTCTTATTGGAATTGTCTTCAGCGACCTTTACGCAAATGAAATTTTGAAGGAAATTCATCATGTGAAATTTAACGAATTTATTTACAAAACACAGATTACTCAATATTTATCTTCCTTAAACTTGAATGATGGTTTTCAATCACATTTTCGTAGTTATTCAATCACATATTCGTAGTTATTGACTATAGCAAAACATACGATTTTCCGGTGGAAAAATTAATAAGTCGATGCGTTATGTATAAAAAGAAGCCATTTTGACACGATTTCTTATTTGATAGTGAGTTTGTACACGGTTCACGTTACTATGTGCCGGTTTTCGTGGTGGCGGGAACCTATGCTTCGGCCGGACTGAAGCTTATATAAATCAGGGAACTTGTGTAGAAACTATTAGAAACCAATGGGCAGCTTGTCGATTTCTTTGCATTTCCCAGCGTTACAAATAAATGCTACTGACAAATATTTAACCTACTGCAATGCGCTCATTAGGTTTTACATGGGGAGAATTACATTTCCTCGGCTTCATCAATTTGTAAGAAAGGTAGCTGAATGAGCACGCAGTTTATTTCAATCTCCGAATTAAGGTAATTAAGCTCCTGCCGTGTGACAAATTCGAATAAATTCAATGCGGATTTACTTATATTATAATTCCTTTAAATTTTACCATGCTTTACAATGCAAGAACAAAAACTGTAAATGAACAGCAGTTTTGGTTGCTGCAGCCAACGAGTTAGGAGTTAAAGGCAAAATGTATTAACTTACGAATATAGGATTAAATGGGTCATTCGTGTGGAGGCACTAGAAAAGACGTAGTTGAATTGCCAATTCTCAGAAATCAAAATGGTCGTTGTGGTGTACACGTTAGAAGTTGCGGGGAAAATTTTATTTACCAAATCCGCCAAAATTATATGACAATTGGAGTGGCAATGCAATCCATAGTGTTTAATATGTTTAATAATTTCCGCGGACGCAATAATATGTTTGGTGAAAGAATAAGTAATTAGTTGACTGACTAAATTTTGTGTACTGCTGTGTTTTGCTTACTACATTCTTCTTTTGTTGTAGTGCATTTCTCGAAATAAAGTGGTTCAGTAAACTGAAAAGCTGTTGTTATTCTAGGGAATGGTCTGCATACACTCCTCTAAAAGTGTTAACAATTTCTCGAAGTGTTACCAATTTCAGTCTGCTATAGCAGCCAAACGGCTAATGACAGCGCCCTCTTTTTTTGAAAAGCGGCATTATTGAATGTTCTTTACAAGCATAAGTAAGCATATCTTTATATGCACAGTTAAAAAAGTTATCGAAATGAAATTCAAACGCAACTGAGTTATCACTGGAGAATCACAACAAGAACGACGTGTCTGTGTCTTGGACCATTATAGATTACAATGATTCTGGCAGCATCAAAGAACACTATGGACAGCAAAATTGCCAGAAGTGAGTCAAAAGGAGAAAGCCAAAGAATTCAACGTAATCCACAACAAAGAGTTTGTTTGCCCTACAAAATACAAAAAGTGCAAGAGTTGATATCTGCACAGCACAAATTCACCTGGCAAAAGCCGAGGTATGTGACGAGTTTGAAAATTTGAATGTTTCTAGTTAAAAAATTTTTACGGTTCAGCAATATGTATTATATTATAAAAAAAACAAAATTATAGGCTATGTTTACCGTGTAGATCGAAAGACAATTTAAACCAGTGAAACGCAAATATTTTTATAAGCAAAAGTTCCTTCATTTCTTTACAAAAATGGCCATAATATTCTCCTTTCCGGAAGGCAAGGTATTTAATATTAGAAAATTTCATCAGGCCACATTAGTGCAGCATCTAAAGCCTTCTCGACCAGTCTCGATGCTATCATCCGGGTAAAAGATGGCTACATTGAATAATAATATATTTGTGTTAAAATTGGAATTGCTTTTTCCAATATACTTAAACATTTATTAAAATTGTTATTATTAGAATCGATAAACTCGTCTTTACCATTTAATTTTTAAAGATAATTTCATGTAAATGTTGTCCGGGGCTCCATTTCAAAATGCCCATTTGGGAGGTCAAATTTTTCGTCACTTTTTCGAGCATTTCGGCCTATATTCCACGAACAACGTCTGTTATATTATCATGTGAGGCTTCAATAGTGTTCGGCTTGTCCACATAGACCAACGACTAACGACTTGACATAACCCCACAAGAAATAATCAGTAGGCGTTTTTTCGGGATGCATCGGTAATTTATGTATGGCATGTTGCTGTTCATCACTCCAGATGCGACAGTTTTGCTCGTGTACGTATCCGTTCAGCAAGAAATGAGCCTCATCGCAGAACGCAATTTTTCGATATAACAGCGGATTTTCATTAGTTTTTGTTAGGCCCATTTACCAAAAATTAGACGTTTGTGGTACGTGTCCAATCCCCAATCCCAATACCCAATCGCTGAGAACGGCGACGAATTGACATTTCACTATCGTCATTAACACTGGTCGCTACGGCTGCAATATTTTTTTTCGGTACGCACTCTACGTATGCGAGTTGACGGTTTTATGTTGAACAAAGTAAATTTGGTGCGAAATTTTGAGGCAACAGCACTAATTTTTGATTCAGCAGGTTGATTATGGCGACCACGAAATGGTCGTATCAAACGATGCACATTTGTCACAGAGCACGAATTTTGATAATAAATTTTAACGATTTGCAATCCTCGCTCGTTTGGTACTCTTTCCATGATCAAATGGTAGAGTAGTGTACTGCACTGTACACTTTTCACTTTGACAGATGACGTTTGGATGCCATTACCAACCAGTACTGCTAATCTGAAAAACTTAAATCTTAAGAAATCACCCTACATAATTGGTAACACTTCGAGCGAGAAAATCTGGATATCATGTTCTATTTTATACTCTCACAGATATCATCATGTAATCCTGTAATCCTGTAATAGTTTAAAGCTATTCTCGCAAGCATAAAAACAAAATGTGGGATACAAACAACTTAAATTCTAGAAAACTTCAGCGATTTTTACAAAACATCAATTTTGTAGAAAGATAACTTGCAAAATACATCCGAGTGTACGCACATATGTATAGTTAGGTTATGCTGGCATCTAATGGTATGAAATGTAGTCTTCACATGTAAATATATGGGGGGTTCGGTACAGGGGGCTGTGTTTTAATACATTGGATATATTATAGGCAAAATCCCTCGCAAAGCACCTTCTAATTATGGTCATATGTTTAACAAGTTGTGACCACATGTTAGTAGTGCTCCCCTGCAATGATTTGGTTTTGGTTTAGTTTTGTCGAGAAATCCACATGTGGTAATAAAAGAGGTGGCCAAAGATAATGTAAAGAAAGACGTAACAAAAAAAAAAGAAAAAAGGAGAATTTGTTACATCTGGCTGGATGGTTTGTAACATATTTTATATGATTAATAACAACTCTTATAGTCATAAACTCTTAGGTGTTTTTAAATTTTTAAATTTTATTTTCCCTTATCTTTGTGCTGTCTTAACAACTGGTCACCTTTTTTGGTTTATTTAAGCCGCCCGGGGCTTTTGTTGCTGTCGGTTGGATGTTTTTTTCTCTTTCTAAATTGCAATTAAATGCAATTTAACATGAACACAGTTATCACTTTGACTTTTTGATATCTTTCGACCGCTGGTCGGTCGTTGTAAGTTGCAGTGTAACACACTTTCCTATCGACGCCGGCCAACTTCTGTTCTCTCGGTGAGACCGTGATGAGTGCCTACTCTTCCAAGCCACTGCTTACAGAGATGCTGTTGTCAAAGACGTTGGCAGTTGCTGCTGCCAGTAACGATTGCTGCTTCTACTCCAACTTCTGGCAACTTGCACTATCTTTTGCATGTCCAACAACTTTTCAACTGCAACATCCGTATCTTTGACTCTACGAGTAGTTTGTTGCTCCGCTGCAACTACTAGCACCATGTAGGGTGCTACTAACAAAAAAAAAAGTTATCAAAACCAGTCGGCTTTACAACTTCAACGAATCTCGCAGTCATCCCTTGTTCCTCCTCCCATGTGGTAAAATGGAGATTTATTTGTTCGTACAATTCATTTGTACAAACATCCAATAAATTCTAAAATGCGCATGGTTTGGCAAAGGGGCTACTACGATAGTGGCACTTGGGGAGTGGTTTTTATTTTCAGTAGAGAAAACACAAATGCTGACAGAGAGACCAACATGAAACTGCACTTAAGTGTAATTACTACGTGAGCCTATAACGAAATGCAACACCAGAAAATCTAGCAACTGTCTAATTTGACTTGAGTTATCAGTGACTTTGAAAATTGTTTACATTTTTTTGTTGGCAAAAATAAGCAATTTAAAGAAGAAATATCGTTATTACGTCGCTTATTATATTTTTGTGGGTCTTTGTTTAAATTCAGAAATCATTAGCTAAAGGATTGACTTTGTGACTTATAGTGAATGCAAATGTAAGGCATAAGAGCAATCAAATGTGGCATGGTTGTACAATTCTCAGAAAATTTCTATAGGTTGTTCGGAATTAAAACTAAGGTATAATTGAATTAAAGCATCAGAAGATATCGTCTAATGTCAATACATTTTCAAACTCTAATGAATGTTATATTTGTAAGATTATGCTAAGAGGGAAACGAGTAAATGAGAAATGAGTGAAAAGGAAATTTTTTATACTGAATCTCATCCCTAAAGATTTGACATGGTACCTGCTAGATTCTATTGCATTTCTAAATCAGAGACCTAACATGAAAGACTTATTCTATACTTTTATACTTTCACTCGAAGGAATGAAATCACAGAAAGAAATATTTGAAGCAGCAATTATCTATTGACCAAATATCTTCCAGGATGTTTTAAATCGATTAGGCAGTGTCCGTCACGATTTTCAATTGATTTTTTTAAGTATAGTGTAAAAAACAATTTAAATTTGAACACAAATATATTATTATTCAATGCAGCCATCTTTTTCCTGGCTAATGTGGTCTGATGAAATTTTGTCCCATTTCCCGCGAAGAGTAATTCGTCTCATATTAAATACCTTGGTCTCCAGAGTGGAGAACATTATGGCGTAGAATCGATCAAACCAACCAAATTTGGTACAGTCTATTCGTAGCCTGGGATTATAAATGCGCTAAATCGACCTATCTATTCTGGTATCTTCCACGCAAATTGATCGATTTTTCGAAATTCAGTTTTTCCCACGTAGAATGCAGTAACGCAAACTTTTGACCATTATATTATATTATAATGCTTGCTAAAAAGTTGAGAAAATAGGCCGATTAAGCATCCCCTTTCTAATTATTCCCATGCAAAGAACCGAATTAATCCATATTAATTTCATATCTATTATTAAATTGAACAAAGATGGATTCCAATACCAATCGTTTTCTTGTACCTCCAATAAAAATTGCAGGTTTTTCCAAAATTCTATCTTTACTCTGTGATTTCAGTATATGATTTATAGTTGTCTTTAAAACTGGAATAAAATTGATCAAGTAACCATATCCCTTTAGATAATTGCCATGCAATTGACCCATTTAATCCACATGTGCCTCTCAATTATATCTTTCAAACTTTTCAGAACTTTCAACTGAGTTCAGTCAATTTTGGAGAACTAAATTCAGAATAGAAAAATGAAAGACAAAGCCTCTCCGTCATCTACTGCTTTCTACCGACCGATTTATGAAATTTAATTTTTCTGTTATAATCCAAAATTTATAAACCGAGGTTACTTCAATTTTCCTCAATTGGACTACATTATAACGTTTAGCAAAACTACTGTTGCGACAAACAGTTTGTAAGGTGTCATACTATTGACACCATTAGTGTAGAGCGTAGCTGTAATGTTCTGTCACTTGAGAATGGGAATCAATTTGATATCGCAGGAAATTACCCTGTTGTCGCGACTTCCCAAAAACTGAAGTAATTAATGTAGGCCAATGTTTACGGTGCATTTTTCCCTATGCGGAATGTGTTACGGGAACATTGACACATTAATAAACAAAGAAATGACGAACGTTTGTCAATGGGTTTTGCACTAACGTTACATTTTTTTCCTATGCGGAAATATGTGGCTGTTTTTGCTGACTCTTATTTCTGAGCAGTATTCGGGTTGGCTTTCAGTCGATAGCGGCAGAACAAATTATAATAAGAAGGAATAATTGTATAAATAAAGCTAGTTGCGACATAGGCAACGCAGATTGTCACAGAGATTGTGAAAAAGCCTCGGGGTTTTGGGTTGTATGGTAAGAGTCCCTCTTACGATTTTTCTTTAGGTACCCCATCACCATAAGCGCTTTGGAGCGTTGGTCTAATTGCGCGAACCCGCGCCTAAAACTAAAATAATCCTCAGAGGTGATACGCGTCCTTACACGGTAGACACCACAACATTTTCACAACATTAATTTTACAACACTACAAGAAAAAAAAAATTGGCTGGATAACGATGTCCTCTTCTGTAATCCTCATATAAAATCCCTAAGAAATGAAAGAAAGGACTGTGACAATTTTCCCACGTCCATTGAGGTTATACATACTCGTATACAAACTGAACGATATAACGGTTACCAGTAGTCCTTACATAATTCCTAGGCGAGAGATTTTAGAACGTTATAATTTTACTTCTTTTATTGTGTTTTAATTGAAAGTACTTTTGATACTTTCGCCTATGTCATTAACCAAGATTTTGCACCATACAGCAAGATGTATAAAACTGATATCCGGAAAAACTGTATTTTTGTTTGTCGGGAGAGGCATTTATCATTAAGTCGTTTGCTTAGCCCAGAGTAATATGTATTTGAAAGCTATACTCTCCTCTTAATCTTCACGCTGATATCATCCGTAATTCATTCACCACTACAAAGTCAATGTTCACGCAGCGTCCCAAACGAGGAGACTCTTTGTACGTCGAAACATAAAACTTTGTTTTGTTTTGCAACCAGACATATCTTTCCAGATTTCTTTTCAATGCTGGAGAAGATTGCAGTGGCATTCAGTAGTTTTTTGCCAATAAAATCTATCTGATCAACAATAGCTTTTGTTATAGACGTTACCGATCGTGTTAGCTGCAACTTTCTTTGCAATCATCTTCAAAAGTATGTTGAAGAACTCTCATTTGGTGTAAAATGTAAAATGGTTCACTAAGATTTTACTGAAGACTTTCTGTCAGTCAATGTCATCTTACAAAACCTGCAAATTACGCGGGATTTCCAAACGCGGCTATGGCCTCCGGCTATGGCCTCTGTTTATTGAAATTCAAATTTTCTCTTGTGATCACGGTTTCTTTCATAGACCGCACTAATTTAAATTATATTTCATTATAATAATTGACGCAACTACGTATTCTCTGATAACTTCGTTGAAATTACATAATTAACTCACATATTGCTATTTTCACATCTTTGAATTAATTACACCAAATTCATTTTGAAATTAATTGTGAGAATTAAAACGGATTAGATTTTCACGCCTCTTAAGACACCTGACAGATAAATTGATAATAGTGATAAATAGCCCGATTATAGGGCTAAAAGGAGAATTTCAGAAACTTAAAATTTGTTACTTTTATTGTGCTTCAAATCAGAGAGTTTCCTTTTTATTGGGAACCTGACGGCTTGTAATGCTACTTCCCGCTCAATTATCGTTGCCATTTTTTCAAAGAAAGAGTTTTACGTGAGCAATGCTTATAAATTGTATAATTGTATTATTAAAATTCGTGCTACGAATTCAAGAATTGAACCCGAGCGACTCGCCACAGCTTCGATTTTTTTTTTTGCTAATAAACCTTAGGAAATCTATCAATTCTTTATCTATATCTTGCCAAAAAAAATGTGTTCAGCAACGAATCTGATTACTGGTTGAATAGGTATATGTGCAATCAAAATTGCATTACTTAGCAGCTACTGTGCTCGAAATGATGCTTCAAAATCTATAATCATTATCTTCATAACATATTTAGGAAGTAAATGGCAAGCTAGTTCATTGACTCAATTAAAAATTTATTTCTCTTATTATTTTGATTTATTTTTTCTGAATTTTTCTTTTACGAAATGTTTCAAATCGTTCCCTATATATTAGTTCTGGTGTTGGCTTTTAGCTTTTAGCTATATTATCGCGATATTTTAGTTGAAATTTACATTTAATATACAACTCATGTTTCAGTTACATTAGAATACTACCGATTTTGGCATCTTAAACACATACGGCCACAACTCCGCTTGCCAACCTAATTTCCGTCCTGTCTAAATTTAGTCATACTGTGATATGATGTCAACAACTTTTGGTAATAAAAGTATTCAATTTGAACTGAAATAGAGAGAAACGTAATTTCCCTTAACGAATAAGTAGCAACGACAACAGAAAATTACATTACAAGGGCATTATATTGTCATTCTATGAAAAGGAAACGAAGATATTCCCCTAATGATGCTGGGCATCGCAACGAACAACACATTACAGCGCAGTGGGAAATGTAGTAACAGACGATAGCCACAGGATATGTTCGTCTTAGTTTTAAAACTTCTTGAACTAAAATTCTTTAGGAGACAGCTTTAATAAGCCTCTACTGGATGCAATTATTCCAATTTGCCGTAAACACAAATGAACAAGATTTCCATTGTCACAAAGTGATAGACATGGATGAAAAGAAGTATAATGTTATTATTGTAATGGACGATATAAATGTGATGTAAATGAATGGGCCACAACGAAGTGAAACCCACCCACAATAGCAGGACTAAATTTCACATACTGTGAAAATGAGATTAAACAATGTCTGAAATCTATATTGAAGTTTAGGAACCCTTTAAAGTTATGCACATTAAGAACATTAAGGATACTCAAAGAGAAATAATGTATAAAATTTGTAAACAACGCAAATTGCAATTTCCATATAGATTAGTCAACGACGATTCCAAAAGTACCCTCAAATGCCGCCTTTTTTTTTTTTTGTTTTTTTTTTTTTTTTTTTTTTTTTTTTTGTACCTATATATCGCATCGTCCTAAGTACGATAAATCACGGTTTGATAGGGCGGAATCGTTGTTAAACTGCAGATCCCTTTGATTGACTCAAAAATAGAATGCATACAAGCTCACTGAATGTGAGAAGACCTCCCGTATTTGTTGGGTTTTTTGCTGTGTTTTAGAAAAATTGGAGTAAAATCGATCGGTTAACCATTTCGCTCCAGATACCAACCATTCAAATTTCCGATTTACACCACATATTCTTAGCTTCATAGAATAGAATGGATTAAATTTAGCCAAATTATGTGCACATCATGCCATTGGTAAACTTAGCTATTGTAGTGAAAATGGAAAATGGATACCTCCCATACCGAAAACAGATTTAACTAAATTTAATTGTTCCCCTGTAAGTCATAATATGTAGATATCAGTAAGTTAAAGTTTGTCAATAGCATTTAATTGCAATGCTTGGTAAAATGTAAAAAATATCAATCTGATAATCCTGCCTTTCTGGTGCGTCCCATACAATTTACCTAATTTAATCCATAATTCAGAGCATTTTTTGATAGGAAAATAATGATTTATTACATCTCTTTCTGGCACTCCGCACGTTTTTGCATCAAAGGAACAGGATTTTGTTTGAAGAATATGTAAGTCGATTCGACCGACTTGAATTTTTTAAGCTTTTTCACTATTATTGAAACATTTATTATAATTTCAATGATAAGACAACTTCGTGGTTAGGAACAGGCTGTTGATTGGCCAGAAGAAAATTAAGTTAAGTTAATATTTGCATCTTAAAGGATCTACTTGCCCATATGTTGCATTCACGTAAACTAAGGTCCTAAAAGGAACAGCGCCGTTATATATATGTGTGTGTGTGACTGTGTAGGTCACCATGTAGGAAAAAGGTTTTAACCGAAAAACAGCAGACGACCACGCGGTAAGTCCTAAATAAATGTATGGCAAATGGGATTTACAGTTGTTATTTCTGCATCCCTGCGGGCGTGTGTACGTCTATGTAGTCCGAATGTAATAATGGCTGTTTAAAGGTTTAGTGGGATCTGTAAAGCAACCAAAAGAAGGAGATAGAAGATTTCTACTTTCGACAGATTTAACCACAAAATCAGCACCATGTTTATGGTATACCGAAATCAACAACCATTGTGACCTTGGACTAAACATTTTTTTATTATCTCCTCTTTGGCATAATTTGACTGTTAGCTGCATTTGTTGGCTTAGTCGCTGCGGAAAACACTGGATGTTACGGCAACTTCAGGCTAGTAGAAAAATAAAATAGCTCCCCGTAAAATACATATCCATATGTTATGGACACCTGGCCATATGATGCTTGGTAAAAAAAGGCCTATCCTTCGGATAGCATTTGTCGGGTAAACAAACAAAAATAAGGATTATTTAGTTTTCCAGAGAAGCCAACAACGTGTCAAAGTCGAAAAATATAATTGACTTTTTAAAATGATTTGCATACTGATTTCAAATGTAAAATATGTGTTGTGATGTATGCACTTTACAATTTGAACTCAATTTTCTTTCGTGGTACCGGCATTAGGTAGAAAAGCAAAACTGTGCAAACTGCTAAATTATCCTAAATTTGGTGTACTTGAGTGAAAGATGTGAATATAGTAATATAAATTGAATAATTTTTACAAGAAAGGAAAAAGTTAAGCGTGGCTATCCGGTCGGTCCTTTCGTTTGCATTAATATAGCAATACATCTGATGAAAATGCCGTTTACGAATAATTGAACAAATTTAGTTTTGAGATAGCGCTCCAGTTATATGTGTGGTACCGGAAAAGGTGTGGGGATGCCGCTCAGTTTCAATTGTAAAATTTAGTTTATCAAAAGTATGATTCTAAATTCACTGCAGTTACCTAAAGGATATGAATCCAAGAACATATTCTTTATCGGCCATTTGTGTGAGAGATACCAAAAAGGGCGTGGTTTACTAATCACTGTGATGGACAAATATTTGGTCTACGGCATTCTACTAATTACAGATTACAGAGGAAAATTTCACTTTCCTAAAAATTTTTTATTGAAAGGTACCGATTAATGCAATAGAAAAAAGGATGGGCTGCTTCAATCTACTAATTAGATACGACAGAGGAAAGATTGAATCATGGAAATCAACTATTTGTGTGGGAGTTACCAGAAGAGGTGTGGCAATGCATTCCATTTTCATTTTAAAGACTCTATTTTGACAAACACTCAACGTGTACCAAACTTTACAAAATTTAATACTACTAAATAAAAGATATAACATTACAAACAATTAATTTATTTGCACCCCTTGTATGGGATATCGGAATGCTTCTCACATTCAGCGATCTTACATTCATTATATTTTTAAAGTCACTGAATATATTAGTTAAACGGGTTGTTGTAAGAGGTAACGGAAGATGCATGGTTAATTGATCTACCTTTTCAAATTCTACCAATCATTATAAACTAATACAATGGACAGAACTTTAAGTTAAGATTGTGAACAAGGAGTTATATGGAACAAATTGAATTTCATATAATCGGACAAATGGTGTGCAAGACACTAGATGGAGGAGATCAACATAGCTATTTATCTATTCCTAATACATCCTAAAAAATTAAACAGTGCCAAATTTTAAGAAGTTTTATACAGATTTGCAGTAGATATCGCATATACGAGCTAGGTGGCCAGCAAACAGACATCGTTCAATTAAGATCGTGGTTTACAGATTCTAGCAATTGATTGACTAAATTTCTAATTGACCTAAATTTCAGACTGGCCTGCTATAGTGAGATACTCGCTGCAAAAATTTGCTATGTTCTGTACATTTGCAAAGGAAATACACTTGCGTTCCTCTATAGGTGAAGTATTGAAAATTTGGTAGGAAGAGTCTCAACATTTTTTGAGTTATTAAAATTGAAAGGCAGTCCTGGTTTAGGAGATAGCTCAAGCTATTCTAAGTTTCCATTTGTTTAATGGCTCTTAAAAATTGCCATTTCGGAAAATGCAAGTGAAGTGTTTCATAGTAAAAATTAACACAAAATTATAAAAAAATATAATAAAAATGTTTTTACAAAAACCTGTAAATAAAAACTTTGCTTCAAATTAATAAAAAAAAAACTTTGCTGAGAATAAATCTAAATAGCAACCCGTCTGTCCGAAATTGCAGGCAAAAATAAAATAAAGTTGTTATTAAACCAGCCAACGGTGGCGCCGATTTAGAACACCGATTATCAGACTCATGGTAGTGGGTCCGAACAATGACCCAACTACATATCATTATTTCAATGACGCGTGGAAAGTTTTCATATAAGCTACGGCATTAATTAGTGGAAAACAAGTTAGCGGTTTGTAACTTCGTGTGCGTAATTTGTATGATTAAAAAAAAAGATCCACAACTACGCCACAAAAATTAATGACAATGGCTTAAACCTATTATTTTCAAGCGCTCAAGTCAAACAAGGCAGAATGTGACACGGCAAGCGTTTTGTAACATTTTTACATTTTCAAAATTTGTGAAATCGTTATAATTTTTGTGATTTTACTGTAACTGTATATGAAAAGTTAATTAATTTTTTAAACTTTTTACGTAACAAGACTTAATAGCTCAGCCTATCCTACCCAAAAAAACCAGAAGCTGTAGCTAATAAACAACTACACGTTGAATATAAATCGGTTTTATTCGTGTACGATATTCATCGAGTGTCTTTAGGATTACTTTGAAAAGGAAAAAGGAAAAATCTAAATGTAAGGAAACAAAATGTTTCAACGAAGTAACACATACACAGAAATTGATTCCTAAAAATATGCTCTAAAATGTTGAAAATTTTTAGAATTCTCACGAAAAAAATTGTTAGGAAATGGAAACGGTTTATTTTGTAATTTAGTTAATTTCAGCAACATCATCTGCCACTGTATATTAAACTATGAAACTCTCATTTAAGCGGTCGCTAGAGGTCTTTAGTTATACCCTGCTACATATAAATTAGAGACAGAAAGTGTTAACATTTATGTGCTTCGAACGCCTCTGTTGCAATAAATGTGCCAAATATCGGTGAAATATTTCTATATTATTTCATTTGGATAGTTTTCAATATAACCCAGTCAAAAGGTCACAGATTGCTATGCACAAAAATTGGGAATTTATGCCGCTTGTAATAAATATACTGAATGACGGTCACCTCGATGTGTCTGACTAACACTTCGAATAATTGTGTAATCGGCAAGTCTAGTAAATCCTTTTCAAACTAACATTCTAAAATGTTCAGCTGTAGGTCTCACATAGTCTAAAAATAGAATGCGTGTAAGCTCACTGGACGTGAATAGCTTTCCCATATTTTATTCATGGAAAACAAGGGAATTTGTTGTTCTTATGTTATTATATCCACCACTATAGGAGGGTCATTCCCTTTATAACAACTATAATTACTTATCTGAGGCTCAATAAGGTATATACATTCTGTCAAAAAAGTACAGGGAATTGACCACATAAAAGGGCTGCTTAAAGATCGTTAAGTTGGCATATCTATCCTCGCAATTTCAGCGAATTCCATTACTTCGTTCATTTACAATACTCGATTTTGACAATTCATCTAAAAAAAAAAGCCTTTCATCTCAAATTTGCATTCAGTGCTTACAAATCGCTGGATGCCGGAATCGCCTCGCTCTAACCGGCTTTCAACGTTTCGCCCCAAACGAAAACGATTGAGATGTGGTGGAAGATTCGCTTCGCTCTCTTTAGCCATCAAATTCTTCAACTGCCGCTCAACTAACCACGAAAACCCTGAATTTCTTTAAATTTTCAACCTGTGGACACTCTGGAATGAGTCAGATTCATAAAACGCATTATAACTGATGTTGATGTATGAGATTACCGGTTTCACATACAAAAACCATATAATGATGCTTTTCAACTCAGCCAAGACCAAAAAAACAAAAAAGAAACAAAAGCCAAAGATGGTTTGGTTAACGCTATCTAGTGCATTTGGAATTCGAAGATTATGCATCATTTGAGAAAGCAAATTTGTCGAAAAAGGTCATATCACAAGGCTATCATTTTGAAGGAATTTCAGAAAGAAAATTCAACATATGTGATGAACACCCACTGTAATTTACCTGACTTTATTCTTTTTCCAAAAATTTAAATTATCAGTTCGAGACAACCGTCTTCCGTTGTCGGCAGAAAACATAAAATAGAATTCGCGGCAAGAATTGAAGTATTTTTCGGAAAATGCATTTGAAAAATGTTCTGGTAATTGAAAGGGTAAATTATTTCGGAAGAGACCTATTTTGAAAACGGTACAACATATTTAAATGGACGAAAAATGTTGTACTTTGTTGACCAATTCCATGAACTCTCTTCATAGAATATAATATTCTATATTCTTCTTTTTATTTAGCAATCCTAATTTCAGCATTCCAGCTGTTGTAAGAGAGTCTTTGTGGCGCCATAAATATCTGAAAGTCGCCATAAATATCTAAATATCTGAACTCAAATAAATTGTTTTCATTTGGATGAAGCTCTGGTTATTACGAACTACTCAATTGTATACCTAACTAGATTAAAAGCGCAGAAAATTTAACTGCTTGAAATTATTTTCTACGTGTGTCAAAAAATAGATAAGAATGTCTACTCTAGTGGCCATCTAAATAAGCAAGTAATGCACTTCTTTGGAAGTGATAAATATGAGTACGTTGCACATTTGGAAAAAATTAAATTGTTATTCTTTTTGGATGACACCCAGTTCTTTTTGGTTGGGTAGTTATTCAAAGATCCGACATGAAATCGGTGGTAAAACTATCTGCTGTGTTGTTTAGGCTTAGTTGCTTAACTCTCAGTACGCAGAGTGGAAAAGGAAAATGAGGTGCAGCTTGTACATGGTTGACATTATGTTTAATTTATATTAATTATTTCTCTAAGAAGGAAATTTCAAAGTTATGAAATTACAAAGTTTTTAAAATGACAGAGTACGGCAACTGTCCGATTTATGCCAATTATCGTTACACATAACATTAAACACTACAAATAAAAATAGGATAGAATGCACAACTCTCAAAATTGTAATCTTTTTCATCACGGCTTGTCTGCCTGTTTTATAGCGTATAATTAGTATTACTTAATTTGTTCCTCATTAAAATGAGATTCGAAAACTGGAAATCCAATCCTGGAAAAAAACCCAAACAAACTTTAACTGATAACGAAAGTCGAGAAAGCGTTTATAAAGTTTTTCAAATATATGTTTTTTAATTAAAATGACATGACATAAATTTGCAAATCTGTTTGATATGTATTTATTAAATTATTACACTTGAAAGACAGGGGTAATTCCAGACAGAAAATATACATGCAGCGGCTTAAGGATTCATTTCTGTATATTACAACACACAAAGTCTCACAAGCTCCATATTCACTTTTTATATTAATTAAATAACACGCCACCTGGAACACATGAGACGAAGGTTCTATAAATATAAGAAACCAAAATACAACAATTTCAGGAACTTTTTTTCCCTGTCAAGTTTTTGAAAGAAAAGCTAAATCCTGAAAGGAGCCCCGAATTAAATGTATAAAGACAAATTAAATTAAAGGTAGAAACAGGAGACGCAAATGAAAACAACTACAATTACTTATAACAATGTTAAATTATAAACATTACAGCAAAACAACAATTATTGTAGA
Organism: Philornis downsi; assembly: GCA_019455685.1. Taxonomy (NCBI): domain Eukaryota; kingdom Metazoa; phylum Arthropoda; class Insecta; order Diptera; family Muscidae; genus Philornis; species Philornis downsi. The sequence continues at coordinate 2,075,794 of JAHXMU010000037.1, forward strand.
TTTATGGAAATACATACGATGGAATGCCAGTACTTCTGTCTGACAATTTGTGACTATTATAAACATTTATGAGGCCATATTTGTTAAGTTTAACATGCGTTAACTGAGCACAGCGGAGTACCCTCAAAGTATTTCTTAAATAATTTCTTAACATTTTTTCTATTAATAAACGGCCTTTTGTCTCTTTTTCGTTTTGTTTTATTATGTTTTGCGATGAGACTTCTGCGCTGCCTTTTTACTTCCTTTCTTTTTTGGGGGTCAACTATGAAGGTTGGTCTTACTTATGAAGTGCATTCTGATTGAAAATGGAAGAATTTTAAATTGGTGAAAATAAGAATATCTTTCTGACGAAATTTCAGAAGACATCGAGCCATCTGAACCTTTAGAGCCAAATTATATGTGCGACAACGTTAAATTTTAGAGGTGGTGATGTATTTCTTATACCCGTTAATCTAGAATGAGCTGCATGCCAAGCTTGTCATTCCGGTTGCAGTAACTAGAAATGTCCATTATAAAAAGCATTCCGCACCAAACGGAACAAGACAAAATCGTCTTTGACACCAATTTTCTCTAAAAAAAATTAAAGAAGCGTTCTTTTTTTAAACGATTTTATGCATGTTTTAAGAAAAAACTCTAAAAATTCTTTTGAGAACTGTAAATATATAATCGTTTATATTCTCAAGATTCTTTTATGATAAGTCAAACTGTTAACTATTTCATGGTGCTGTTACAACCAACCGACTACAGACAGCGCGTTCACATTTTCACAGCCTGTTGTTTTGTTTACAAGCCTAGGAGAGCTATCGTCCAAATCCGCAGTTAAAAATTGCAACTTTCCATTAGTTAATGAACAAAATGCTGGTATTTGGGATCATTACAGATTACAATGATATTCCAAAAGACCATGGAAGCGGACATCCAAAAATAGCAACATCGCCAGAAATGGTTCGAAAAGTAAATGTCGGAATTCAAAGAAATCCACCATAAATTGCTGTTTAATTATCAAAATTTGCAATATGTTTGCTTTGGGGCACATGAAATAAACTACTGAAACCCTACAAACACAAAAAGTGCAAGATTTATTAAGGCAGGTCGCCTGGCTAGAGCTAAGATCTTGAAACACTTGCACGTTGGAGGTGATCTTAAAAATATTGTATTTTCTGCCAAAAAAAATTATTACAATTCGGACCAGCGAATTGCATTGCAAAAGCAAGACCCCCAGTAAATGCCATCTTTGTAGAGAACATAAAACAGAATCAACAAATCTTAGCTTGAACATGTAAATAATTCAATAGAAACCATTGAACATTGCAACGAGATTTGGCACCATCCTATAAAGCCTGTGAAACTCAACTTTTTTTACAAGGAAAAGTTCTCAGCATTATTTGTTCACAACAATGACCATCACATTCCTTGGATTCCCCAATGATATTTTCCATATGGTTCATCCTGGAGACCAAAGTTCCATCTGAAAAATATGAAGCGGTCAACGCTTTAAGGGAACATTTCGAGCGCCGACATCTGTATCTACATATAATAAAATATTTGAGTTTTGAAATACTAAGTCTAGGTCTTTAAAGAACCAAGTATCGATTGAGTTCTTAATAATCATTTTAATTATATTTAAGTTTATTTTTGTTTATTAAGTCCTTAAACTAATGACATAAAATCATAAAGTTGTTCACGTACTTAGTTTGTTTCGGTGCATCCAGAGGTTGCAATATGTACGGTTTTTGGACAAAAATTGTATAACAAACGGATTTTGATGGTTGTCCAAAAATAATTTTCAAAATTTCATATTTTAAGCAAATCTCTAAATTAATTTTTTTGCAATGTAGAAGAAACTGTTTGCAATTAAAAACAAGAATCGTTTTATTAGAAACACCGAATACAACTGACAAACATCAGTTTTGACGAAAACTTTTTCGAGGTGTGTTCAAAAACTAAAGTGAATTTTCATTTTTCTCAAAAAATATTTATTTGTTCATCAATTTCTATTTTACTTTCTTCAAAGTATTCCCCCTTAGACATAATACACTTGTGCCAGCGTTTTTTTGCGCTTTGGTTTCAATGTCGATGTATATGGTTATATCCATGATTCGTCACCAGTTATGACCCTTTTTAAGTAAACCTGGATCACTGTTGACGTCATTCAGCAATTCCGATGCTCATGCGGCATTGTTTTTGATCAAAATTTAGCAAGTTTGGAACGAACATCGCTTCGATTCGACGATTCTTTATAACAATTTTCTTCACTTTCTTAACATTTTCCTCGGTTTTTGATGTGCTGGGGCGTCCAGAGCGAGCGCCGTCATTCATATCTTCTCGACCTTCTCTGAAAAGCTTGTACCACTTGTAAACATTTTTTTGACTCAGAGTACTTTCACTGTATGCCACTGTCAACATTTCAAGTGTTTTTGGACACTCAATTCCATTTTTTCCACAAAATTGTATGTAACGCTTTTGATCAATTTTTTTGGATAGCAGAAAATCGCCCAACAAGCAAAACTCTTGTCTTATGTATGCCCTCTCACAAACAAACTAAACATGCTATATGGATAAAACCGTCAACATATCTTCGGGACGAAAGTGCCAACATAAAAAAAAAAATAATAATCAAAAGTCCGCGAAATTTGAAAATTCATTTTTGAACACACCTTGTATAATGGAAAGTCAAAAATATGTCAAAGTCTGGTGGAGAATTTTATGAATCTTTCAGAGTTTTACTGCTAGAACAAGAAAGCACGAAGATAAATTTTTTTTTTTTGAAAAATTGCCTACTGCTCTACATCTGCAGTCAAGTTTTCAGCAGAAAACATTTTCTTCATCTCTCTTTGTTCATTGTACTGATTTTAAATTCTCTATAAAACTTGTGAAAAACCCACCAAGCAGCCACATTGTGATACCGATTGGGAATATTCGTTATTTTCTTGACACAATTCAATTATTTCCGCACATGAAAATGGACTGTATCGCCACGCCTTTTATGGTACCACACGTACAAGTTGAACGACTTACTAACAAATCGATGTTGACTCTATAATTCGTTAGCGGAGAACTTTAGACAGTTAATTGTTAACCTGTTTGCTGACCACTTGAGATCTGTATTTAGCCCGAACTTGTCTAGTAACGCGACCGACTTACCACCTGCTGTTGAGGTACCACCACAACCACTACATTTTGAAATTCGAGAAATCCAGAATACCATTTCCGGCCTGAATTCGAGGAAAGCTTCCGGTATTGACAAAATAAGTACTAAGATGCTTATTGAGCTTCCCCGCATAGCCATGAGGATTCTCTTATTAATTTTTAATGCTATTATACGTCTTGAGTATTACCCTGAAGAGTGGAAGGTTGCTCTTGTTAAAATGATACCTAAACCCGGAAAAGATCACACAAAACCGGAATCATATAGACCCATAAGTCTATTACCAACTGTATCGAAAGTTTTTGAAAGACTGCTTTTATCGAAGTTAACACCAATATTGAATGCAAACAAAAGCATCCCTGACCATCAATTTGGCTTTAGAAAGAAACATGGCACTATAGAACAAACCCACAGACTTGTACAAGTCATAAGATCGGCTTTCGAGGAGAAGAAATACTGCTCTTCTCTCTTTATCGACGTTTCGCAAGCATTCGACAAAGTTTGGCATGAAGGACTTATATATAAATAGAAATAAAAGATTCCAATTAACGTTGAAAAGCTGTTATTATCGGTCGAAAATTTGTTGTCCAAGAAGGTGATTTTGTTAGTGATGCACAGCCAATTGCAGCGGGTGTACCCCAGGGTAGTATATTGGGACCCCTTTTATATCTGGTGTGTACCTCAGACATGCCGATAAGCATTCATTCCCACATCTCCACCTTTGCTGATGACACCGCTTATACGAGTACCCATGATAACCCCCACGAAGCTTCCAAATACCTACAGGAACAAATTTCCCAGCTAGAAAAATGGTTAAAACTGTGGAGAATAAGGGTTAACGAACAAAAATGTGTGCATGTGACTCTTACTTTACGAAGGGAAACATGCCCGCCTATTTCAATAAATAATCAAGTAGTGCCTCAACACTCTCACGTAAAATATCTTGGCATTCACTTAGATAGACGTTTAACAAGGAAAATTCACATTGAAGCCAAGCTGACACAGATGAAACTGAAACTATTCGAAATACATTGGCTTATTGGCAGAAACTCACGTTTGAAGTTGGATTGTAAACTTCTACTTTACAATGCGCTTCTGAAACCAATATGGTGTTACGCTATACAGTTATGGGGAACTGCATGTTCTTCTCACATTGAAAAAATTCAAAGAAGACAAAACAAAATTTTACGCATTATTACAGCTGCACCCTGGTACATTAAAAATTCACACATACGCAGTGATCTCAACGTTCTATCGGTCAAAGCAGAAATTGATAAATATTGTGAAAAGTACCTGGCTAAGCTCCAACACCATTCAAATCCCTTGGCTCGTAACATATTGGAACACCGTGGCCACACTCGCCTAAAAAAGAGGGATACTGCAGCCCTTATCGATACACGAATTTCATAATTTTTTCCATACAAATAATCACTGTGATAACTGAATTTATTCCTGACGTTGGTCGGGCGTAAAAAATAATGTTTATTTAGAATTAAGATTCGAAAACTTATTGTTAGTTCAATTTTGAATTGAAGATCCAATAAATAAAAAAAAAAAAAAAAATTCTGAATACTTTTTTTGTAAGTTTCAAGTGATTTATAGTGATGGTGTACGTAAGTGTGTTCATTCAGACAGAAATTTTTTATTCCGGTTTTAAAAGCCTTTTCTTCTAGGTTACGCTTTTGTTCTAATCTTCAACATATGAGTCCAAAATGTAAAAAATTATATGTAGAGCTTCTAAACTAGATGACCGATTTTTAAAGGCAAACTCCTAAGTGGTAGCTGATAAGGTATGGTAAAGAATGGCATGGTATAATGGTAAGTTATGGTTGTAACCGAGCGTGTTGCGACAGTCAGTACAGTCTTCGATTCTGCCTATTATAATTTTAGCGGTGTGACCTCAATGCGTCTATCAAGTAGTCGAGTAATTGACAAGTCTAGTAGATGCTTCTCAAAGTGTGGCATTGAGGATCGTTGTTAAATTCTGCATCCCGTTGAGTGAATCTAAAGATAGAATGCTTGTAAAATTACTGAATGTGAAAAGTTGTAATAGTTCTGTATATCTCATTCATGGAATGGTTTCAACAAAAAAATATTGTGTTATCCCTCTTTCACAGTAGAGCCTGCAGTTCCTATGCATGTCCCTAAATTGATTTCAAAGAAGAATGTTTGCTAAAGTATCCAAAATTCTACGTCGACTAGAGAAGCGATCGAAACTGCCTAAAAGTGAAAATTTGACATGGAACGTCTGAACCCATCTTATTCAGTAAAGTGAAGTAAAAACATATCCTAACTCCTGGAGTTCCTAGTAGTCGGCGTGGTTATTGAAAAGCACAAAATTTCACTGTAGGTATTTCTTACACACCTCTCAGAAACCTGGTACTTCTAACGAAGGTTTGATCACCATTTTCTTATTACAAGTTCATTGTCGAAAATTATATACTATAATGTACTTTGTTGTACGAGATTTGAGCTAAGTTACAATCTTAACCAGTACAGAAATTTCAGTTAGGGAACTGGATAACAAAATTCATCACCCAACGTACTTTTGTTTTTACACTGAAATGAAGCACAACAAAAGGAGCAAAATTTTAGCTTGCTGAATTGTAGCTTTCTCCATTTAAGGAATGTGGAAGGACCACCGACGCCCTCCTCCCCCTTTGTCATGACTGTGCAATTTTAATTCGAAATGCTAAATGCCTGATGTGAGATTAATTATGCGGAATATAATGCAATTGGATGAAAGATATGAATATGGCTATATATATGTATAATATGTAAATAATTTGTGTGGGAGGTACTTGGAGGGCTTGGGAGGGCTTGGTAATTTTCACCATATTTCACCCTATGTTATAACGCAATACAATTTAAATATTTTTATGCTTCGAAATTATGGTTTATAGAAGAAAATCAAGTCGAGAAAAAATGGTTAATGTGTGTGGGAGTTACCAGAACAGGTGTGAAACGTCGCCAATTTTCGTTCCCAGAATCCACATTACCAAACTCATGATATGTGTGTGGCAAATTTGATTGAATTTGCTACAACTGGTTAGAAGACATGCACACTCAGCTCGTTAACGTTTGATAACAAATTGGGATGATGGAATGGATGGGCAGTTATAAAGAGGAAATTGAATTTCGGCAAATTAGTCAGTTTCTACGGCGGGTACCTAAAGAAATGGACCGGAATAGTTCATTTACAATCTTCAGTTACAGACTGGCAAAATATTGGCCGTGCAAAGTTCAAAAAACTTTCATAAAGATGGACGACGATGTCTCGTATCGACATGCTCAATCGACTTAAGAAATCATTAAATGCATTTGGTCAAAAGGTACTTGATATTTTAAACGCTTGGTTCTGGATGCTACATTTATACGGTATGAGATGATATGTATGTACCTTCAGTATCTCCGAATGAAGGCATAAGAAAAACAAAGTTCCATTAAATTAATTGACTACGCCATTTTATTATAAGATTTGGATTTTGGTAACAAAGTATTCCAGAAACGTATTTTCTTCACTTATTTCTTTTCTTCAACCTTAACCGATAACACTAACC
>JAHXMU010000037.1:2113256-2149406 GCA_019455685.1 Philornis downsi
ACCTAGTACCTAGTACCTAGTACCTAGTACCTAGTACCTAGTACCTACTACCTAGTACCTAGTACCTAGTACCTAGTATCTAGTACCTAGTACCTAGTACCTAGTACCGAGTACATAGTACCTAGTACCGAGTACCGAGTACCTAGTACCTAGTACCTAGTACCTGGTACCTAGTACCGAGTACCGAGTACCGAGTACCTAGTACCTAGTACCGAGTACCTAGTACCGAGTACCTAGTACCGAGTACCGAGTACCTAGTACCTAGTACCTAGTAGCTAGTACCTAGTACCTAGTACCTAGTACCTAGTACCTAATACCTAGTACCTAGTACCTAGTACCTAGTACATAGTACCTATTACCTATCACATATTACATTACATTAAACAAACAAACTAAAATAAAAATAAAAAACAACAAAAACAATAACAGTAAATGCAAAAACAAGACTCTCCAAGTAGAGAGACGAGACTCAGTGTAAACAATAGAAATGCATACATAGTGATAAATACGGAAAACAGTGAACAACAAAACCACAAAAATTCCATGTTGAATAAACATTATTTATCTGCAAAATCAATAAACACAAGTTTAAGTGCAAGTGCTCCCGAGCTCAATGAATTTTTGTTCAGTGAAAAAACAAATCAAATTGCTTCACCGTTGATAAGTAAAACAACAACGACAACAAGTGAAAGAGATGCTTCACCAAAAACTACGACAGCACCAAGCAAATCTTGTGAAAAGGTATTAACCGTTATGGATCGTTACATAACAGTCACTAAACGTAAGTCTAACCCTCGGTCGACTAAATTTGAGACAAATCCCAAACAGACTAAACATTTTGTTGGAACTCAAAATCGGTTCACATTACTAGAAAATGCTGAAAACGCAGGAACAACAGCTGCGTTCGTAATCAAATCCAAACCACCTCCATTGTACTTAAGAGAGGCTACTACCAACGAGCTTGTCAACAAGTTGGTGCAGATAGTTGGTAAAGACAATTTTTAAGTTATATCATTGAAAAAGGGCAGAGTCTTAGAAACTAAAATCCAAGTAAATAACGAAACAAATTATAGAAAGGTTATCGATAGTCTCGATTTTGAGAAGAAGAGCTACTACACGTACCAACTAAAAAGTGCCAAAGGTTTAGTGGTTGTCATCAAAGGGATTCATAGTTCGGTGCCAGTGACGGGGTTACAAAACTCTCTGGAGGAAGAAGGATATGAAGTGAAGTCAACTCATAACATTTTAAATAAAAATAAAATTCCTCAACCAATGCTTTGAGTTGAAATTATGTTTAATTCTTCGCAAATCAAACCAAAGGGCGAACTGCACCCAATTTATGGCCTAAGGTATCTCCTCAACCGTATATTTGTAATGGAGGAGCCAATCAAACGTAAAGATCCACCACAGTGTCAAAACTGCCAAGAATTTTTGCAAACTGCCATCACTCTGTGTCAGATGTGGAGACATCCACAAGAGTTTGGATTGGCCCCACTCTAGAAACGACGCCAAAGTTCTCAAATGCAGTAATTGCGGAGGAAACCACACAGTGGTTTACCAACAAATCAAAGAAAAAACTAGCAAAAAACCAGTAAATGCTCTGTATACAAACACAGTTTTGACAAATCTGTTTTCACAAGCACAAAAACAGAACAATGATAAAACAAACTCAAACCAGCCACAATTGTCATATGCGCAAACCTTAAAAAAAAGTCCAGCTGGGCCTGAAAATATTAGCAGTTTAAATAACACGGAAAACCAAATTCAACCTGTTCCGGTCGACACGGAAATAGTGAAAGCTCCATCGACAAGTTAATACAAACTGTGGACCGATTCATGGCTAATATGCAGAGAATGTTGCAACAAATGCTGCAAAATCAAAGCATGCTAATGCAGATATTACTAAATAACAAAAAATGAACCAGATGCAAATATGTTTCTGGAATGCTAACGGCTTAAGCCAACATAAAAACGAAGTTCAACAATTTCTGTACGCACATCAAATAGATGTTTTGGTATCACATTTATCACGAATAAATGGGTATCACGTCTATGACACAAAACACCCAAGTGGCAGAGCCTGTGGAGGCTCAGTAATTCTTGTACACAAAGATCTCAATCATTTTCTAATGCTTGAGTATAAAACGGACCATATTCAGGCCACAACCATCAACGTCCCCACTATGGGGGTAGTTATATCAGCACTGTACTGCCCGCCAAGGCACTCCATCAATAAGGAACAGTTTAACGAATATTTCCAAACGTTAGGTTCCAAATTTTTAGCAGCTGGAGACTTCAACGCAAAACACACGTTCTGGTGGTCTCGACTCATCACACCAAGAGGCAGACAACTATTAGATGTTGTCCTGCCCAACAAATGGGATGCACTATCCGCAGGGTAACTTACTTACTGGCCCACAGATTTAAACAAAATTCCCGACGTCATTGACTTCGCGGTTTTAAAAAACATAAAACGTGAACATATAAAATTAACTCCCTCTCTGGACCTTTCTTCGGACCATTCTCCAACATTTTTAACATTATCCAATAGCTAGCAAAACTTACAACAGTACGATTTTTTCTTTCCAAATAAAATAACAAAATGGCTAAAATACAAAATGTATATAAGCACACACCTGCCGCAAAATATTTCACTAAAAACCGAAAATGAAATTGATTTGGCTGTAAATCATCTAACAACTATACTGACAGATGCTACAAGATTATGAACACCCATGGCACCACTGCGGGCAAAAAGACCTAGTATGGTAGCAATAAATACTCAATTTCTATTAAGAGAAAAAATAAATTTAAGGCATCAATGGCAGGAGTTTCGTTCCCCCGTTTTAAAGGCGAAATTAAAACTATGCCAGAAAATGTTGCGGGAGGCCCTTCAAAAAGAAAAAGAGTTAAGTCTGAGTAACTTTTTACAGAACTTAGATGCCACCGAGAAGACAGACTACAGCTTGTGGAAGGCTGCCCGAAAAACTAAATGCCCCACTGTTTATGAAGCTCTTATTCGCTTACAAAATGGAAAATGGGGAAAAACTCCAGCGAAAAAGTTGAAGAGTTTGCTAGCCGCTTAAAAAAAGTTTTAGTACCAAACCAAGCTGACTCTAGTACAACGCCAACTGCTGTCCATGAACTCGTTTTAGACCCAATAAAAATTCGTTTACCTACGCTGAGAGCAGTTATCAGTGATCTAAACCCAAAAAAGGCTCCCGGTTGTGACAAAATCACCAACACTATGCTAATCAACCTTCCAAATTCGGCATTAAGAACTATTATGTTTGTTTTTAATTCTATGCTAAGGATTGGTTACTTCCCATCATCATGGAAGAAATCTCATATATATAAAAATGATACCTCCATACAAACCACAAATTAAAAATTCATTATTTCTGCTCCGGCTAACAGTATGTGAACAAAATTTGGTATATAAGTTCGGTTTACATATTGTATGGGCGGGATATGCTGCAAATATGGGCGGGATTGGACAAATAGGCGTGGTACCACCCGAAGAAATCAAAAATTAAAAAAACCATTATTTTTGATCCTGTTATAGGAAAATTATGACTTTATTTCACTTCTCATTTTTCTATGTATGAGAAACTTTTAGGAGAAACTCAAACACCTAACTTTGTCAATCATGTTGCCTTCTTTTCACTTCTCAAATTTTTTACTTAGCCTAAGCTTAAACTTTAAAAGTTCATAATTAGTGCTATTTGTGAAAATTGTTTACGAGCCTTATTCAGTACTATTGTGTTTGCTGCAAAAAGTGAAAATTTTAAAATACAATTAACCGTGCGCTCAAATTTTTTGTGTAATATAATATAGGTGTTGGTGAGTATAATTTCAGCAATAACTTTTTTTATAAGAAAAAACGAATAACATTTTCTTTTCTTCTTCTTCTCTCTTCTCTTACATATAAAAATGAATTTCGGTCAGAAACAGTGTTAGATTATAGTATTGATTTTGTTTTCAATTAACTTTCATATTAAGTGAGTGAGATGCCGCCAATCAGATGTGGGAACATTGGTCGTATTGACAGGAACAGCCAACGGATATTAGAATCCCTATTAATTCAGTCACATGAAGATCAAGCTATCTATACATATATATATAAAAATGGTGAGAAAAATGTATAGTAATTCATTAATTAAGAACGGCTGGGCCAATTTGGCTCAAATTTTTTCTCAGTTGTTCGTAATTGTCTGGAGAAGGTTTTTACGAAAGAAAATTTTGGGGAAACCCTCCGGAAAAGTGGGAAAATTGAAAAAATCGAAAATGGATTTTTTGTATGGAATCTTATGCGCAGTTGTTCCGGAATAGCTTTTCGAATGGCAAAATGGAAAACTATTAGTGAAAAACTCGGAAAATTCCGGAAAATTTTCAATTTGTTTGATTTTGGACTGTGTAAAGTTGGAAAATTCGGAAAATTATGAAATTTATTGTGATAAAATATGTTTTGCGTGAATTTTGGGTGGAGAAGTTAACGAGATAAATAACAGATGGCGCTGCGCTGCGTTTAATGCCACAACCCCATAGATGGCGTTATACGTTAACTTGGGCTGAGCGCAATTTGACAGTTGCACTTTTCGCATTGTCATTTTCTATTAAACAAATGTGCTATATTCCCTGCTGCAATTGATTCGAGTTTTACCTATTATTACACTGATCTCGGATACTCATATATCGCGTATCACATCAGTAAATGGTACGATCAATTGAAATTCAGTGCAATATTTATCAATTCGATCATTTTTTCAGAAATCTTATTGGATTGCAGGCATTTATTGCGATACATTCATTTCGTAAGTTTTTTTTTTTTTTTTAATAGTTTTATTTTTAATAGGATTAGTCAACAACGACTTTATTCTATTTCAAGGAGAGTTATTTGCTTGACTAATTCCACCTATTAGACGATCAAACCTTGGACGTCGTACATGTCGTGCAATAATTAGTCAGAATGTTTGGGATAATTAAACGCAAGAGGAACGCGCTGAACAAAATGAATGGACACGTGCCCATATTACACAAGTTTGCGTTGCACAATCACCACATCACATTGTCGAAGGAGGAACTCATTACCAGAGTGTTCCCCGGCATTATAAAAATCTCGATTGGATTAGTGAACTGGCAATAACAGCAGCTAAGAGTAAGGATGTCGATAGCTTGAATTTAGTTATTCAAAGTCAAATCGCTGGAAAACTGTATTCGTACAAATCTATTGACAGAGTGACCGACGAGGATGAAGCGACAAACTATCCGAAGGAATTTTTGAACTCGCTTGATGTGCCAGGAACTCCGCCGCATAATTTACAGCTGAAGGTAGGATCGATCACACCCATGTTGCGGAATCTGAATCATCCGAAATTGTGCAATGGTACGCAATTGTCCATCAAGAAACTGATGAACAATGTGATTCAAGCGACGATCATCAAGGACAAATTCAAAGGAGAGGAAGTCCTTATCCCACGAATTTCGATAACTCCAACTGATCTTCCATGCCAATTCAAGAGGATTCAGTTCCCCATTCGATTAGCTTTTGCGATGGCAGTCAATAAATCGCAAGGCCAATCGTTGGAAGTCTGTGGGATTAATCTCCCTGTTTTTCGTACGGTCAGCTCTACGTTGCCAGTTCGCGTGTTGGGGATAACCGTCTTCGTTGTTTGTTTTTGCGCCGGAAAAGAAATCAAAAAATATTGTTCATCATAATGCTCTCTACTGATTTCGATTCCATTCAAATAAATCACATTGATTTGAATTTGAGCTATCTGTTTTTTATTATTACTCGGGAGTTTATCTGAAGGCGTTAAATTGCGGCGAGTCGAAGTTCGCCGGGTCCGCTAGTCTGAAATAGTTATGATCCCCAAGCCCGGTAAAGATGTTACGCAGGTATCATCGTATCGTCCGATCAGCTTATTGCCCGTTCTGTCAAAAGTATTTGAAAGATTGATTTTGCGGTAGTTAGAGGCATTTATTGACTCAACAAACCTAATTCCAAACCACCAATTTGGATTTAGAAAACAACACAGCACCACCGAACAAGTTCATAGAATCACAAACTCAATTCGCGCAACTTTTGAAAGTGAGCAATACTGCTCTGCACTATTCGTCGACATATCGCAAGCGTTCGGCAAAGTCTGGCACAATGGACTATTATATAAAATTTCAACACTACTTCCCACTAACGTACACAAATTGCTCAAGTTATATTTACAAAATAGGTCTTTTGCAGCGAGATCAAAAAGTACTTACTATTCAATGAAACGAATTTCAGCTGGTGTCCCACAGGGGAGTATACTCGGATCATTTCTTTACTTATTGTACACTGCTGATTTGCCTACAAGCCCGTTCACACACACATCCACTTTTGCAGATGATACAGCGTTTTTAAGTGTACATAAAGACCCAGAAGTAGCATCACAGCAACTTCAATCCCACATTATTGACGTGGACAACTGGCTGCATAAGTGGAAAATAAATGTTAATGCTGCAAAGAGCGTTCACATAACCTTTACGCTAAGACAGAAAAATTGTCCACCCATTACAATAAATGGAACAACAATCCCAGAGCAGAGCCAAATAAGGTACTTGGGAATTCATCTTGACCGACGTCTCACGTGGGTTCACCATATTGCAGCTAAAGTCACACAATTGAAAATTAAAACCACTCAGCTTAACTGGCTCATTGGGCCACAGACTTAGAACTGAAGGTACTTTTATATAAAGCAGTTTTGAAACCAATATGGTCGTATGGGATCCAGCTATGGGGGTCCGCTTCTGCATCCAATATTGAAAAGTTACAAAGAAGACAGTCAAAAGTTTTAAGAATGATCACGTGCGCTCATTGGTACATAAAAAATAATAACATCCACAAAGACCTCAACATTCCCAACATCCGAAAGAGATAAGAAAATCATGCATAAACTACATTGATAAAATTACTGATCATCCTAATCCATATGCGAGAGACCTGCTTTTGTTTGAGAATCATAAGCGTCTCAAAAGATTGCAAACTCTATATTTGGCTATATGAGTGTTTTTCGAACTAAAAGCTGAGTATTGCATTGGCAGTACCAACATTAATATCTTTAGTTTAAGTTTTAAATACTTATTGTGAATGTCGAAAAGACAGATTCAATAATAAAACTAATATTAAAAAAAATATATAGGTTTCGGGGTCTACAGCAAAGACCTGCGTATAAGTACAGCAAGAAGACTACCTGATCACTATAGTGTTTATCAGGCCGAAGTTTTGCCCACTAAGGAAGTGGCAGAATGGATTAACATATTCTCTGACAGTCCCCCATACGTGGGTACCGGGCCACAGGGATCAACTGCAGAGCAGATGATCTTGCAAGACTAAGGACAACCTTACAGATTCCAGCCGAGTTGGAGTCCGTGGGTATGCCTCGAGCCACTTGCAAGCTCATTCTGCGAGTTAGAGCGTATTTGTCAGCGAGTGGTAAGTGGGCGTCTGTCCGAGGCTGTAATTAATCCAGGCAGATGTGGCCTCGCCTAGATCTGAAGTGTTCACAAAAACTGCTGTCGCTGTGAAGACCCAACGTCTCAATACTTGTATGCGTCATGACCGGACACTGTCTGATTGGAAGACATGCAGTGAGATTGAAACACTGAGCTCTTATTTCTTTCGAGACCTAAGAAATCTGAACGATGTAGACATTGTCCGGCTTAAGAGTTTCTTGAGGCGCTCATGATGTTTCAACGGGCGAAACTAGAGACATCCATATCTCTAGTTTCCGTGGTATCACAGTGAACTATACAGACAAAGTGAGTCTGTCTATTCAGACCGCCACATGGGCATAACCTTCATTATAAATTCAATCAATTCAAAGTCTTAGAAAGTCTCTTTGTTTTGGAATGGAATGATGAAGTTCTTTTCTTGAAAAGCAACGATGTATGAAATAAGTTCTAATAAATGAGAATATGTTAATTTTAATAAATGTTCTGTCGTCAAATGCTTCCATTATATGAAGTTTTTCCCGTATAATATTTTCATCCTGTGCCCATTATTATAAATTGTCTTCGCTTTAATAAGTGTGAATTTGAATGTTAGAGTTAGAATATAAAATTTAAAGAATTATAAGGAATGGAATTTTCCGTAGGTTTTCTCTCTCTATCTCGAATTTTGAAGTATTTTTGTCGCCGCTATTTGTTAGGTAATATCATAAACTGTGTCGACTTTGCGCATTAGAATATTTTACAAACAAGTTTCTCATGTTATTTCATTAGGAGTGGCCAAATACGACAATTTACTACATGCAAGGAAATAAAATAGTTTTCCATAACATTGAGAGCCTTATTTAGCACATTTGGTAAGATCCGATTTCTATCAAATATGTACAGTTTTGTTGGATAATTTATTGTCATTTTTAATTCCATTATACTTCTCTCGCTATTGGCAAAAACAGACAGTCCAGCTCCCTTCCTTCTTCAGGTAGTCGAGCTGTTGGCAGTACAGACCCGAATTAGGAATTTGAAATCAAAAAAAAAAAAAAAAAAAAAAAAATAAAAAAAAAAAAAATAAAAAAAAAAATCATAAAACTGCTTTAGCATTTTCATGTAGCGTAGATTTGTCCTTCTATGCATGGTTTTCTGTGAGACAGGCGTAATGGCAACTGTGCTGGTTATGGTAAGTAAACATTTTCGAAAATGGAAACGGTTTTTAACTTTTTGCTTTCGAAAAAATTTTATGAATTTATGGCTGTATTTGATATCTTTGCGAAGCTAATACGCCTTTTGAAAAATAATAATATAATAA
This sequence comes from Philornis downsi, assembly GCA_019455685.1. Classification (NCBI taxonomy): domain Eukaryota; kingdom Metazoa; phylum Arthropoda; class Insecta; order Diptera; family Muscidae; genus Philornis; species Philornis downsi. Next base: position 2,122,045 of record JAHXMU010000037.1, read on the forward strand.
TAATACGCCTTAGAAAACTTACTGAGCCATTTTACTTATGGGATAACAATGAGGAAAGCTTCAACAGATACAACTGGCACCAAATCCAGTACACTCAATACGTAGACTATTGATATTGACATCAATGATGTGAAAGTGCGAGACATTTCTGCTGTCTTCTCTAACATTAAAAAGAAATCAGTAAGAGTGTGTTTGTCAGTATAAGGGGAATGGATTATTTTAAATGTTCCGATGAGCAAAATGTCTGCTCAATTGGCAAACTGTGCAAATTTTGCTTGATAGATAACTTTAATTTGACAGATAGTTTTAACATCGACTCCGCAATCAACAAGTGAATTGTTTGCAGCCGGTGGTACAGATGCAAGAAGTTTTAAAAAATAGAGTGATTGAAAAAGAGAAAAAATATTGATCATAAAACGCACAATTTGGAAATTTATTGCTTAAATAATATATGTAGTATCGTCCAACTATAAGCCCTTGCGTTGACGGAACTCATTCAAGAGAAGGGTAAAATTGCTTATGACGTTTCTTCATGTGGACTCTCTGGTAGCCGCTACTTCATGATGGACATTTTTTAAGTACGCCAAGGAAGTCAGTTTATTGACTCAAACTTTAAATTTGAAGATGACTCTATAGGGGTTAAATCAGGACTGCGTGGAGGTCGATTAGTGCCACCTTTGGCAAAGACATATTAAACATGTGTGACGATGCTCCGTCCTGTTCTTTGGTTAGGGTCAGAAAGGTTTTGTATTTCCAGGAACAAGAAATTGTTAGTATTTCCACATAATGCTCTGAATTCACTATGTCTGAACATCCCTTCTCATCTTCAAAACATAGGGTCCGATAAATGCTTGCGACGACACAGCAACCTAAATTGTCACCTTAGGCGAAAAATAGATATCTGAGCTAGAATACAATATTTTCTTTTGCAAATGGCTTCTAAGTAAATGAAAACCCTGCTACACTATGAAAATCAATCTCTGAATCGATTGTGAACTCGTTTTCTATAGAACATACTTTAAATATTCGTGCCACTAATAGCGCACTCCAGACCTCATATATGTCCTCGAATAAATGGATGTGTACGGAATTCTGGTGGCAGAACCCAACTCACTCTTACGCACAGAATCCAGATAGATCCTTAGGAGAAAATATGATTATGTTATGAGCATAATAACAACACAGCCAAGAAAAACAATAATAAAACCAACCACATTCCAACTAACTAACTAACCGCAACAACAACAATGACCGAACAAACTGTATGACAATAACTCTTGAAATAGTTGTAGTGACTAGGAGCGGGAAGGATTTGTCCCTTTTGTATTGGCCATTTGTTGTCGCCGTCGTTGCCGTTGTTGTTATAGTTGAACTTAATTACATTGTTGCAATAAAATGTTTTACCACGAATTTCCCATGTTTGAGTAAGCACTCTTGTTGTTTTGCTAAAGTTTGTTTGCGTATGTGCGTGTATTGTAATAGGACTTTTGGCTATGCCGCCCCTTCCACCAATGATAGTTGATTTGAATGACAATGACCGGATTTTTTTTTTTCGTCGAAATATATTCGGGTATCAAGTGAACAAGCGTTGGTTGAATTAAGAAAACAAAAACACTGTTTAGTTGTGTTTTGGTGATGTGTTGTTATTTTTATTCAGAACCACATTTGTGACTAATTATGAATTGGTGACATGGAACAAATGAAGGAATGAACAATTATAAAGAATGCAAGTGAAGTGCAATATGAAGTAAAGTTTGATAAATAAATTGAGGATATGGAGCGGAGTCCACAATAATAACAGCATATATGTAGTATAAAAAATTGTATAAAATATTTCCGTAACAAGTATGTCGTCACCGGAAAGGCGGTGAAAGAACACTTTATAAAACGTTATGCGGAGCACATATAAATGCACCTTTTCGAAACATAACAAAACGTATTTTAAAACAAAATATCTGAATACGTTTTCTGCATGCGAAAATTCAAATAATAATATATGTATAATTTTTGCATGGCATTCAAAGCTTGATACGGCAGAGTACAGTTTATCCACTTTGCATGCAGAGCGTAGAGCTGCCTCCAACTCTGCTGATTCTGTACCAAAAAATAAGGCTAAAACGGGTGTGGCTGCTAGTCTTTCTAATTAAAGGGCCGAGTACTTAAAAAGAAAAAAATTGCAGAAAAAACCTCCATTAAATACCGATCTGAGAGAAAAAAAATTAAACTTTGCTAACCGACACATTATTTGGAACAAGGATCGTATTCTCCGATGAAAAGAAGTTTAATCTTGATTGTCCGGATGAATATAACGTTTATTTCCATGATCTAAGAAAAGAACAATCACAGTTGGACCGTCGCCATAGCTGCCAAGGAGGAACAATGGTGTGGTGAGCGATTTCTTCTATGGCCAAGTCGATTTACAATTTTAACGATAAAAATGAATGCTAATTGCTACAAACGGGTACTCCAAAAGGCTTCTCTGGATTTTTCGAACATTGTTGGACCCTTACGACGGAAGTTCCAACAAGATAATGCTCCTATCCACAATGCAAGGGTTGTAAAATTGTGGATAAGCAAGCAAAACGTCAATTCCTTGGGGTGGTCACCGTACTCGCCAGACCTTAACATCATCGAGAACGTGTGGGGATAGCTTGTAAGAAAAGTGTACGAGTACGGTCAACAATTTGATGATAAAGCCATGCAAACAAAAGTAGTCTCCACAGTGGTACGGTAAATATTTTCCACTCATTTTGTCTGCTCTATTCTTAAAAACGTTTGTGTGCAACATGAAAATAATGGCACAGCCCTTTCCACCCCTTATTGTTGCAGCACTGCATGATGATGAATGTTTGGGCAACGTTCTCAACTCATTTCAAGTGACTTACATCTAATGTTAAAAAACAGACATTACTATGTCCATATATCGATCCTATTTTTGTATCGAGCCTTATTCAAGCAATTCCTAACGATTTATTTGACTTGACGATTTTCATTATCGACAGTTAGCTTTCTAGAGCTTGGTGCGATATCGTTATCGATGAACCATTTTAAAATGTGGCGTATTTTCTCGTTGCTAGTGTTCATCCTTGAAACGGGTTCAGACAATACTGGGTCAAGCCTTGTCATTGCTTTCCTATCTTAGTAGTTTCACACAAAATCTTGTACTTCTATTTATACCATATTTATGTCATCGCTGCGCCTACGAACTCATTAACTTTTTAGGTGAAGCAAAATAACTGTTCCGTTTCGTTTAGAATTTCTAGCAAGTGTTGAAAATATTCAACTACGAAATTTTCAAAATGTACAACTACTGGGGTTCAAAATGCTACAAAATGTTGTTGGTTATAAAAAAAAGTATTCCTAAATTTGAATTCAAAACTTCTTCAAATTTTAATCAAAAAATCTGCTTGAATTTAGTTAATTTTTACTTAAAAATGGGGAAAATGAACTTAGCTTAAGCCATTATAGTTTAAACAAAGTATAAAGAAATAATACATGAACTCTAAATTGGGAACTAATTTTCCTCAAACAAACTCTCTTATTTTATGGAAAAGATCCTTACAATTTAGTCTGGAATAAAGGAAAATAAGTTACGATAATTTAATGCTAAACTAGAAATTAGTTCAAATTAGATTTAGTGATGCTAAAATTTATTTCAGTAATTCAGTAGAAATTAAATCACGAGTGTGGTATATATGAGGCCTGATATACTCGTACAAGATGGTAGGGGCGTTGGATGTCAATTTATTTACTTTGTTCATGATCATGTTTATTTTGTATGACTGCATTTCAATTCATTTGAGTTATGTTGGAGTTAATATGACCAGGTTTTAGCTCATATAAATGTAACTTTTGAAAAAGAATACATACACAACTTTAACTTTTATTAATTAACTAAAAATGAGTTAAAATTCACGAGCTGAGATCATGATTGCACTAAAATGTAGTTCATATTTCGAAAAAACTAAAGCACAAAAGTAGTATACAAAAGATGGTGTATAATAAATGTTGGGAACATTGTATGTCTATTTGTTTACTTTGTTCATATTTCTATTAATTTCATACGGACTGTATTTTAGTTAATTTGAATTAGGTTTGAGTTAATATGACCTGGTTTAAGTCATATGAAATGAACTTTTTCAAAAAAATGAATAAAAACTAAAAACCAAATCAAATTTGGCATAAATGCATTTTTAAATGCCTTAAAGTAATTTTTTCCAAAAAATTTAGTTAAAATGAAATGAAACCAAGCTTATAAAAACTTGTTTCTAAAAACATTATTACTCAGTTGTAATACTTTCATGGCAAAATCATAGATAAATTTTAAATCGAAGCCATTAGAAATCCAGGTAAACAAATGTACCATAATTTAGTAAATTTCAACTCGATATGAAAAAATTTTACTAAATTTCAGTAAATTGTACTCAAAATTAGTAAACATAAATTTTTGCATAGACTTAGGATCAAGAAATAATCTACCATCGGCATATGTTTCACCATGGTTCAAAAATTATATGCTTCAAATAAACTTTACTTATTTCTAATTAAAAAAACGAAAATCAGTGTCCATACATTTCCTTGGAATTAGTTTAACTAATTTATACTACAAGCTTAAATATAAAAGGTTACAATTCAAACACATGAGCTGTGAATCAAATGTCAACAAATATTATATGTAAAAAAAAGAAAGAAAAAAATATCATAACAATTGTTATAAGTTTTAGTTTGTTGTCTAAAGCTAAGCATTTTGTTTAAAATCCTTTATGCAAAATAAATAAATATTCTCAGATAAATATAAGAATATGTGAATCTCATATTTTATACCGAATTGCTAAATGTTTTCTTTAATTTTGGCTTTTCTATACTTTTGTATGGGAAAAGTGCTTTCGGACAAAATGTCCCTAGGTGCGTGCATCCACAGGAAAAAGAGTGCAGTGCTCCTGGTTACACTTTTCCATAGTAAAAGTATTCTTAGGTATAATTTTCTATAAGAAAAGTATCCCTGGGTGTACTTTTCTGTACGAATGTTTTTCCTGGGTACACTTTTCTATTGGAAAGTCATCCCTGGACACATTTTTCTGTGGGAAACCTTTCTGGGTAAACCTTTCTATGGGAAAGCTGTATTTGGGTACACTTTTCTATAAGAAAGGTGTGAACCAAATATTTACAAAAACAACAAATATATAAAAATTATATACATATATTGTCAAATTGAAAAATTACCTTTAACATTCTAAGATCATTCATAACAGAATAACAAACCCTACTTGATTTTTTCGAAGAGCTGTGCAATTTGAAATAGTCATTTGGCTGCAAACTGATTAAGTTTTTGATTTCAAATTTGAAAGATCTACAATCTCTATCTAAAATTTATTAAAAATTGCTTAATTTCAAACAGCATTTAAACAACAGATAAACAAGAAACTACTCGAAATGGTATAAAAATTTATGAATGTACATAAAAATGTCCATATAATTTGTAAATTCTAAAGTTTGAGCTTTCGCATAATAACTCCATAATTCTTTTAAATTGCAGTAGTTTGCTGTGATGTCCATTAATTAATAATTGGTCATTGGGTTAGACGCACGATTGAAAAAAACGGATTGCACATTGCCCTCCTCTCCTGTGATACTTCGATGAGACAAAAGTTAAAATGTAAAGGTAACAACTCAATAAGGGATAAAACTTTATCTCAGATTATCACGGCGCGGGGAAATAAAAGGGAAATAAGTCTTAAATTTGTAACTTTGTTGTCGAGTCTAATACTACACACACCCTTCATTCCCTCAGTTAAATATTATGAATTTTGTAACCGCAACAAAAACTTTTTAATACAATTTTTTTAAATTTTGCACAATTGAACTAACTGCTATAACAAAAGCTATTACACAAATTTAGTGTCTAACCATTTAATAGTAAAGTATCTTCAATAAGCGAAGATCCTGTCATCTTCAAAGAATCTAATTTTAAGCAACCGTTTGGATTTAAACTGACATGGTATTTTGAAAATGCGCCTATTTCAGATATCTGAAATTCATATAACAGAAAAGAAAATTTTATTATCGTAAATTTGGACATATTTGCTGATTCAATGATGGTGTTAGCTAAAACGCATTTAAAAGGTTAAAATAGGTTGGAAATAATAAAGCAACAGATTAATTTCATTATACAAACATTTAGAATTGAATGTTTGTGGTCGTATATGCCAATAGACTTCCATATTACTACTTTCATAATTACCGATCAGGGTTTTCAGAAAATAGTACAACAAAGTAATTTTGTATAAATTCAATTTATTGCTGCATTGTTTTTATGCGATTCTAAAGCCTCTGGGTAAAATTTTCGTAATCAATATGAAATTACGTATTGTCAGTCGTCAAACAACACATAATTTTTAAATATATTTGCCCTCCAAATATGGCTTAAACAATCAATTTGCACCATTGTCGGACACACACTTTTACGATTGATTGAGAAATATGCGAGAATATAGAAATTGATAATTGTTATGTTTGTTGCTGTAACACATAAATTACCCTTAGCCCCAACTATCTATCCTTCTGAATACAGTGTTACCCATTTAGTGGCTTCGAAATCGTTAGTCTGGCAAGGCTGTCAGCTGTTAAATACTTCTCACTTAAAATGTTATGTATTTAGTGAAAGGTTTACCTTTCGTAATCGGATCGTTTAACAACCGGAGAATGCGTAAAAATAGTTAAAACTTACTATAAAAGTGGAGATTCGTAAGTGGGCACTTTTCGTGCGTTCCATAATCGATCTACTGGGCAAGAAATTGGAAAGATTGTAAAGAAATTTGAAAAGACTGGAAGAGTTACAGATGTGGTCATGCACTGCTGAAAATATCGCTCACCGAACGGCCGTATGGCCTCATGATAACTGGCTTTTTTTGGCCTGCAATTGAAGATTATGAACTGGAGGATATGTGGTTTCAACAAGACGGTGGACGAGCCACAACTTATAGCATAAGTTTCTAGGAAGCGTAATTACACGTTTTGGCGAGATCAATTGGATACCAAGATCATGCGATTCGACGCGGTTAGACTTTTTTGTGGGGCTACGTTAAAAACCGTGTTTGCGCGGGTAATCTCCAAACTTTGGAGCATTTAAAAACCAAAACGAAAAAGTGGTCGAAAACTACCTCAAAAGGATCCACTGCTGCAACCAATCCAGAGACGGTCAGTAAAATGAAATCGTTTAACGTACATAACGCTTTATGTATGTCTTGTTTAACCTTACTTTGGAAACCGAAAGATGGATAACCCGGTATTGACACACCTTATAAGGAAACATTCCACCGTGCGACGTTCAGAACATACGTACATTGGTAAAGGAGAAAGGCAGACGGTATTGTTTATAGTAATTATAATACATACATAGCTCGCACGATTTTCTCGTACTTATATTCAATTTCATGTAAACATCAAAAAATAGATCGATAAAAAATAGTTCGAATTACGCGCTAGATATAGTATCCTTCAACAAAAAACTAGTTTGAGAAAATAATTTTCTATATTTGCCTCTATAGAAGAAGTATAAATAACATAAGTTCTCATAACGTTTGCTTTTATTGAAAGTATAACTTTTAAACTTCTTTTAAAAATTAACAAATGATAAAAACACATATTTGTATTGGGCAATTACACGGAAAGGTGATTATAGAAATAAATATATTAACAATTTTAAGACATTTAACTTGTAGGATTTCATAGCCTCACCCTTAGGGTGCAAATTGGTCGGTATATCAAAAAACAATTGTTTCTCCATAATTTCGAAACGACCACTTCAGTAAGTTATAATTTTGCTAGATTTATTGTGGACTAACTCAGATTATTTTCACATGAATGTCTACCGTCACTGTTGGGCGATGGTATGTGCAACTGAGTTGACCTCAGTAAAATTTTTGTACTGGTATCTATCGTCGATACACTTCAAGTAACCGATTCGATTTATCAGTAAATAAAATTAAAATATTGGATTGGAAAAAAATTTCGGATTTTCTACTCAGATGGCAATTTTTTATTTTGTTTTTTATTTTTTATTTTTTGTTTTATTTTATGTTTTAGTCCAGCTAATTTAATTATGTGTTATATCATTACACAGTTTTCATTTCTTATATGTCGCAACATTTTCGGTGTCCGTTTATTTTAAATCGCGTCGTAAATATGGAGGTGCAAAATATCGGCTAAATGACTTTGATAATTGCTAGTCTTCTTAAGTTTTAACCACTATAGCGCATCTCACAGACCTTTGCAGACTCGGTAAAAAGCATACGACGTGGTATGGGAGGCAACGCCGCATCCACCTTACAGTCTCGATCTGGAAAATTTAGATTCTCATTTATTTCGTAGTCGCCAAAAATTTGTTGACGGAAAAGCCTTACATAGATATAAAGTCCAAAAACCCAGTTGGTCCAGTATTTTTGGCCAACTGTGTCAGAGTCAGCTGTGGATGTTGTTTTGAAGTTTTCGAGTGATGCTGGTGTTGCAGTGTCAGCTGAAATAATCAGTGATGCGTACTATCAGAGAAGGAAAAACGCGTCAAATTGTAAGCAGTCGGTAGTTGTTAAATTCAATTCGAAAAAAATCTAAAGACCAATTGATGTCTATTAAACCGAAGTTGCGGGAAAAAATGAAACCAAAAACGTATTTGGCCATATTTGAGCAGAGAAACAATGAGTTTATGGAACTATGCAAAGTCTTTAAAAACCGTTGGCTATAGATTAGTTTGTGCAGCAAATGGTTAAATTTTTATTAAAAGAAGTGAATTATCAAAGCCGAGATTAGTCAGATGTGCTGAGGAAGTAGACGCGCTGGTATTGGAAGCAACTACTCATCAACCGACAAATAGCCAATCGCAGAGAGTGCACGATGTAGGTGATGATTCTGATAATTATTTATTACCCAAATGAAATGTGTATTTATTATTTTGAGTAGATATAAATTTTTTTTATTTTTATGAACCGATATGTTCAATCTTTTGAAGCATTTAAGAATCATTTCAATAAAACACAATATTTTTGCAGCATCTTTTCTGTAAATATCAGGAGCATATCTTCGATGTCTAAATTTAACCAATTAAAATATTAATTTCAAAAATTTCACATTTGCCAGCTGTTGTAGTAGTTCAGGAAACATGTTTTAATCAAAATCTTGTTCAGATTTATAACATACCTGGATATAAAGCTGTACATTGTTGTAGATCTGATAGCTATGGTGGTACCTCTATTTTCGTTGAGCATGATATTCCTTTTACAGTGGACTCGAATCAAAATTCTATAAAATCAATTATATTGAGATTAAATGACATGAAATCAAATGGAAAACATATTACTATAGCTTCATTTTATAAGTCACAAAGGTGTAATGCACCATGTTTTATTGATTTCTTGGAAAATGCATTTGTTCGTATTGGCCGCACCTGCATATTTGTTGGTGACACAAACATTGACCTGTTGAACGATAATTCATTTGCTGAACTTTTGAACCTTTTATCAAGTTATGACATTGCTAGCTGTCATAATTTAATTACGCGTCCGCAAAGTGGAACATGAATTGATCATGTATAGGTATATAGCAATTTACGTAAACCGATGGAAATTGTTTCAACAGAATGTAGTTTGTTGGCCCATAACATTATTTTTTGTAAGGTTTACATAAATGCGCACACAAAGGAAAAATACTTTAAATGTGATTACAATAAAGTAAAAGACTTTATTCAGAATGAAATGCAAGATTTGCCATATACTGTTGACACATCGGTTGGCACATCTACTTTAATTAATTTTGTTAAAAATGCTACGGATAATTCTACAGTTCAAAAAGAACAAGTTACATGTTTGAAAGACCGCATCACTCCTTGGGTAAACGGTAATTTACAAAAACTGATAGAATATAAAAAAGCGTCTGTTAAAGCAGCGAAGAAAGAAGTCAACTAGAAACATTGAAGTAAAATTGAAAGGGATTAGCAATATTATTAAAATAGCTAACAATTGTTCTATGCACAATTACTATGTTGATAATCTGGCCAGTATTAGAAACGATCCTACAAAATCCTAAGTTTTTATCAATGAGACACTCAGAAGATCATTATACCAGCAAATCAATCCCGAAAGCTGAAATGTTAAATTCTTATTTTGCAAATTCAATCAATGAATTAAAAGGAAAAATAATACAACTCCCATCAGATACGTGTCATGCCTTGAGAACATTATGTAACTGTAATAGCAGATTTCAAGCTAGAATAACTACGCTTGAAGAAATGAGAAATGTCATGTCTAGCTTAATATCGGGAAAAAGTTCTTGTCATGATGACATTTCGGCAAAAATTCTTAAGATATGTGCTGATAGTGTGACTCCACGTTTGGTTAACATCTTTAATGAAATAATTTATAGTTCAGTATATACCGAAATATTAAAAATTCATAAAATTGTACCAATACCTAAGGAGAAATTATCTACTTTCGTTTAAAAATTTCGTCCAATATCAATATTGTCCATTATAGACAACATTTTTGAACACATTTTGCATACGTAACACTTTACATATTTAAAAGATAACAATTTGTTAAATGATTTTCAATATGATTTCAGAACAGGTTGTGGAACAAAGGAGACAACAGTTAAAGTTCAAAATTTCATATGTAAGTCGTCGGATGACGGGCATAGGGGTGTAGCTAGAGTTTTTTTTATGATTTGTCAAAAGCGTTTGATCTAATTGATCATGATATCTTACTTCAGAAACGCAGATTTTATGGTGTGCATGACAAAGAACTTTTTCTCTTAAAGAGCTATTTAATGAAGCGGCTACAATTTGTACAAATTTGTAGTAAAAATACTTTGAAACCAGTGGAGAATGGAACCCCCAGAGAAGTGTATTGAGACCCTTGTTATTTTCTCTCTATATAAATGACTTGACAAATATTGATATATCGGGTAAGATGTTTGTATACGCCGATGATATGGCTATTTTTCATCCATATAAATATGAAATGGAAGCGAAACCTTACATAGAACAAGAAGCAAGTTTATTAATAGAGTATTTGCGTATTAATAAACTTTTCCTTATTTTATATAAAACAAAATTGATAAGATTTCGGCCACATTCTCGGTTCAACGACAGCTTTAGTACATACGTAGACGGGGAAGAAATTCAAATATTTGGGATTATATTTCCAAAGTAATATTTCTTGGACACTGCATATAGAGTATCTGAAGTCTACAGTATAACCTGCCATAGGTTTATTGTATATATTTAGAAAAAAAATTGATCGAAATACTAAGTCTCTAATATTTCAAGTTATAGTTCAAAGTCATTATAACTATTTAGTCATTATCCATGGTTAAAAAAAAAGATCTGAATCTAAATTACTCCAACGGCAACAGAATAAAACATTAAATGCTTGCATAGTACTGACCATCACACGATGCATTTTTCCCGAAATCAGTATATTCTCAATACGGGAAACAATGACAATTTGAGAGTAGCTATGTGTTGATCTGGTAGTAGTCAGTACGATATTTTACCACAACAGTTAAAATCATTAGAAACACTTTCATTATTTAAATCGTCAATGAAAAGGTATTTATTGAAAAATGTCGAAGAGCTTCTGGTATGAACTTTGAGCTAATATTGAAGCACATGTTAAGAAATTGGATTTGTCATAAATGTGTTTGTATTTTGTATTAAAACTATTGCTATTATACAAACAATTTTGATGCAATTATTTTGCCAACTAGCCTCTATGTAAAAAAAAACAAACAAAAATTTCTCGCGCCAATTTCTTACTCTTCTTTTTTTCCTAAGTATGTTAATACTTTGATAAATTGTTGTACTTATTTTTTTATTATACTGACAAAATACACTTCTTTTTATAGAAAAGCGCATAAAGGTGGCAGTTTCGCCTTTGAGTGGGCGAGATCTGGATTCAGGTCCGCGGAGTTCTAATTGAAAGTTTTAACAACACGTGTAGAATATATAAAATTGTATTTCTACAATGAAATGTGTTCAAAAAATTTGGGTTTGGCTTTCGAAATAAAACCAATACAGCAAACTTAGTAATTGTATGGAAACCAATGAACGGACCGAATATATTAAATTGCAGAAAGTAATTTATTCCTATTGGAAAATTTTGCATTCATTATTAAGCTTACTTTTATTACTTGCAAGTAGTTCGTTTTAGCATATGTTTCACTTATTTTGAATACAACATTTACTACTAGTCAATTCCAAATATGTCATACTTTAGTTCATTTTTTAACTAAATTCTTCTTTATAACATAATTAATTTTAGGTCGGTTGAACTAAAATAAAATTTTTCCAAACCATTCCACCATTTGTAGTAAATTATGTACTTATTTTTGGTTGGAGAATAAATTTCTTTGGCTCCGTACAGAGATAAATATTTCCTAACTTTTAGTTAATTTTTGCTTAGAATTGAACTACATTTAATTATTGATGTCTAACATTTGCTGCAACAATTTACGTGTATTTAATTCACATGTGTGTAAGATAAATTAAATTGTAAGAAATTTGGGCTCATACTAATTTCAATTCGTAAATCAATTTTATGAAAAACTTTGAACTCAATTTCAGTATAAAACTCTTTGCCCCTATACTCTCTTTGATTCATTTTTACTGGTTATTGGTTCACTTTTTTTGAGTGCAGTATGCGACAGTGCAGATGTTATGCGATGTACAAATTCGATCCAAATTACAATTTTGTAAATTACAAATTCATTTTATAAATCCCATTTCGAATTTAGCCCACCATAACGAAAACTTTACGACCTTTGTTTGTTTTGGAAATTCCTTGTAGATTCGTAACGCAATTTAAGAAAATCCAAAACATTTGTCAGGCCGTCTACAGTTTGTCTTCCGAACAATTCGAATAACTCAACAAAAGTCATTTAAAAAAATACGGTGAAAAACATAGAAATACATTAAAATTTCGAATCACGTCTAAAAAAAATGTTTTTCATTAACGTTTGTTGTCATTTTATTACAATCATAAAAGAAAAACTTACTAAACTGCTCATTTCATTTCAGCAACGACACCATGGATTCTCACCAAGACCAAAGCTATACGGTGAAATACGCAACATTAGCCACAGACGTGCAAATCTATATTTAATAGTTATTTACGACTTTGCTAAGGTAAAGTTTATTGTATTTTCCCAATATTTATTGCACTTGTTTCACAAAAGTTATGACTAGAAACAGAATCTCTCTTTCATACACACACGAATACACAGACGCACTCAGGCACACATACGAGTTTAAATACTTACGGAACTGAGAGAAAGAGAAACCACAAAGTTTTCCCTTTAACATCAGGTTGTATGAGTGCCAGCGTAAATCTCTGTGTGCGGTACATATTTGAGGGAAAATGGTGTGAGTGGTTTAATATGTACTGCTGTGGTTGTCCGTTTGCATTATATGTGTACATGTGAGTTCTTATGTGTTGCGTTTTATTAAGTTAAACACATGTTTGGAAAAAAACAGAAAAAGTTCGTATGGGAAAGATTACAAATGACTCTTAAAATCAAAGGTTAAATAGAAATCATAAATTTGTGCAACGAATGGGTAAACTAAAAAAAAATAATAAAATTTAAATATAGACAGAGGGGAGGAATTAAAAAAATGGAGATATTTCTAATTATTAAACATTAACAGCTATGAATGAGATATGGGGGAGTAATCAAAGTATTCGTCAGACATTTTGAGGTAATCGCTGCTCAAACAAATGTAATTGTCTGTATCGGGGTTTAAACTGCAATCATGCAAACAGCAGTCACGTGTGCTAACCAAAGCATTGAAGCATTGAATTCTCATAACAAATAGAAATACATCTTTTATTCGAGAGTTTATCATGTGGGCTCTATATTAATACGAGCGAAAGTTAAAATTACGCATTTCTTCACTCAAGGCCCGCTCGCATTGGTGGAAAAATCGGTGTAGGGTGTCAGAAGTTATTATCATAAATAGAAACGGATTCCTCGAGGAGATAATTTCGCAGTGCACAATTCGTGAATTTTGTTTCTACAAATTTGATGCCTAGATAATATTCTTAATTTACTAGATGATCTTTGAAAGAATTCTAAGTGCCCAACATTGCGATATTTAAAGAAAAGAATCTCATATTCCAGACTCTTGATTGGATTTTTAGTGATTTTTTCGGTTCAGTTGGATGTTGTCTTATGTCTTTTCCCTTATGTCTTATAACTATCTTCAAACTTCTTGTAAGTGCGGGGTCTGAATTGATTTGCTCTATCATATTTTTAGAGTCCTTTTTTCGGCAGAGTTTTTAAGAAAAATGCAGAACTTTCTAAATTAGTTGAGCGACACCGGCCCTCATATCCAAAAAAGAACGTGTAAATAATACGAATGAATTTATGCAGCATACATAGAAAGTTCATGGGTCGTTTTTCCAAAATTTAAATAACCATTTTCAGTTACCACATCCTACACTTTATCGATTTTAACCTTAGTTGACTACGTTGATAATCTATCAGATCAAGGTAAATCTTCCATCGCATATCGGCCGCTTTGAATACACTGTAGCACTGACATGCATATGTTTTTGAGGCAATTTTTTTGTTCAATATCTGTATCCGTTGTACAAATCGTAAAATACAATTGAAATGAACTGACAAAAGTGAGCACTGTAAACAAACAGCAATGGCAGATTGCTCTTAAACTTGACGCCGACTATGCCAGTTGTGCCAACTTAGCCACAAAGACAATTCCACAATATTATGTAAAATTGTATTGCAATTCATCATTCATAAAAATGAAGCCACAATAATGCCTTGATTATAAAATGAAACTTTTCAGATCTGTAGAAAAAGGTCTCTATTACAGATTTTTGCGAAGATGATTATGTGATGCCTAAGTACTGTAATACATTTTTTTGTGTAGTTGAGACTCTAAGTGTTCAGTGATTGTATTTTTAAACCCTCTCTTAAACTTGGCTTAAATTTCCGTGTAATTTTTATTTTCTTTATCTTTATCATTTGCAAGGTTTCCCAACAAATATGTTAATATTATATAATTAAGCAACGTTCCATAACGTGTCGCACTTTCCCTTTTGTTGTATTTTTTCTCGCTCCGTCATTAGTTTTTCTTAATCTTTTTAATTACTTTACTACAGTGAATGTTTGCTAACATTAGGTTTATCTTTTGATTCCGTTTCGAATTTTATTTCATTTTTTCTTCTTGTTCATTCATTTCTCCAGTACCTGGTGTTTTTTCTTTTGTTTTTTGTGTTTTGCAAAACTTTTCCCTTAATGCAACAGATGTTAGGAGAAATAAAAACTTTATCCTTAAAGGAAAACATTCTTACCATACCCATTTTCAAAGTCTAATGCACAGATTGCAATAATATTGTGCTTTATCTCATTTCCTTTCTGTATGCCGTTTTTCAGAGGGAAGAGCAATCGGCGAGAATAAAAATAGGGGGCAAACAATGTAATTAAATATTAGTTAGTTGTATAGAAAGATAAAAATTAAATTTTTTAAAAAGTATTGCCTTAAAAAAGTAAACAATATTGAGGAAGGTGTGCTAAGAGGGATTTGTAGGACAAAGTTGGTTGTAATGCATACGGATGGGGTAATACGAAATTGAGGCAGTTGTGCCATTGTTGGACTTAAAGTGAAAAAGGCAGTGACTACAAAATTTCCTTTTGAGATGTGTTTGCCGATGTTGTTTTGGAAAAATATTAATTAAATTCATAAGCAGAATATTTCCATATACTATATCAGGAAAGCAATAATAACAAGTCAAATATGAACTAGTTTGAGTTTAACCAAAAGGAGATCTAGTAAAACGGAGACTACTCGTACTTGTAAGGAGACCAGTTCGAGACTAATGAAAATAGCATGCAAGAAATAGGCAAAACTGGTTCAAAAACTTACTTGACAGTGGTCTGGTAAAACACGAACTAGTTCTAATGGAACTGGTAAATTCGAGGCCAGTTATGAAGACATCAGTTTGTGACCAGTGAAAATTGCTTACAATTGTACCAAGCCAGTAGAAAATGGTGAAACTAGTTAAAAAAATTACTTGTCCGCGGACTGGTAGCATATGAACTGATCGTATGGAACTACTAACCGATTTTATTAAATGAAGACTGGTTGTAAAATACTGGTTCATGATCAGCGCAAAATCCTTTCGCAGTGTTCGAGAAAGAA
The DNA here is from genome assembly GCA_019455685.1 of Philornis downsi. Classification (NCBI taxonomy): domain Eukaryota; kingdom Metazoa; phylum Arthropoda; class Insecta; order Diptera; family Muscidae; genus Philornis; species Philornis downsi. The sequence goes on from JAHXMU010000037.1 coordinate 2,138,255, forward strand.
CTAGTCCCTGAAACGATGACATGTGAAGTAGTACGAATGAAACTAACAAGTTAACCAGTAAAATGGACACTAGTTGAATCGAAACTAGTTTACGACTAGGTTGGACAACTGAAAACACCTGAACTGTGAAAAATTAAAGTTTTTGTATCAGCATTACCTTTTGTGGGCGAAAATGAAGGATTTAGGGTCGAATTTGTATCTTATAAGATACATAGTTCTATATTACAGAAAAATACTCGTTCCGAACTGGCTTCTTCTATTGGGGAATGCAAAGAAAGCTCTTTTGTGAAAGTAGTCGATTATTTTTTTTAAAGAAATTTGCATTTTAGAGCCATCAAAGTTTTGATATGAAGATTTAAAAAGTGGTTTTATATTATCGGTGTTTGTCGCAAAAGATAACTGTAACAACAGAAACTACAGTCAGGTGAAGTGACTTACATATCCCATCACCAAATTGTTATTCGTTGGTTCAGAAGTGTGAGGGTACTCAGAGGAGTTGTGGTAAATATCTGTTTTCTTATCAAAAAGGAAATAACTATAAATTACTTAAATTGTAGATTCTTATTAAATTATATGGGAACAATTGATTTTTGCTAAATCGATCAATATGTGATACCCTAAGGGCGTGGCCATGTATTATTTGTTCAATTGTAGAAGTAAATTTGTAATGTGCTAAATTGCGCTGAATTTAGTAGAAGCGCGATTAAGATTTGAAACTGGGAATATGAAGGAAAAATTAGTTAATTTGTGTGGGATGAAACATAATTTAGCAAATGTTATATGTGAACCAAAATTGGTTGATTTCAGTGCAACTGAATAAAGGATACGGACTTAAGGCTAGGTAGTTTAAATGGGTCATTTTCACAGGGAGTTTTAAGAGAGTCTTGGTTATTCGGTCCATCTCTTTATAATTTTGCGGTGCAACATATTACAGTGTGGAGATACCAGTGAACCGTTTGCTGCACTATGTTTTAAGCCAGACAGATGGACATCGCAGAATCAACTTAGAAAGTAATGAGATACATTCTGTTAAAAAAAAAAACCTAATGCTTTACACGTTTTCTTCCGTATTGGTATATACCTCCATTACTTTGAGTGAAGGAATTTTCTATAGGTACATTCTTCTCCAGCTGGAGAAAATATAATGAAACCTATAATGGTTTTATATGTTATTAGCCTGAAAACGTTACAAACTAACTCAGCCACCTACAATCTGGAATTCATTTAAAAACCTATCGTCGAGAGGGTATTGTCTCAGTTATTCTTTGCAAGAAGAAAGAAAATGGAAAGTCTGGATCTAAAAATCAACAACGTCGTCACTGTCAGCATCAACAGATTTCAATCCAAATGCTTGAATATACAAAGTTTGTAATTTTGTAGAAATCACGACAAATTTTTTGAAAAACAAGGATTTGAAGATTTTGTCCAAAAAAAAGGATATCGGATTTCATTGCCGACAATGGTAATATCGAATCAACAACATCATTTAAGTGGTATAAAAGCGAAGCCAAACATAATCCTCCTACCCTAAAGTCCTGGAGATCTAACGAGCTTCAATTCACTCTCGAAGTAAAGAAAGCCACTATCATATCTTAAATCTATAGCACGGAAACAAAAAGATAAAAAATTTTCTGCACAGACTCAACGGAATTCATATACGCGACAGTGGCGATTCTTAACAGTAGAAACGTATTCATGCCCAGGTTTTACGGGATAGATGTATGTACGTATATGAGGTATAGTAAAAAGATATATACATTAGTTTTCCAATAGACGTCTTTAGTAATCACTATCTAACATTGTATAAGAGGTAACCCTATGCTCTAGGCGGCGTTGGAAAGTTACAATATTGTACTCGAAAAACTAATCGGATAGTTTTGCGTTTGCTTAACTCAGCATTGTTTGAGCACGCTTCTGAAAGGACACAAGCGAAGACAAAATTTGTCATATTTTTCAGCTTTTCTTTAATAAAGGCGAGAACTCAAGCTAGACCGAATAGTGTTTATAGCCCTTGCAGTGTAATGGCTAATCATGCGCAATTTTGGATTCGTCTTCCAACCTGGTAATTTTGATGTCTAAAATCTAATTGTCGAGAATGGCGATGTACTAATGCTAATAATCAAGTCCGTCAACCATTTAAGCACTTATTCGATTGACCAGGTGCTAAACATACAGTAAACCGTTTGGCACCACTTGAATAAGACTGGGTAAAAAACGAAGCTTCTTGTGTTCGTGTCATACGAACTAAAGCAAAAAGATTTGAGTGGCAAGTAACTGAATCCATTTTTGAAGCGGAAGTTCACTGTGATGAAATGTGCATCACTTACAAATACATCAAGTGAAAATAGTAATGGTGAGCCGGTGCAAACTGTGATCAAGCCTAGATTGACGGCCAGAAAGGTTTTGCTTTGTGTTTGGTTGGGTTGGCAAGCATTTTTGTGTTTTCCATCATATGATTACAGCTAATTTCTATCTACGAAAATGGATTTCGCTGGTAAAAAATTCAATTTAAAATATGTTTGCGACGAGCGAATGTCTTTTCCAGGCATAATGGAATTACCTTTCTGTGATGGTTAGTACACGCCATCATCTTTCAAATCCAGTTACAGCCGTCTATATATGTACCTAAATATACATATACATATATATATATATATTTTTTTTGTTTAAGCAGTGGTCGCTTTGATTTTAATAATATTTCTCTACCTGTAGTGTTCGGAATCGTCATTAAACATTACGTCCCGTTGAGTGAGTGTGAGTGTGAGAGATCTTTCTATTTCCTGCAAAATCTACCACAAAATTCTTTAACCTCTTAACCAAATCAAGAGTAGATCCACGTATGTTAACAATTACCCTCACATGACCAATAAGATCCGTGTTTAAATCCATTAAGAGTAGCTGTCAAATATTTCGCTCGATGCCGCTCATAGTTCCATCTAGAGCGGTATCCAAATTATTGGCACTTCTGTCTTATGCAAGGAGTACCTCGCAGAGACTAAGTTTCCACTGTTACCCGTCCTTCCCCTAAACAAGAATTCAGACAATATATAAACCATTTTTTTTTTCTTTCATGCATAATTGATTCAAACAATGGAATCGCCAAGCGTGAGAGGAAAATCTTACCGTCGCTTTCCACTGAGAATGCGTGCTACTAAAACGATTTGCATATTTTCCAGATAAATTTCAACATTTAACAATAGTCTTGTTTAATTAAACGCTAACTTTTGCACCGGCTTTAAGATTATCCGTTTTTTAATTAACTTGCAGAAATCAAGGACTTGTGTAGTTCGCATATCTACCCATTCTGTGTGCCCCGATGTTATCCTTCATTTTTAATTTACTCGAGCATATATCCTTAACAGCTATCATCCGCTTAATGCAACACCTTTTTATTCCCCTCTTTTTTTCTGTGTTCATTCCAAAGAAACAAATGTAACATTCGCCTTCTTTGAATTGAGTAATTTTTATTTCCCCTCTTTGCAGCACAGTAATTTTCAGTGTCTTCGGTAAATTTTCCAAGCAGCCAAGCACATTATTTGCCACTGTTGTTACTGCTGCCAAAAAGGTGATATAAAAATAATAATGAGAAGTGAACAAAAAAGAAATTAAGCAAATAAAGAAGTGTAAAGACAAAATTTGAAATTACGAAAGAGGAGCTAGAGAGGATGAACATTGTTTTCCGTCAAATTAATAAGAGATTAAAGACAAGTTCAAAAAAAGACATTAAACTAATTCTTAATCTTTAGAGATATTATTTTTTCACAGTGGAATGCCAACAGACGTTTTAAATTGTAATAGTTTTGTTGTATAAATTATTTCAAAAACTTTGTAATGTAACTTTCTATTTTTCAGCCAAAAAATGTAATTCCAATCTTATTAATTCCTCATTTCAAATATTACTAAATTTGCTTGTTTGAAATTTACTTTATTAAATTCCGCACTTTCTTAAGGATATTTTTGTTTTTTTGTTATATTGCGTTACCTCAAAATCTTTAGCTGCTATTTGAAATTCGAGACGTTTCCTTTTTTGGAGTAGGGAAAAAATATTACTAAACGATGTGCGGCATCTTGATATTTCATTCACTGATTTAGTATTATCGCTTGGATTATTTTATTTACAAAACATTATTTTTAGCAAGTAAGTACTGACTTCTGTTCATTTTATAGGAGCGACAGTTAAGCCACAATAATAACTAGTAATATCGAGTTCGAGCAGCAATATTAAATAATTTATAGCATGAACAAGCAGCTTTAATCATTCACCCATTTTAAATGGTTCAAGTTATGCGTAGTTTCACTAGTAAACCTAAACTGTTGTGATTATCGGAGGTTACAAATGTAACTTGGAAACGGAAATAATACAATATCTAGTTATTTTCTTTACCAAGAAACATGAGTTTCAGAATTGCAGACATATTTTTATTAAACGATTTTTTCACTATTTTAGAAATTTTGTTTACGGCCAAAAATTGAGCTATTTCCAAGATTGTATGCTAACGAATTTTATGCTTAGACGACATTTTGAAAATGTGAGGGCACTTTAGTCCTACATTTTGTGTAAACCCTGTAGGTGCCCGACTACGCTTGGTTTCCACAATTTCTAATTTTATCAAATTTTGAAACAAAAATGAACATGTGCATGCCCGAGCTACACTTTTTGTAACCTACGGCTGTGATTGGTGCGTTAAATAGCACATTACTTATAAGTAACGTGTAGCTGTCGTGGCTAATTAACTATACTGTAACTGTAATTGTACTGGTTACTCATTTCCTACAAGAAATGAACAATTCCACATTACCCGTAAGTAATAAGTTGTAGCCGTAGGGCCAAAGAAAAAAATGGTTTTACCGATTTTGGAGAAATTGCTGAGTCAAGCGAATCTGAGTGGAATTTTATTAAAATCGTGTTTAGGTAAATACGAACTTTGGATAACATCGCGGTGCGATTGCAGTAGGCGAATAAATGGGAGAGACGTTATACCATCGCGTAATTATTGGGCCATTAATAGCCTCTTCTACCAAGCATAATATAACTACTTACATAATCATTTTCGAATCTGCGAGTATTTTCGCTAAAGGTTCGTCCTTTTGTTTTTCAACATATTAATCAAACAATACAGATAAGAATGTAGACATTTTGCCCCAAATTTGGTTGATTTCTCCAATTTCGAAGGCAAATATTTTACTTTTTTAAGTTGGGAAATACCGTTATTTTGCTGTAATGAGTATAATTATATCACTTGGTAACTATAATATTGTTCTTACTGCTACTGTCATTTGTTTATAGTAAAGTTTGTCTATTCTGGGCCGTCAACCCGTCTTATCATTTATTCCGATACAAAACATTTGACGTTGAGATAAAAGATTACAGATTGGGAACTACTGGATAGATTTCAAAAATAGATGCAGGTGCATGCAAAACAGGGTTGTACAATTATTGGTTTCAAAACCGCCGGTGTGGCGGGTATTAAATACCTTTCATCTGAAGTGTTTTTATTTATTGAAAGTTTTACCATTTACGAAAACAGATCGTTTAACAACCGAAGAACGCGTAAAAGTAATTAAAACTAACTACAAAGATGGTAGTTAAAACGTGGACACTTTTTGTTCATTACGGAGTGATTATGGCCATCACAACTAGCCTGCTGTGCAAGGAATTGGCAAAGAAATTTAAAGAGATGGAAAGGTTTCAGATGTGGTCAGGCTTGTGCATCTTCGGAATGTACGCGCTGACGAAAATATCACGTCTGTTAGTGAAAGTGGGTAGGATAATCCGAATTCGTCGATTCCATGACGTTCCCAGCAATTGGGTCCATCTTACGGCTTGGCCTGCGGTTAAAGATTGTGAACTGGACGAAATCTGGTTTTAACAAGACGGTGCCACGAGCCGCACAACACGAACGATTTTGGATTTATTGCAAGAGAAATTTCCAGAAAGCTTAACTTCACGTTTTGGCGACGTCAACTGGCCAACAGGATCATGCGATTTGACGCCGCTAAACTTTTTTTTAAGAATTTGAGCATTTGAAACCCCACATTTGTCCAGTTGTTGCCGAGGTACCGCGAAAAAATGTGCGAAAATGTTATCCACCGCTGCAATTCAGAGGCGGTCATTTGAATTAGATTGTATTTCGTACATTATACTAAGTCCAAGCATTGTAATGAAATAAATGTTTTATCGAAATCCTAGCCTAGAAATAGATAATCCATTATTATTGATTTGAATTATTTTGAAAATTACCTTAAATATCTTTTAGTCGCAAAAGATGTCAGAAAAATGAAATTAATTTCAGGCGATTATTTAAAAGTTTTTGGAGAAGTGGAGGTAAACGTTTTTGTGGGTAAACAAATCCATAAATTAAAATGCTGGCACTTTTAAGGCTTAATTTTTTAAATTTTATTGAGCCGAATTTCGCCTGTAATAACATAAATGACGTTTACAGCAAAAACGAGTTGAAAAATAAATACAAATGTGTATTTCGAAAAGATCATAGGGTGTAATAAAGTTATTTAAAAGAAGACGTTCAATGAAGAGTCATAACAATTTTTTGAGGGGTTGAGAATGAACAATAAACAAATTCGTTGTTAGTGAATACATATGGCTGGATGAAATTTTTTTTAATTGATCTTATGGGTACTTACCGGAGAGATCGCGAAAATTACAAGATTTGTATTTGGACTTATTTTGTATTTGTGTGATTTTGAGGGTTTGGGCAAGGTCCACATATATTTTGATGACATATCGGTTGGAGGCTCAGATATAAATGAATGTAAAGTTATTTGAAAAATTAAAAAGTATAATATCGGAGCGAATAAGTATGTATTCTTTTACACATGAATCAGTATATTTGGGGTACACTACAAGTAGTGGAGGAATTTCAGCCAATAAAGATGGCGTAAAGGCAGTTTTAGAAGCGCCAGAACTAGTAAATAAGTCGATTGACTTCATGTTTTGATATGACCAAAACTAGGCATTGGAAGAGGGAAAATCTTCACTCCGATGTATTTCAAAGGAGCGAGAAGTTGATGTTACGCACGAACACTTTAGCATATTACGATCTAAGAAAACTCACAATAACAGCAAGCGACGCTAGTCCATATGAAGTTGAAGCAGTAGTGTCACATGTAATAGATGGCAAAGATAAGTCAGTTGTGTTTGTGTAAAGTACGCTCTCTCTTCTCAACTCCATGGAGAAGCTCTGACTGAAAAGGTTTAGAAATGAGACATGCAGATGGTTCATCGAGATTACCTCTAAATTTTCATACAGAAGTAGAAGAAATACGAATAAATTTCATTAGCTCAAAAATTTTTCCGAGGAAAGCGAAGGATGTAAAAAAGGAGATGGAAATGGACGCCATTCTAACAAAAGTATTTGCCTACATATTTAGATGAAGCTGGCCTCAGAGAGTTAAAACAGAGTTTGTTCTTTATATCAATAAACGAGACTCACTGGTTACAAAAGATGGCTGTTTTTTTATGCAAACCGGTTTATTATACCCGAGACTTTAAGACGTAAGGTATTAGACTTATAACTTAATGGTCCCGTGACCTATATATTTCAACATAATCTCCTTTTAGCTTAATTACCTTTTTCTAGCAATATTCAGTACCTCTCATAACCTGTTTACAGTAAGAACTGTCAAACTCCTTAAAATAGCCATCAACCGCAATATCCATCTCTTCATTGTTGACAAAACCACACGGCCTCGATTAAACTCTGCTACCCAATATTTTGCAGGCGTAAACGAAGGAGCGGAATCCCCCAGACTAGGATCTAGCTCGGCTTTAATATTGGTTGGACTGAGATCTTTGAAATGGAAATATTAAACTACATAACGGTGACCAATTCCCCAAATAAAAATACTAAACAAAGTGCCGCCTTGGAGCTTAAAACATCTATTTTGTAAGGTTGACACCTTTCACAAAAATATTTTTTTTCAAACTATTGGCACCATCTTCACGTCAAGACGGCTAGTTTTGGTACCGCTCTCGTACTGTAGCTCATTTACAAATATTTTTTCTCAAAAGTATGACGTATGCCAGATCAAGTTGAATTTAATACAACTGCTTGAACGACATGAAGCTAAGAATACGTATACTAAATCGGTCATTGGTATTTGAGGTGCCAAATGGATCTTGACAATGGAAATTTGGTTGAATTTGTAACTACATAGAAGTTATGGACTTAAGAATACACGGACAAATCCGTCATTTGTATGGAAGGTATCAGAAAAAACATGGTGGGCCAGTCGTTTTTGTTTTTCTTTTCAGGTTGATGCAGTCTTCGTATTGGGAGTTACAGAAGTAAAACTCTAAAATTTCGTATAGTAGGCACCAGACAATCATTGGTATGTACATGTCTTCACACTTTACAAGTTAACAAAGAACTGTGATATTAATAAATTTTTCCTCAAACATTGGGAATAAGTTCGTATATAGGATTTACACTTGGATTGGCCACCGCCAGATTACTTCCAGTTTACACAGTTTACTTAAACAAAGAGTCATTACGTCCATTAAGTATAATATTAGTAATGCCGTTAATTAGAAGATGAAAAATCTACCTTCACTGATTTTACAACCTTTCCTTCTAGCGTCTCGTCATACGTAATTAGGAGACGAAGTAGAGATTACCTATCAGACATTTGTCCCATGATCAAAGCGCTGATACTCCTCATTCCATAACCAAAAACACATTTACCGATCGATTACAAGAAAACAACTACAGTCCCTCTACAAATTATGTATTTCGCACCTCCAAATAGCACCCGAAATAAACCGCCATCTCATACCCCGACTGACATTTCTTGTTGTACCATAAATCATAAATTGGTAGATGTAAAGGAGTACGAACGCATACACCCATCGAAACGCCAACATCAACAACATATCGAACAAGAAAAGAGATCCCGAAAGAAAACATTGTTCAATGAATAACAAATAAAAGAAGGATCTTTCAGGAAGAATACAGCTAGCAAAGCGAGGAGGAGGCGAAAAGAATGTACGAAAGGAAAAACAAACAAATCCTAAAATAACAACTACCACAACCACAAAAATGACACGCGAACGCACACACACGTATAAGTTTTCGCACAAAGAGAACATTCAGGCATTTGCACGAAACGAAAGGCAATCAAGTGGAAATATTTCAATTTACAAATACAGATGTTTTGACGAATAACTGCTGTTGTAAAACGTTAAAGGACAAGCAACAACAATAACAGCAATAACAACAACATCGTCAACGTCATACTCGCAGGATTATCGCACACACACACACTGATGCAGATAAGAAACTAAGGAAACTTGTTCAATCAATAACAAAGTGTTTTGTAACATGTGTGAGTATGTGGACGTGCCCGTAGAAGTGCGGGTGTCAGTGTATGAGTAAGAGCACACATGTTTACACAGATTCTGGGTAGAGAAATACAGCTGAAGCAGAAAAAATATGTGTGAAAACGAAAAACGAAATTTATGGGTTGTAAAATACTCAAACACTTGAAGCATCGAAAATGGCAACGGAAATGAAAACGAAAGGAAAACAAATATCAATGAAAATAGTGTTGGGATAAGAAATGCAGAAAAAAGATGAAAAACATATTCCGCTGTTGCATAAATTTCAGCAGATGTCTTGGAAATTTAAGTATTTTTTTCCTATTGCTACATAATTATTAAATGTGTGCATATTCTATGCACCAGATAGAGACTGTTACAAAAAACATGGAGTAATAATTTTTTGTGCTTCATGTTTTAAGTAATGATCACTGAACTAGTACAGAAATTTCAGTCAGGAGAGTTGCCTTACATAAATCTTCATCCAAAGTCCTTTTATATTGGTGTAAAAGTGTGAGATGCTAGAAGGTGCTACGTGAGGTGAGTGCTAGAAAGTGCGTGACACTTTATGGTTTTTTGTCAACAAAATCTTAATGCAAATGAATTAAACACATGAATTCAAGAGCATCTGGATTAAATTAGGTAATTTGTACGCAAAGTACTAGCAGCGAAGAGATTGTGGAGTCAATTTTTAACACTTTACTGAGAATTACACTAAATGCATTACTTTATTCTTCTCTCATTATAATCTGAATGAGAGGTACAAATATGTGCTCAATTTCTTTCAGATACATTGAAGCCTTACAATAAAAAAATTAGGTTGTGGCAGTCTGCGAATTAAGAGTTACAGGAAAAAAATTAATTTGGGAAAATAGGTCAATTCGTCTAGGAGAAATCAGAAGGGATGTTAAAATGCTATCCATTCTATTTTTCAGACACTTTCTAATCAAACCCTAAAAAAGTATAAATTATTAGCTTATAGGAGATATGGATCTAACAATACATAAGTTAAAACGGTAATTTGTATAGGATTTTTACCAAGAATTGTGGAGCAAAACAAAAATTCGGGTCTCTGCAGTCTACGTGTTAGGAGTTATAGGGACAATATTTAATTTCAAACAATCCGCCAAATTGGATATGAGGTAATGAAAAAAGCTGGACAATGCGATCAATTTTAATTCTCGCTTTGCTACGTAAACCAAATCTAACTGAATTTGGTGTAATCAATGTAGAAGATATGAACCTAACGGTTAAATCGATCCTTCCTATGAAAGGTTCCAGAATGTTAACAAACCTATTTGATCAACAATTATACATGACATAACTCAATCAGCTTATAAAGTCATAAAGATCATTTATTCAACAAATTCTTGGTACCCTAGACGATTCGTTCTGGGTGGTAAATGTTGACCATACCAAATAATAATGAAACATATATGAAGGTATGATTTCGATGAAACCTTTACCTCATTACAATGCCCGAACCATGAATACCATTATGCAAGAGATACAATGCCATTTAAATGACCGCCTCTGGATTGGTTGCAGCAGTGGACCCTACTGAGGTAGTTTTCGACCACATTTTTGCACATTTCGGGTGGTACCTCGGCGATGGCTTGAAGAATGTTGGTTTTTTAAATGCTCCAGAGCTTGGAGGTTAAACACAGTCTTTGACAGTCACACAAAAATAATTCCAATAGTGAAATTTCACTTTTTGAAAACTTCTCATGCAATAAAGCCAAAATCGGTCGTAATGTATGGCTCGTGGCACCTTGTTGAACCCACACGTCGTCCAGTTCATAATCTTCAATTGCAAGC
>JAHXMU010000037.1:2149416-2201131 GCA_019455685.1 Philornis downsi
CATACGAAAATTTTGCTTGTTGATGTAACCAACGAATGAGAAATGAGCTTCCCCGCTGAAAAAAATTTTGTTCAAAAAGTAAGATTGGAACGTACTTTCACTAACAAAAGCGATGTTTTCGGCAGTGCGTACATTGCGATGATGCACTGGCCTGACATCTATAAGGTTTCCAGTCTCTTCGAATGATCATCCATCCACTTCAATTGGACACCGAGCTCAGCAAATTGGTGTCTCCAAATCCACTATGCAGCGAATTTTAACGAAAGATTCGCATCTTCATGCATACAAAGTTCAATTGACTCAGGAAGTGAAGCCAGCTGACCATGGAGAGCGAAAGGAGTTCGTTAATTGGGTACTGGAGAGACAACATGAAAATGCAGATTTTGCCGATAAAATCATCTTCAGTGACGAGGCCCATTTCCGTCTTGATGGCTTCGTCATTCGGGGTGAGGAAAATCCTCGAGTGATTCACGAGAAGCAAATGCATCCTCAACGTGTCACTGTGTGGTGTGGAATTTGGACTATAGGAATCATTGGACCTTTTTTTTATTATATGAGGCATGTCAAGTGCAAACAGTCAATGGTGTTCGGTATCGTGAAATGATAACCAGTTTTTTGTGCCTAGAATTGAAGAAATGAATGTGGGGAGCATGTGGTTTCAACAAGATGGTGCTACATGACATACAGCCAGAGAAACAATTCATTTGCTGCATAAGTCATTTAAATCTCGCGTTCTTGTTGGGACACCCTTTATATGGTTGATATGGATAAGTTGGAAAAGCTGCTGTTGAACATTACATTCAAAATCGTTTGAGTGATTCACTATTTGAATTCTTATGCCTTCGTCATTAACATGCATTTGTCTATGCTGTGCAAAGTTTAGTTGATAATTTGACAACTGAAACCCAGCAGTGAAAAAGTTAAAAATGTCTAACGGTTTGCTTTACATTTATCGCATATTCTCCCCCTACCGCCATGACATATTTGATGTTGAGCAAGATTTGTGTAAGTATGCTGCCTTGATAAACTACATATATAACTGTTTGTGGTTTCCAACTTCTGTCTTCGAATTCCGCCAGTAGTGCGGTCAAACAAATTATTGCCGATTCTGTCACTCAAACCATTCCGGATAGAGAAATTGGCTTTGACGTTAAACAATACTGCCAGATTGAGCGAGCCGTGAGTACTGTTCTGTCACACGGACGATTCTGAGTACAGGAAGTAGGCCGTCAGAATAGGGACCTATTTCTGAGATTTCGGACACACCTTAAGGAACCATTGACATAATTAGCAATCTTGTCAGTCCTGAATTATCCAATTGTTTAAGCATCAGCGTAAAAGTTCATTTAGAAAACAAAAATGTATGTGTTTTTTTCCTATTTTCTGTTTGGCAAAGGAAGCACGAAAAAACCAGATCTACCGATTTTCTTGCTGATCGGTTACGCGAAAAACGTTTTTTTTAACGTAATTTTGCGAATGGCGCAACCGTTTTTCAGAAAAATTCTGTATTTAAACATATTGTTGTAAGGTCCTGTCGAATAGGATATGTGAGAAATTAAAACCTATTTCATCTGGATTGATGGAATCGTTTCCTCAATCAATTCCGCGATTAAGACTTGAGAAAAACGGATCGACGCATACCACTTGTTTGTTGGCGACAGTTGTATGATGCCACAGCCGAGTTTTGTATTCCTGAAAATCTTTTTTTTGTGACACTAGTAAAAATATTACCGGGCCCTTCTTCGTTCGACAAGAACGAACTAATCTATGATATGTTTTATATTTTTTGGTGATGGTTATGATTATGAGAAAGGCTTTAGTGGACATGTCTGGAATGGACCAAATCAAGTCCTTTGTTTCGATGAAAAATGGTTAATAGACACCTTGATCAGTGTTTGGGCACTACGCAAAAGGTAAAAACAGGGCGATCTCATCTACCTCGGCTCTGTTCCGTATTGAAACGCTTGATAATGCCAAACTGGAAAGTATATTGCTTGAAAATATATGCTACTACAGTAACAGGCGCTTTAAAGACAGATAAATACATAACTCTGCTTCTGTTTTACAGCGGGCAATTTTGAATAATGACGCTAGCGGTTAAATCAGTTAAGGAAGTACTTCTTGCAATGTACTGATCCGCCACAATTGAGGCAGATTATGTCTGTAATATAAATCATGAGTTGTATGAGTTTTATAAGCTGCATATCAATATTTATTGCATATAACTGTAGCGTTTGCATGGAAAAGTTCAGAAAATCTTCAACAATGAATGCGCTAAATGACAGTGAAGAGGGCGTCTAAAGTTCTCATAGTCAGATCAGGGTTTGAAGATGGTATCAACAGTTGGCGCGACCAATTAGGGAAAGAGGAAAGAAGCCATACATATGTGAGTTTTCCTGTGCGAATGGCGCAAAATCAATAATAGCTTTTACATTCTATCAAATTATTCTGTTAGGAAAATATTTAATGTGATATTCATTTAGTACAATATGTAGTAGGAAATAATCCATTATCTTCCCGTGATATTGAAGGTTTTGACTAACACAGTTGAAATGAATGGATCTGAATCAAATATGCACTGTTTTGCTCCATTCCATTTCGTTGGTAATTCCATTATATTTCTCATAGAAACCCTAATCTCTACTATCCAAAAACTGGAACAGTTGATCTTCACAAGCTTCTCTGGAGCTGAACTTCTTACCGGCAAAATAGTTCGTCTTAGGCAGGAACTGGTAGTAATCACTTGGTATCAAATCCGGACTATAATGTGAATGAATAAAATCCTTCCAACCAAGATGCAGAAGCTTGTGGAGGTTCTCTATCATTGTGTATGGTCAGGGATTGCTCTTAGGGAACACAACTCATTTCCTATTAACTAAAACTGGAGACTTCTGATAGTCCTGGCCGAATTAATTCTTCCGCAGCCGGCGACATTGGATTACAAAATGTTAATAAGAATATAATTTGTTAGTTCTAATTTCGTGAAATTTCCTAGTGCAATTGAGAGTTTTCCATATTTTGGCTGAAAAAAGTTTATTTAAAATTTGGATTTATATTTGTTAAAGGTCAACTAGTTGAAAATGTTTTTTGATTACAGTTGCAGACACCTGTTCTAAGAAACCTGTGAGTAGGCGGGTGTTTCCTAGGATGCTTTGTACCGCTTACCCCTAAAGCGCAGGCCTCTCTACCTGATCCTGTAATTAAGCAGGCAAAGGGTATGATGCTTGCGTACAAAAACAAAGTAGTGTGGCATTGTGCCAGGCGTCCTAGGAAAAGGTGGATTATGTCTTGAGATTCACCTATAATATGATATCAAACTGAACTTGGAACTCGTTTTTTGAAAACCAAGTAAAGGGGAGAGTCATAGTTAAACAAGACACATCCTGGCAGCAGTTGCGGACATAGAGAAGCCGTCGGGAGGTATCAGAAGATTTATCTTTTCCGTAAATATAGTTGTATGACCAGAGAGATCTGCTTAATGAACTATGACAGGAGCATGGTGTACTTTGCTTTGCTGTGTTGATATTCTCTCCTCGGACATTGAAAATCTATGCCGTATTATGGATTACCAGTTCCATGCGAGGTATGATAAAGCAAAACTGGAGTAGCTTGTCTGCGAAACCCAGACCAGAGGGTTCTTCTCTTCTGGTAGCACGGGTGACCAGGTGCCCAAGGAACATTGTTCCTTCCTGGTCAATGGTGTTGGACCACTGGTGGGAGCATCGTGCTGGCTGTGGTTGCCCGAACAAGTGTTTTCAGTGCTTTTGTGTTGCTCGAGCGTTGGTGTAGGAAGGCATTAGCTTGGAAAACACTGTTCATATCTATCCGAGGTTTTCCTAGATACCTCAACTCCTACCCGGGAGGTAGTTCACTTCATACCAAGTGGCTACAACGGTACTTTGGCCGAGTGAGGGAGTAGGACCTGAGGAAGTTTATCCAAGGGACCTACTTCCAATCTCTGGTAGTCTAGCTAATCCTTCGGGATTAGTGTGAGTACCCCAAAGGGGCGCTTACCGTCGCCAGAAGAAAGAAAGAACACATAACCAAGAAAGAAAAGCATATGATTAGAAAACGGCACCTGTGTGGTGGCACACCATGTGTAAGGCTTTCACAGCGAGACTCATGTAAAACCTTTACATCAGTTGTTCTAAGAAACCTTTCTCTATTAAGGGAACACTCTCTTGTACAAAAACATAGAATTTTGGTTAGGTCCAAATTTAGCATACTGCTTAGTGAAAACAACAAGTGAATTTACAATGAAGTAAATTCTCATTAGTTCCTAATTTGACTCATATTCTGTTCAACGGTTTTTGCATGAAAAGTTCGGCACAAGCAGCATTCAAGCAGCCAATCTGTCCTTCAAAAACCATTCTTATCCAAAGAAACCCATCACTTAACATTCAAAAACTATTTTGTACATCGTGGCAAACATCAGGTTGACAAAACAAAGTTTCCGTGAACAATAAACATGCAAATGGTCATCTCCAAATAGAAGGACGATACTCTTCCGAGTATTTCTACTCATCTCTTACAGTTCCAATTTAAATGGTCACCGAGTGGTTTTGGAGGACGCTTGGGATGGAGGCAATAAAACATGGAAAATCACTGGAGAACAAAGGCAATGCCATGTTACTGTTGTTCCACTTTAGGTTCATTCATCACAACGGTTGTCAACATTTTTCATCTAAAGCCTGTCATGTCGATTTTAGCCAGTCCTTCAGTCCGATGTGGCAGCCTCCAATGACGCCGCTGGCCATTGTTGTCGTAGTCGTTCTCACTGCCGCTGTCGTTGATGCCGTCGTTGTAATATTAGTGGCGGTGTTGTATTAGCAAAGTTAGCATATCACTTTTGAAGTGAATTCTTGTTACAACGTCCTTGTTATTGTTTGTCGTGTCGTGTTTTTCTCACCATTTCCAATCTGTGATTTGTGATGAACGCCGAGTGAGAACGAGATCGCGAGCGATTGAATGAATAAAAGAATGAATGTAATGTTTTATTTGGGCGCCTGAACAAACTTAAACAAGTAGTTTGTTGTGGTCAGCACGAGGGTAATATTTTTTATGTGTGGTGCAGAAAGATGATAACGATGAGAAAAAAAAAAAAAATCCTGAAAGAGAACCAATAAAATATAATAGTAAAAAGGAAGGTGGAATCAAGTGAATGTATAAAGGATGAATAAGAAGTTATCTGTATACATACGCTTAAAAATGGAATCGATTTGAATACTGACAATTTGAGAATGAAACCTGGATCACGCACATCAGGCTGATAGGTTTTCAGATGACTATACTAAGTATCTCTGTCATTTGGTGCACCGGTTAAAATAATTTATAAAAACCTTAAAATATAAGGATTACATCCTCTCAAACTCAAACGCAAACAATACAAAGGAAAACATTTGCTACAACGAATATGGCTTAAGGCTGTGGATCCAAAACTTAAATCATTACATTCAAGAATCGATCTGAAGGATCGATCTTTTGTAGTAAAATCGAAAGAGTCTGTTTCAGCTTAAAGAAAAGTTTCAGAAAGAGTTCCGCAGGGCAGTATACTAGGCCCTATACTATATACCATCTACACCTCTGACATGCCTCTTCATTCCCTAATTCAAACCTCAACTTTCGCTAATGACACATGATGCATTCATGAGCACTAGCACTTGCCCAAGATAAAAGTAAATGCCACTAAGAGTGTACAGGTTACATTCTCTCTTAGACAGAACAATTGTCCAGCCCTCACTATTCACGGTAGTACCATACCCGTTCATAACCATGTCAAATATTTGGGTATTCACCTTGATCGACGCCTCACCTGGAAAAATCACATTGACTCAAAAATCATACAATTGAAATTAAAAATGGCTCAACTCCACTGGCTTATTGGCTTCCAGTCTACTCTCAGCTTGGAAAATAAAACCACCATCTACAAAACCATATTGAAGCCAATATGGACATACGGCATCCAATTGTGGGGAACGGCATCGGCTTCTAACATGAATAAGCTACAGAGAAGACAATCAAGAATACTGCGCCAAATTTGTGGTGCCCCATGGTATATTAGGAATGATAACATACACAAAGATTTAAACACTCCTTATATTTCCGAGGAAATAAGAAAATTAGGCAGGTCATATATATCGAAGTTGTCCTCCTACTCAAACCCACTCGCTCAAAGCCTTCAATATTTTCCCGGTCATATACGGCTAAGAAGAAAGGACACGCTAGACTTGGTCCGGTGATAAAAAGTTCGGCTCGCCAAAAACAAGATCCGGCAATGGCAGGATACTTTAGTTTAAGATAGGATTAAGATTTGAATACTTATTGTAAATTTCGAAAGAAAGATCCAATAAAAAAAATGAATGAAAAAAAAATATTTTTGCTCTATAATGTTTTGGTTAATTTTGAGCAAACCGACCGGCCCACTATGTCCCTTCTGGTTACTCCATATTAATTACCAATTAATATTAAAAGTATTATTCAGTTGCACTAAGTTCAGTATAATTTAGCAAGCATCAGCATTTAGCAAACCAAGTTCTGAAAAATTCAACGATTTTCCACGTTCATCCTGGCACCCTCACACTTTGGCACCAACGCAAAATTATTTTAGTTGAATTGGGTACAACTCAATTCAGGTTTTAATAATACTTAACGCTTAAAAAATTATAATGAAGTTAGTGCTCCTGAATGAATGATAGGTATGAATCCAGGAATATGTGGAATGAATTTGTGAATGAATTTGTGAATTTTCATAGGAGCTGCCAGAGAGGATGTGGTTCTGCGGTCGATGCTTTTAAATGGTATCATTTACTGCAACAGACTAAACTTGAAAAAAGTGTAGGTAACTTTAATAAATGAATTGGGAGTTAGAGAGGAAAAGTTAAATTTTGATAAATCGGTCAATTTGTATGGAAGGTACCAGAGGGAGTGTGGCAATACCTTCCATATTCATTACCTGAACTTAGGCCACCAAACGCATAACGTTTGTCAAATTTTACTGAAATCAGCAAAACTGTTGGAAAGATATAAACCCATACAAGAATATATGGGTTAAGTCTATCGTTTCTGCTCGAGGTGTCAAGAAGGGCTTGATTGTTTGGTCAATTTTTTTAAAATTTTTCAATTAATAAAATGTACAACATTCTACACTACAGAATAATGATATGTAATTTGCGGAAATTCACACCGTTTTCAATTCGGGACTACACTGATTTTGCCCTAATTTAGTACAGCTAAGTAAAAGATATGAAACTAAGAATATATGGGTCATTTGCATATCAGGTACCAGAATAACCCTGTTTATTTTCTCGTCTGCCAACCCTTGCATTATAAACCATTACAAGGAACCAAAGTTTAAGTTACTGTAGTTTGCGAACGATGTCAATTTGGATGGGAGATGGATTTTTTTTTTTGACCGATCGATTTGTTTCAGATTTCACCAAGAATAATAGTAACAGTTGACCAGTTTGTATGAGAGATGCCGAAAAGGGTGGACAGGTATCATCGGCTACGATGTGGAAAAATATTAGACTGCGCCATATTTTAAGAAATTTCACAACGATTTAGCCAAACAGCTGGCTCAATTGACTAAAACACTGAGAAACACATTTGGTCAAATAGTACTCGGTACTTTAGACCCTTCTTTGGGTGTCAAATATCAAATAATGCACACATTCATTCCTTTGGGGCAAGGTATTATATAATAAAATAGCTCTTTCGAGCTCTTACGGAAAACTTTTGTTCACAGTAACCAAAAAATTGTTTTTGATACCCTGAAGGCTAAACGGGTACCGTCAACGTCATACCCGGTTTAATACTGCTATCGGATTTAATTCAATAAAGTTAAGCTGGTAAATAAATTATAAAATTTTATGGCAGTTTCAGTACAAGTTTGCTGATTCAATTTATTTTCAAATATATTCCTGATTGGTAAATAAGTGCTCATGCTTTTCCTTCTAATCTCTGTTTTATATTACTTCTTCGTCTTTCATTTTATTGCTTTAATATATGTCTTTTTCAACGGCTATACATATTTATTTTCAATCAGTGAAAATAAAGCTTATAACATTTTGAACTCTTAATTCTGCCTGCCCAATAACAGCTGACATGTTATTGCTTGACATTTATTTTTAAATCTATACCGGAGGAAACATTTTTCTAAAACTTAAACATTTACACAAATCATAAAATTTTATTTTATTTCGACATTAGCTATCAAAAATGCTCCAACAGCAAATTAACACACATAGACGAATATACAAACCCAAGGAGAAACAATCATTTATGGACTTATGGAAAAAAGTCCGAGAAGATTCAAATAATCAGTATGCAGAGTGTTGAGTGCCCCTTTTTCGGAAATCTATGCATTGGAAATGCGAAAGAAATTATACGGAAACCGGATTTCACTCAAACACATATACACACATACACATACAAAAACACACATGTACGAACATATTATTGTTAGAATATTTGTACAATGGTCGATGTAGATATATATATATATACGAGTATACACACAAATGTGTAGGCGTAATGCACAGTGGTTTGGCAGACGGTCCAGGTGATGAGCATCAGTAGGCCATAGTTTCATTTGCTTGATAAACCTACTAAATTGTCGTTAAATTTGTCCACTTTGATGTTTTTTAATTTAAAAACTCCAGTCTATCGTGTAAAATAGTTTCCAATTTTAAGAAAACATATTTTATTGCCCGCTGTAGTCGCCTTTAGTGCAATAGTTAGTATAGAATCTGTTCAGAAGGGCTCCATTCGATGTGAAATCCATTGAATTTTATATTCTTTATGGGATGGTTTCCTTACTAACCATCTTTGATTTACCTTTACGTTCTGTTTAATGCAAACGAACGCCGAGCGTCTTGTCACACTAACCACGGCCCAAACCATCGCAGGGCGATTTGTTGGCCTGAATTGTCTTTTGATTTGCACTCCAATCATGCACTACCATTTTGTTTGTTTACATATTGCTGAACAGTAGAAATTTGTTCATCAGAATAGACCACTAACATGCAAGTTTATTTAATACCTTTGCTCTTGCTACGCGAACTTCGTTTCCTGTAGGTGCTAAGTCTTGCACTTCTTGTGTTTTGTAGAGCTTCAATCGTAGTTTATTTTTTACATGCGCTCCATGCTACAAGCAGACACATTCAACTGCGCATTGTCGTGGATTACGTTCAATTCTGGCCTTCACCTTTCGAACCATTCCTGGCGATGTTGCTGCTTTTTTGGTTGTCCTCCTTCATGGCGCCTCTTGATGTTATCAGAATCATTATGACGTGTAATAGTCGGATATACAAGCATTTTGGTCACACGTAAATGTAATATCTCATTAACGATTTACACCTAAATGCAAAGCAAAAACACTGTTGCGTTTGAGTTCTATTTTTTAACTGAGATGTAAAACTAAATCTTTTCGTAGACTTATAAAAGACTGTCGGTTGTCGAAAGATGTGCTCTGTCGTTAGAAATTTGGTTGGTAATAATTCGTAACACTTTCAAAAATGCTTTATAATATAAAAAGGTGTGAATCAGTAGAAAGACAGGTATTTCAAGTCTTTCTACTGAGTCAACCTTTTTACATTAAGGTGCAACGGTTTTTATGCCTCCATTCGAAGAAACGAAGGTATGGATCATTTCATACGGAATTTCATACCAAAGCGCCTAAACTACCAAACATCTTTTAGGCAAATAGTTTTCATCACTTTTTAAGTAGATTGGCTGCTTGGCTGCCTGGGATATGTAATAATTGCTGCATATATTTATAAAATTTGTTGCAACTCGGCTCAACATAATATTTTGCGAGGTCGTGGCCAGCGATTGTGAATATGTTGAACCGGCTGGCTCCTTTACGCTAAATTCTGTTAAATTTTGAACATATTAAGGATCTGCCAAAGTACAGCCCGAGATCGAATATATAACGCATTTTTTTTTCTCTTACCTACCATACAAATCGACCCTTTTTCTGAAATTCAATTTTTCCACTGTTACTCCTATCGTTAAATTTGTCCACTTTGATGTTTTTTAATTTAAAAACTCCAGTCTATCGTGTAAAATAGTTTCCAATTTTAAGAAAACATATTTTATTGCCCGCTGTAGTCGCCTTTAGTGCAATAGTTAGCATAGAATCTGTTCAGAAGGGCTCCATTCGATGTGAAATCCATTGAATTTTATATTCTTTATGGGATGGTTTCCTTACTAACCATCTTTGATTTACCTTTACGTTCTGTTTAATGCAAACGAACGCCGAGCGTCTTGTCTGGGATATGTAATAATTGCTGCATATATTTATAAAATTTGTTGCAACTCGGCTCAACATAATATTTTGAAATTCAATTTTTCCACTGTTACTCCTATCGCATACATTGAGACGACCTACATTTTGTAACTAATATAGGTATATTTTGTATATATAATGTCAAAATAGGTAAAATTTAAAAAAATGCACCGATTTCCCCACTCCGCTCCTGTTGTCTACCATACACATGAGGGATTTAGCCCATGTATTCCTAGATTCATGCTGTTTCTTTCTACTGAATTCTTTCAAATTTGACACTCGTAACGTGGTTATTTGGTATTTTTAGAGGAAGAATGTGGACAGTATTGTAATGTCCCTACCGGTACCTATCATACAAATTGCCAGTTTTTCTGAAATTCATTCTTTTATCCATAACTCATAATTTATAAACTGCAACAAACTAAATTTTTGTTCATTACGTTGTTTTACGATGCAAAGTTTTGAGAAAAATTGACCGATTAACCATTCGCCTTGCTGTAGCCAGTGGTCCCTTTACAATTTCTGACCAAAGGATTTCAGAACGTTATAATTTGTTTCTGTTATGGTGCTTTATTTAAAAGAATTTGTTGATAAGGACCTAGAGATTTATCGCGGCTCTTCTAGCTTCCTCTACACTTTTACTCATTGCAAATAATGTCAGTTGAATGTTTATGGATTTGAAGTTTCCGTACTGTTTCTTACTGTGCGTTGCAGGCTGGTTAGCATTCAGCCCTCATGCCTTGAAATTAGTAAAATAAACCTAAATCGTTACTAAATATCTTATTTGCATTTTTATTGATGCTCAATTTAATGTATGCCACATTGAAAAGCATGAAAGAAATAAAAAGCGGTTGTAAATGAAGTCATCTTTATGTTTGCATTTTTGTCTCCCTACCAAAATATCCTGGGTACAGAGACTGGGACATGAAAAATATTTTATAATGACAATTAATAGGAAACCTTATAATTTTATCAAATACGTATTATAATATAAAGTAATCTCACACAGGCGCACAAACACACACACAACATATGTTCACGTTAACAGATAAACAGACTCGAAACGTAAGCGTTTCAATGGAGAAGATAAATGAACAAACGCACACATTGTCATACAATATGCCGGCCAGAACATGAACACGTTGGACTTAGATACACAAACACACACAAGTGTGAGCACGTGTAGAGCTGTGTTTGCTTAGCACGTGTTTACCAAGGATACAAAAGTCGTCTACTGGGAGCTGGTTGTTATGGATCGAATGAAGGGAAAAATTTGCACAAAAATGGTTACAAATTATGTCGTTGTCAATTTGCTCTGTGGCAAATGCCGAGAAATATGCGATAGGAAAAAAAGAATCATGTTTATCAATAGACCTACCGCCCACTTTAATGAAACGTGCTCATGGGATAGAAATTTGATTACATCGTTTGAGGCCAACAACCACAATTTTGTTGTTGAGTTCCTTTAACGAAAGCTGCAGTCATATTTGTATACTTGTAATTTGTGTTTGCAATTGCTCAAGGGATTGATTATTTAACTGTATGTTGAAATTGTAAAAGAGTTGGTTGTGGGGTTAAGTTTTGAATAAGAAATGTTATTGACGTACAACACTTCTTCGCGTAGAAAAAATTAAGTTTATCAAGTAAATTTTACAATGATATGTTTTTACCTTCACCAGGAGGAATGAAGGTATATATGGTTGTAACACTCAGTATGAAGTACCAAATTTCTTTTGATAAAATATATTTCATGACTTTCCAAGTTGACTGAGCGATGCCCATCAGTCTGCATACAAATGATCGATTTAATGAATAAATGAATAGGTTTAAATTTTTTGTTTGGTTGCAATAAATTCAGTTCAGATAAAGAATGTGCTGAGCGTTTGCTCCATAATTCACGACTAACTGTCTACAATACCCTAGGCGCTTCTTAAAATTGCACAAAATGTACCTAGTAATCACTTTCCCTCTGCTGCATTCTACATTGTGTTGCACTATATTCAGTCAGATATGGTACACGTTAAACGTTTGCAAGCGTAAAGTCTAAGGATGTAAATGCCGGCTTCGCCACAGCTCTTTTAGTATCCCTCGTAGGATAGATTTTTGTTCTCTTCATTGATATACATACATATATAATGCTTGAAAAATTTTAATGAAAATATGTCACGAAACTAAGCCTCTTCTAGTATCTTCTATGTATCCATATTCACATGTCTACATATTCACCTATTTCTAGCTTCACATCTTTCAAGTAGTTGGTGACATAATTTCTGAGAATGAAAATGAGAATGGTAATCCCAACACAAATTGCCCGAATTGTCAAAGTTTCATATTTCCACCTAGCTTTCTGCCGATCGCATTACATTACAATGGTTAGTCATATTTAACGGATAACAACGTTGAATAGTAGCTCCCAAACAAATTGCATAATTTAATTAATATATTGGTGTATTTATAACATTAATCGTAATGTAGCACGCATCAGGTATTCAATAAACACAGGTCTGCGAATGCAAATGTACTATGCCGTACTTTGCCACACCTCTTAAAATCTCACACACAAAATCGACCAATATAGCGAAAGATATTGACTCATTTATAATTTTTTAGCGGAGGACTTCCGAAAATTATAAGTTTTATTTATTTATTAGGTTTTATTTTTGAAGATTTTTATTAGAACGTTCCGTTGCACGTTCCTCACACTTCTGTCCCAAAGGCAAAAGAATCTTGTATGGTGGTCAGTACACCTGGCTGAAACTTCTATACTGATTATTATTATTATCATTGGCTGATGCATTGATGCACCGTAATGTAATTATTAACGACGGATAAAAACATTCTCCGCCAACGTTTATCTGTACCAATAACAAAATTCCAACCTAAAAGAGAAATTGAATTGAATACACAGTGGCGTGGCTAGTTGGTCATTCGTTTCTCAAAGCTATCTTGCCCGGTCTTTACTTTGATATAACGTGTATCAAAACAAAATCCTTTATCGTTGCGTGACATTAAAGACTTTATTTGACCGATTTATTCGTAAATTTTGTGCAATTTTGTTCTATTTACTGCTTATCAGAAACCTACTTTATTGGTATCCAAGAAAGAGTCTTTGGCTCATTATACCTCATAACATAATCTTGGGCTTGCTATTGGTCCAACTCACATTTTTCGGAATCTTGGGCTTGCTATTGATCCAACTCACATTTTTCGGCATGTTGCTTAATCTTCCGTACACACAAAAGCTTCAATCTACCTTTCCTTAACACGAATGCTTCGGCGTACTGTCTTGTAATGCAAAAATTCTGTCTTTCAATTTCCCTGCTCAGCAGATTCGGCTCACTAATCAGCATTATAGGAGCCTTAATTTGGTGTTCTTCAACACTGAGACTTCGGCTTAGGTGAAAAAGGAATACAATTTCCAACAAGAATCGAATCCTGAACATCACGCAACAGTTTCACTATAATGCGCATATAAATATCTTATGTGTCTGAATCTTTCGAAAATTATAGTTATATTTATTATGAAAAAGTTAATCAACTAAATCTTCATTCAAATTCCTAAATGCAAAGGAAAACCTGTGTGATTATTCCGAAAGGTTTATTTCTCTACAACCTAATTCTAGTAGTGAAGACATTACTATGCTAATGGATTCAGAATCCGTAATGTGTAAAAAAATTATATGAGGTAAATTTGAGAAAATGATGAGCCTTAAATTTAGCCCCAAACTGTATGATATTTATGTGAACATCTAGAGGATATGTAACGCAGTAAAATGAAATTCATTACTTTTGCATAACATTGGAGTCTTTGCATAACATAGTTGGAATAGAGGACAAATACGCATTATTTTATATGATAACTTGTTGCCATTTTGAAGGTAATCTTAACATGCCTCTCCCACAGAACACCTTACCACTATTGGCGAATTGCTAAGATAGTCGATTTTCACAGGCTACTGTTAGGGCGAATTTTTCACCAATTTCTCGCCATATACGGAAACAAGTGGTAATCACTAGGTGCCAGGTCCGAACTATAGAGTGGATGAATAAGAACCTTCCAAGCTGTCGGAGCTTCCGGCGTGTTATTATCGATATATGACGCCTGATAGCATTGTCCAGATTGAAAACAATTCCTCGCCTATTGGCCAAAGCTGGCCGTTTCGGTCCAGCAAATGGTCCAAATGTTGGCAATACAAATCCGTATTGAAAGATTAACTGCAGGGGAGTAATTTGTGGTTAATGATTCCTTGCCAATCCCACAAAACACTCAGCAAAACCACCATGAATGTCTGGCTCGGTTTGACCACCGTTTGCGTCGGCTAATCACAATTCGACCACGAGCGTTTACTCTTGACGTCGTTGTAAGTTATCCACTTTTAAGAAATGGGTCGATTTTGTTGCGATTCAGCACAGATTAGCAGATGGAAATTCACTTCATGATTTTTTCTTGCGCTATATCGTGTGGCGCTCATATATTGAATTTATTTTATATTCGGCCTTACTCAAGCGGTCTTTTGTGGAATGTTTAGCTTCTGGGCTATCGACCAATTGTTTACATAAACGAAAAAATTTGACTGGTTCCATTATTCTATCGAAATTTTTGATAATTGATCTGACTGAATGACTACGCTCCTCTATTAACTTATTTTACTCATATATTCCTAGATTCGTATTTTTCATTCAATTATTCTACATTCATTATAATTGAACTTGCATCAGGCATTTATCAGTGTAAACAAAAAAAAAAAAGATTGCTCTGCCACAACCCTTAGGGTGCCACACATACAAATTAGCTGATTTGGCAAAGATCAGTGGTTCTTTTTTCTGTGCGTTTCCCATGTCTGTACCGAAATTTCTGTGCTGGTTTTACTATACCTTATATAATAGAACTAATGATACTTATAGAATCATTGTACTGAGTTTCATTATAAATAAGAGATTTATTATCCTTCAGAGATGCAAGTTTTAAATTAAGTTTTGACAAATAAATAAAAAAAACTATTGTTGTTCTCTAATTCGCCACCAAATAAATCAACAGCTAAAGTCGAATTAAAAGAACTGTTTGCAGTCTAAAAATCACTTTAACCTTGGTACTAAAAAATCGAACCCAAATCACTTCTACAAATGGATTGGGCTGTAAAATTTAAGAAATCACAGAGTTTTCATCAGTACATACTTGTATCGAATAAGGGAAAATATTTGGTTTGCAACATTGAACACAATGATTGAAGATTTTTTGATATTAAAAATATTTCAACAGCATCAAATAAAGCTATATCAATGCCTCTTGTGTTGGCCATTTCAACTCAAGTATATTTAATCCTTTGAAATCCTTATTCCTTTCTGCAGTATTTAAGTTTAATTTCGTCTCTAACCTATTTTATATCCTTGTCCCTAAATTGCAGCCACAAAACCGAAAAATCTCTATAAATTCCTTGTTAAAAAGTGGGCTAAAATATCAAATACATTTCAATGAGGCAAAAGAGAGAATAAAATCAGTCCACTTCAACAACTTGAACAATTTGATATTAGCATTAAAGCGGCGGCTGCACACCCAGAACACGGAATATGAGACGACTCGACTGAACGATGTGATGGCAGCAGATTTATCGCCTTTTATGTAGAATTTAATAAATAAAATTCCTTACACAGACGCACTCTTCCCCTTCAGAGATGAGGAAACTAACAAAATGACAGACCATGGTAAGCCTGCACTTACACAGAAACCAGCACACGAAAGTATATACTTGTGACAAAGGATTGAATACCAAAACTTGGACAGAAATCCCGGCAACGCAGAGAAATATTATGGAATTACGAAAAGAAACTGTAACATTTGCCGAAGATTAAAGCCAACAAGGATACGGAGCAGCAGCAACAAAAACGAAGAATAAAAACGGAAAGCAATAGTTCTTGGAAATGAGATAAGACATTTTACTTAGACAAAGAGGAGCATTCATTGTATTGAAGTGAAATAAAAGCGAAGCAAATGGAATTATGATGATACTAGTATTGAGAGTGTTATCTTGAAGGAGGAAACTGATTGTTTCCCCACTGCCGATTGTTCAATAGAATTGTTGGAAAAAGCAGTAGGTGGAAAGACAAGAAATTTGTGGGAGCTGGGGATAAACAGCTTTCAATGAAATGCAAGGCAGTTTTAATTCGAATTTTTGAGCATAAAAGTGATTATTGAATAGGCTGATCCAACGATTTGATCTGCTACGACTAAAATATTGTATCGTGACATTTTGTTTTGGGCTTGTAAAATTTTTAAGAGGAAATATTCTACGTTCCAGACTAGTTACTATTCACCATTGGGTGCTCGATAAAGTAAAATCAATTTTCTCGCATCAAAATCATTTGAAATAAATTCTGACAAAAAAATATCTGTAATTGATAATTTAAACGTCGCACTTAAAGATACTGCCAAAACTCTGTTTGTCGTTAATTTAATATAACTGTCCTCTATATTGACATACCAGTTAAAATCAGGTATGCTATGCGATTTTTACAATGAATAAAAATGTCAAATGAAGAATTTATCTCAAATTTTGTATTGCAAATGGAATTTTGTTTGAAGGATTTCTGAAAATGTTACAGTAGCAGATCAATTTCGTCAAAATCACTTGCATGTGAGAAATAAAGTATATTCAAAAGCTGTTGAGTTGTGATAAAAGATTTGGTAATTTCAGTCGCCAATTAATGTCTTCAACTGAAGCTTACATTTATAAAGAAAAATAAATGATAACAGAAAATCATTACTTAAACTTGAGAGAGAAGTGTGCGCATCCCCCGAATCAATTCTTACCATTTTACGCCTTTGCTTGTATATGAAATGCGTTGCTGCTCGATCTATGCCAAAATACATGCATTTTCAATTAAAACTCTATCGTGTAAGGTCACTGAAGACTTATTAGAACTAGGAAATTCCGATCCCACGTTCATAAAACTTATTATAATTGGTGAAGAGATATTGAGTTACGCATTTGCAATGGCGACCTCCAAATGAGTGGAGGCTCAGAAAAAAAACCCTGTTAAAATCGACCATAAGTTAAAGTAATGTTGGTTTCATTTGATTCCTCCGATTACATCAGACGGCAAATAGAAAATATCAACTGGGTTTTATGCTGCATTTAAAAAAATCAAATTTATGGAGTAAGTCCAGATTACTGTAAAGAAAATTCGTAGATTTTGTACCATCTATGCAGATTTAGGCAATTCGACAGCACTTCAGTTTAATTTAACTGTATACTGTAAAAAGTATGGACATTGTTGACTGTTCTCTTTGACTATTGCGATTATGTGCAATCGATCGATAGTAAGACTGTATATAAAAATATTATATAAGCATTGTTTAAAAAAAAAACTCATGAGTTCCAAAACCCAAATTACCGCTCGAGGCGCACGATTTTGAATCGAATTTTGAATCGACAGAAAACATAAAAAAACCTAAATATATTTCTTTTAAATATGTAAAATTTTGCATTTTATTGACCAATTTCCGATACTTTTTTACAGAATGAGCTCCTCTTAAATTACGTTTCGATGACGACCATTATTTAAATCTCAAATTGTGAAGAGAGTTGGTATTTAAATAGAATGTTAGCTTGGAAACTAAATTGTTAGGCTAATTTCAAATCACTTGAAAAAAAAGCTTTACATTAAAAGGCACATTAAGTCAAAAATTTCGGCAGGATCTATAAGCCTATAATACATATATGGTTATGCCGCTTTTAGACAGAAAATTCTTGAATTATTGATGACTGATTGCCTGATCAAAGATTCATTATCCATGCACTTTTTGAAATCCCCATTTTTATCGATAAAATTTATAGGCACAACTTCGCGTAAACCAAAGATCGAATCAAGAAGATCGATAGCCACGTTCTCCTTACATAGTAAACACGTAATAAGAAAGTGTTTTTTTTTTATGCCGAAGGCTGAAGGATAGAAACTGAGTAAAAAGCGATAAAATGTTGTGCCACCGAATCAATTAATTAATTAATCCGTTAACTAAAAGCTAAAATTCTGGAAATTAATCTATTATATTCAAGTACAAGGTGCCCATTTTGAATGGAGGCCTGCGATTTTCATTCGAGAGGTCCGAGCATGCGTCATCAAGTTAATGACACTAGTTATTGTTACATCTTGGATAAGCCTATGGAAGAATCGTATCTAAATTCGTGCTTAGGAGTAAAAAGGGGGCAAATGTGGTATCGTCATCCATATCAAATAGACGAAGGTAATTTTATGAGTTTTCGTTTGCATATTCTTTTTAGTGCATGGTTGCATCACAAAGTTGGTACTTGCAGAGGGACAGAGAAGAAGGCGACAACAATTGTAGCAAGGTATGATCGTAAATTTATAGAAGCACATGCATCGTGTAGTTTAGGCTCTTTGCGGCGTAGGTCCAGTTTCACATTTATTTTCATGGAAGTAAAATATCAAATGGAGACAAGCATCATACCATTCCTATCGCTAATCATCACTGTAAGGGGAATTGGTAACATTTTTTCTTATTTTAAGTGTGGGTGGAGGCCATTCAATTATTCAGTTGGTATAGCAACAATGTGTACGCTATTTAAAAAAACACTGAAAAAACTGAGATCTTGGCCAACTTTACCTCTTACCGTTTACCGTCAAATAATTTGTGAACGAAATTTCAGCCTCCTGTCTCAGATAATTTGGCCTCTATAATAATAAATAGTACTCAAAAAAATAAATAGTACTTTTTCTATGGCTATGGCTATATATAGAATTTGTTTATTACAAACGCAGTGTTTGGGAGAGCTTTCTGTGTTGGGTAGTAAACAAATTATAATAACAGCATTATTTCATCGTTCCTTTGCTGCCATTGGCTCTGAGGCTATCTGTGAAAAATGTCCTTTTATTGCAGGTAGCTGCTTATGTATCCACCCGGAATGATTTCCAAACCAATGTGCTAATTAGGTGTCAACTCACTTCATACTTGAAAATAAGAGCGTCGAAACGCATTGCCATTACTTATGCTATCAAATGCCTTATGAACATTTTTCAATAATTTATAGTGCTCGATGAAAACGTTTTTTTTTTTCAAAATTCTTTCATTATGGGATGAAGCAGTGGAAAAGAGAATAAAACTGGTACCATGGTGCGATCGATAAAGATTAGGTGTTTGCTAAGAAATTTTTCAGTGTTTGTACTTTCTGGAAGTAAAATAGGGAATGGGAGCTTATAAAAATTGTACCATTTACCAAAATGGTGGAAGTTAGATTCATATAATGAATATAGTGTAATGAATAAGAGCATAATCGCGCGATAAAGACGATTTGTCAAATTTGTGCTTTCTCTTAAACAACAATATAGGCATTAAACTCGGGATACACATTTAATAACTCCATGAACCAAATGGCTAATGCCAATGTGCTCTTTTTTGATAAGCGATATTCGGTTGTGTTGTCTCTATGGAAGGATGTCGACACAGCTAAAACAATTGTCGAAATGAAGCTCAAACGTAACAGCGTCATAGCTTTGTGTTTGGCAGGAAAGTAATGTTGTTAATGATCTATAATATTTACGTGTGAACAAAATATTTATGTGTCGGACCACTACGCATTATAATGATATTGATAGCGTCAAAGGTGGACATCAAAAAAACAGCAACATCGCCAGTAATGGTTCGAAAAGTGAAGGCCAAAATTCATCACAATCCAAATCAAAGCGCGGTTCAAATGGCGAAAATGTTTAACATTTCTGCTCGAAGCATTGAGATGCATATTAAAAAAATTAACTACAATAGAAGCCCCACAAAATACAAAAAGTGCAAGATTCAATACCTGCACAAAAGGCAGCTCGCCTAGCAAGAGCAAATATGTTAAAACAATTTCACAATGGTGGCGAACATAAAAATCTGTTCTTTTCTGCGTGATACTACCATGTCGTCATAATCTTCTTTTATTTTGCGATATCGTAAATCATGAATGCCCGGACATAGATTAAATAGTAAATAGCGTATGCGTCAAAGAAAGGAATCAAACAGGAGAAAGAGGGTCAAATATATAATCATTACTCAGGAATTAAAAATTATGAGATTAAATGGAGTAGACTACAGTGTACATTTCCCCCGCAGTTTCCTTTTTTGTGGAGATAAATCAGAAAGGAATGGTAATTTGCACTTTCAGGGCGTAAAAATAGGTAAGAAGAGAGAGAACAAATGGTAGTATTATTAAAGTTGGCTAATTAAATACTTGAGGTCAGAACCATAAAATATGCCAAAAAGAAGCCCCTGCCGTTATCAAGTAGACACCAGTGCAATTGAACATTCAATTCGTCCAGTGTTTGAAATATAATGACATCTAGCTCTCAAAAGACATTCAAATGGTTGTGTCAGATAATGATAGAAGTAGTGATTCAATTCTCCTTAAAAACTAAATTTACGTAACTTTACCCATAAGAATGAAGATGTGTAGTTTTGTAAATGTAACAAGTAGATGGAAGCTTCTATCTTTCTATCTGGAACGAAGTATCTTTTGATCAAATGTGTTTCATGACTTTTTGGGTGGTTCGCTGGTTGAATAATGGAGACGATAGCGGTTGTAAATCTTTACAAAATTTGGCACAGCCTAATATTTTACAAGATCGTAGATGGGGCCTGTTAAATTGGTATATCCATCTACCTCTTCTGCTGCTTCACATACAAATTGACGAGTTCCAAAAATTCCATCTATTCCTATGACTCCATATTCGTAGACTAGAGTAACTCAAAATTTTGTCCATTGCATTAGGTACTCTTCTGGTACCTCCTATACAAATGGACCGTTTAGCTCATATAATCTTAGATTTATATCTCTTATATGGTTGCACTAAATTTTTGGGAATGAAAACAGATATCATTGCCATGTCCCTCCTGATATCTTCCCCACAAATTATTCAACTGGACCATTCAGCAAAATTTCATAACCGTTACACGTTTGGTGAAATAAGTTCCGGGATTGAAAACGCCACACATTTTTGGTACCTCCATATAAATTGACCGATTTATCAAGATTTAATTTTTCCGCTCTATTCCCTCTCTTTCAGGCTGAAGTTGTTAAAATTTTTGGCAATTCTTTTGCATTATAATACTTTTTAAAATTTAAGAAAAAATCATCCTCATCTCTAAGCCTTATACACCAAAAAGTTATAGTTTTACTTCTCTGATTGTGCTGTAATTTGGGGTACTGTTTTAAAGAGCCTAGCACTAACTCAAAAGGATGTTGGCTACAAGTAAATGTAAGTCAGTTCATCTGACTGAAATTTCTATACTGGTTTTTACATCAAATTATTTCAAGATAATTAAGAACAAAAAAAATTGTTTAGCGTAAATAACTTCGGAAGTCTCCGAATACAACCAATGGTGTACCAGTAGCATCGATTCAGTCAAGAGGTGATCTGAAGATGAACTTTTCTTGAAGTTCGAAATGTATACAAGTATGTAGTTTTTATGGATGCTACTGAGTTGACTGTTACCCTTCAAAAGGAAAAGAAAATTACAAATATTTCCACTTAGTTAATATATTCTCTTGACATAGTTTGAATGCACTCTGTTTTATTTTTCCCTTTTCTATAATACATTCTCCGGAATGAGTGAGCTCAAAAAAGTAAACAAATCCGCGTAATGTTTTATGCAACACATACATCTGCAATTTCCGGTGTATAACATCCTTTAAGCGCACAAGTATGTGCTTTTTCCTGTTATCACGAACATGTTCTCTCTGTTTGTAAAAGTATTTGTCTCACAAAGTTACGGTGATTGTGTTCGCGAGAGCGCACGGCAACAACACAATTACTGAATATGTACTGCCAGTGTAGTATGTGGTGTTAGTGAAAATATATCTATGTGTATATTAGCAGTGTACGCGTTATTAAGTAATAAAATATTTGTACGCACAACTGTTAATGTGTATTTTTCTACGAAATTATGTACGAAAACTTCAAAAGGTGACAAAATTTTAATTTTCAGCAATAACAATTTAAAATTAATGTAAAACGAATTTTTTTTTTTTGCCGTCAAAAATGTTTGGTAAGAAAATCGGATCTTATACTTGAGTATTTTCCACTCACAAGAAAGATTCACAGATTTCAAAATAGAAGAACCGCAAAAAATGGTTATCAAATTTGAAGTAGTGACGCATTTTCCTGCTTGCGGAATGAATGAAAACAGAGACACCTTATCATTCAGCTTACCAAACAAGCACTAAAGTAATAAAATAACTAATAAATTATATTAAAATAGTACATTTAAAAGGGATATTTTGGACAAAAATCATGTTTTGTAAGGAGATTGGTAAATGCTTGCCACAAAATAATGGACACGATAAGATATCTCACCAGAGAGTACATACTTTTTAAAGACTTATTTGCCACGACATTTGAAAATTCCTGAAATTGCCCATTAAATATGCAATCAGCCTTACAATACACGTTCAAATTGAGTAGTTGGTTATCATTGATTGTTTTTGAACAAGTGCAGCCCACAATCCACACCAAACACTCACCTTCTGTGGATGTATTGCCAGTTGGGAGGCTTGGTAAAAAGCTGTGTCCTTAAGGGAACACGAACTGAACTAAAGTGCAATAAAATAAACATAACTATAACTTACTGAACTGACTTACAAGAAGCTGCTTCATTCCGCTTAGACATTATAGAAAAATCATTTTGTTTTGCCAAATCTGGGAATAATTGTTTGGGAAATATCAGAAAGCGTGTGGTTATCCAACCTTTTTTTATACTCCGTCTAACATTGTAATTTAATCCAACTGACAGAAAATGTAACTCGCTCCAGTCTATGCGTTATGGATTACACTGGGTAAATCGATCAATTTGTATGGGAGGTAGCAGCGCGGTCCATTTTCGTTCTTGAAACTTCGTTTATTAAATGCATGATGAGTGATAAATTTGATTCAATTCAGTACCACAGACTGAAAAATAAGAAGCCAACAATACATGGACTAAATATTGACAATGCCTCCGTTTGCATAAACTAAACTAATTTTGTCAAAAACGGGAGATACCAGAAGAGACAAGGAATACATTTCAGAGAATTCCTCAGTTTGTAAGCGGGCGAGCCGATATAGTCCATTTAAAATCTGGGAGTTACATTTCTGCCGTATTAAATGATGTATGATGAATTATATACGCCTTCATTCTTTCATTGAGGACGTTATAACTCAGGCATTCTGCCGCTTCCTTAATGGCCAAAATTTCAGCCTGATAAAGGCTACAGTCTTCGGAGTAGACCCCGAATATTGAGCCGTCGGTCTAGAAGTGGACATACAGTCTTGTACAAGGAATACTACATTTCCATGTATATTTATCTGCTATAAGTATAAGGTGTTTCTTGTCGAACAGTGGTTCAGCCAGAGTGTAGTCAATAGTGCCTGTTATGTCAGGCAACATGTTAAGGATCACCCTGTGACCATAACCACTGTTCGACCGCTGTAAAAGCTCTCTCACAGCAACGACAGTCTGCATGTTAATTATGTCCAGGGGTAGTAAATGGGAAATTACATTTAGTGCATTGCAAGGGGTGATGCGGATCGCACCAGTGATGCACAGACTAGCCATCCTTTGGACCTTGTCCAGTATCCCACAGTATGTGTAGTTCTCAAAAGCCTACCACCAGACGATAACTCCATATAATATTATCGGTGTTATTACTGCAGTATACAACCAGTGAATAATTCGAGGCTTTAATTCCCATTGTTCCCTATTGTCCCCTTGCATGCATATAGCGTCACTGTGACCTTTTTTGTCCTGTCCAGAATGTTGAGTTTGAAATTCAGCTTCTTGTCCAATAACACACCAAGGTATTTTGCACAGTCCGCGAAAAGAATTTCAGTACCTCCCATGGAGATAGGACCTACAGGTGGAATGTTGTTCCTCCTGGTGTACAGAACCACTTCGGTTTTGTTTGGATTTACTCCGAGACCGTTTTCCCCCTCCCACTTCGTTACTTCGTTTAGAAGGGCTATTTGAAGGATGTCTGAGTGTTCCCAAAAACATCGTCTGTGTATAGGACAACCTTGACACCACTCTTCTTTAGGCAGAACAGAATAAATAACACATATTTCAATGAAACATTTCAGAAAATTTAGACACCATTACATCCGATCTATTAAATTTTTAGTCTAAATTGGCTGGAAAAGTGGCGTGGCCCTGCACATTATAAAGTGTAGTAAAAAAAGTTATTTGAATTGTATTGAAGGCTTCATTTAGCATGATTATAATGATCAGATTTACACCGAAACTCACCTTTTCGTTGGATAACTTGTTGCCATTTTTCTTAGTTCTAATGCACCTCCCTAATATGAACTTTCCTCACTATAGAAGAAAAAATTGGGTTGTCAATTTTTACAATTATCAACAATATAACTAACGACAGAGGGGAGGAGGTGGTTATCACTTGGTGCAGATCCACACTATAAGCAAGGCTGGCGTTGTCCTGATGGAATATAATTGCTCTTCAATTGAACAAAGCTGGCCGTGTCTGGGCGATATCTTTCTTCAGATGGTCAAATTGGTAACAATACATTTCCGAATTAAATATCTGATTGTAGAAGAGCAGCTCATAGTAGATGATTCCCTGCCTACTTTGATTCTTTTCACTTGACGGTGTCCTAAGAAGCCTACATTTGTTTGCGATTCAGCAAAGATTCGCAGATGGCCTATGAGATTTTTTGCTTTAACTAGCGTGGCGTCCATACGTCGAGTTTCTTTTCATATCCAAAATTACCGGAAAGAAATTGACGGAACCAAAACAGGTAGTAAGTTACTAAATCAGCCGCCAGCCTTACATTTTCATCATTATGGAAGAAAAGCTGTGAAGTATCGCAAATATCGTCGTATTTTCTATTTGCTAGTATATGAAGCAATACTGAGGCAAACAATCACAAAACTGTCTGATTAGTATTTTTAGGATGAGATCCTATCTTTGTCACGCCATGTAACCCAACCCGATCGCACTTGTATAGCGCGAGATACAGGTTACTAAAACCATCGATTGGAGAAATAATAGATATCTTTTTACTACATCTTATATTTTGAAAATTACAATTTATATTTTAAATATGAGTTTTTCATATATAGCTAAGATGCATTAATTTCATTGCTCATTTTTCCGCTTTGCTTGCGTTATGTGTATTCTGTGATATAGCATAACCTTATACATATATGCGGTCTTAGTCGCATGTGTTTGTATTAGCAACAGAAACTTGACAGCTAACACCATTTATAACCGCATTAACAATGACGCTGCATACCACAATGGCTGCAGCTGCAACAATAACGTTGGGAAAAAGCCAACATCCATAAAAAATATGCAAACGAACGGTGGGCTAAATTGACAAATGAATCCCTCCAAGGGATAACAAGAAGAAGAAGCATTTGATGGTAGACAAAACGTTAATTAATAGTTATCAACATTCGTAGATTTTTCACAGAAGGTTTTGTAACAGAGACTATTACATTTTGAAAATTTTGCTAGAGTTAAAAATATCTTATAACTGTTTCTAATAAAATATGATTGAGACTTTTGATTAGGGTGTAGATTCCCTCATCAATTAATTGAGCTAGTTGAGCATTGTTAAACTCTCACAATTTAGGCCGCTACGTCGCAAAAATGTTTTTAAGGATATGCAAATGTTATCCTACCCAGTGTTGTCCAAAATAAATGAAAGATTCTGTGAAAAATTGCAATGGCTATTTTTCGAGGTTCAACAGGTTTTCTTTCGAAAAACATTCATCAATTTAAAATTTTAAAGAATCTGTTTCATAAAAAAATTCTTCAAATTTACAGTCCAACGAATTTTTATAGTCGCCTTTCGAGGCCTTTCTCGTAATAAGTTCAAAAAAGTACAACAAAATAGTCGATTAGAAAAATCAAAAAAATATATGTTTTAGGATCAGAACATTCTACAAATATGTTATGGAAGAATTTTCACAAAGATTAGGAAATATTGCATTTAAATTCCGTTTTTTTTTTTTTTTGAAACATCGTTTTTTAGAATACGTACGACATACGTAACTTATTCAAATAAAATAAATTGGAAACTAAAAGCTGACAAAATAGACATTATTTATCAATACCGCTTGTGATGCTGTTTTAGAAACGACTATGAGGGTGCATAGAAATAAAACTGGAGCATTCATATCTTCGTCGGCCTCTAGAAGAATCGCTTCCATATCATATATATAGAATATTATTCCTCAGTGGGTAACCAACGACTGTCCGTGACATGATGGTAAGAACACGCGACTATTATGTAAATGATTCACCAATCAATGTTTGAGCGACAGTCTCCTCTATGTTTCTGGGAAACACTTCGAAGTTAAACTGTAGGTTCCGTTGAATGGAATGGACATAAACGCTGATGAATGCAAATATACCCTTATACAGGGTGGGCCATATGAGTGTTGGTTCTTCAATTTTTTTTTTTTTTTTTTGGTTTAATTCTTCAATTTCTCGGTAACGCGCGGCGCGGGGTGGCGGGGGGATATGTTGTTCGCTGCGCCGCTTCCTGGAAATTTAGTCACCATGGAGCCGTACACGGGAGTGCAGCGTGCATTTTGTGCCCGAGCGTATTACGAAAACAATAAATCAGTGATTATTGCACGACGTTTGTATCGGCATGAACACGGTTTACACGATTTAAGTGAAGTTTCAAGCGCCAATGTGATACGAAAATGGATCAGAATGTTCGAAACAACCGGCTCAACAGTACCAATTACGATTCGTGGTCGCCCAGTTTCTGCAAGATCAGCCGACATTGTGGAGCATGTTCGTGTTTCAGTTCAGCGAAATCCGCAACAGCCAACACGTAAGAGAAGTCAGTCTTTGGATGTCATGCTAGCAGACTTTTTGGTGCCAGCTTTGCAAGAACTTCAAGGCAATACCTCGAGGATGTGGTTTCAACAGGATGGGGCCACATGTCATACGGCTAGGGTATCCATAGAGCTGCTGAAAAATGTTTTTCCTGGAAAACTCATTTCGAAAAGGGGGGATATTGAATGGCCCCCACGTAGCCCCGATCTCTCTCCATGCGATTATTTTCTATGGGGCTACCTCAAATCGGTAGTCTACGAGAATAATCCGACCAATTTAGAGCAGTTGAAGAGGAACATTATTCAGGAAAGGAACAAAATACCGAGAACAACTTTTCAACGAGTTTTCCAAAATTTGCGACTTCGGTTCCAAGAGTGTCAAGCAGCCGAGGGAAGCCATTTGGACAACATTATTTTTAAGTCTTAAAAATTCCCATGCTTCTACTTTTTAAAAATACAAATATATTTTTTTTATGTTTCGTAGTTTTTTTTTAATTGAATATTTAAACCGCCAACACCCTCATGGCCCACCCTGTGTGTATTACTCGTGCAACCGTTTATGAAAACAATTAACAACTTTGATTTACTCCTTCAATATATTTTGAAAAAAGGACTAGAAATACGAAAGAAAATTTAAAACAGAAAATTTAAAACAGACAACATTTAGTCAAATCCCAAGTGAAAAAAATTTGTAAACCATTTTAGTAAGAGATTTAATAAGAGATAAACGAGAAGGATGCTCTAAATTTAAAATAGACCATTTGAATGTTCTACGGCAAAGATTCCTATGAAATTTCATTATACACAGCAATCAAAGGAAGCAGTTAAATGCAACACTTTTATTATTTTTTTTAGTAAAATTTTGGGTTGCTCAAAACAAACCACAGCATATAACAGTTTAGTTTTTTTTTAAATTACTCAAGTCCAAATCTGAATGCGATAATAATCTTCCACATTTTTTCCATCGAAATTCATCTTTATAAAACTGAATTAAACATTACTCGATTTTTAGGTCTTTTTATTGTTGTTGCAGCTATAATTATTTATTTATCATAGTTGGAATGATCCGATATAAGTCCAATATGCATCGCTTTGATAGCTTGTAATGCAATTATGCCCCTCTCATAAGAACCCCCGACGGTCTCCGATACAAACTGCGACAATCGGTTTTCGCAAGCTTCTACTGAGGTGAAATTTTCAGAACCAATATCTTTCGCCATAGGCAATAACAGATGGCAATCGCTTGTCGTCATGTCTGGTCTGTGAGGAGAATGTATAAGAACCTTTCAATCAAGCTCCTGTAACTTCCGGCGAGTCACTATCGATGTTTGCGGTCTATTGGCCAAATATTGCTTTCTTCAAACGATAAAATTTTAACGGCACAAAAGAACAATTTGACCGTAGAGGTACAGCTCATAGTAGATGCTTCTCTGCCAACCCCACCAAATGCAGCAAAACTTTCCTGACCGTTTGGCCTGGCTTGACCACGGTTTTAGTCATCTCATCGCCATTCGACCATGAGCGTTTTCGCTTGACATTGTCGTGATCACAACTTTCCAACACCATTAAAAACCATTCGCTTTTTGCGATTCAGCAGCAGCGGTTTGCAGACAGAAATTCGGTCCATGAAGTCTTTTAGCGCTAAGTCGTGTGCCACCCACACATCGATCTTCCTTTTTGTATCCAGCCTTATTCTAGTGGTTCCAAGTGGTTTCTCTGTGCAAAGTTTAGCTGTTAGACACCTGAAAATTTATCACACTCCATTAATATATCGTTATTTTCCGTAGTACATATTTGACGTGAAAACTACAGAATTGAACCGACAAAACCAAAATTGCACATGATTAGCTGTTACGGTATCGGGGTTATAAACATTGTTCATATGATATGTTTTACCGCCTGTTTTGCGTTTCACCTTTATCGAAGTAATAACGTAAAATATAATGTATTTTCTCAAAACAATACTGAGTCAAGCGTTGACAAAACCGCCAAGCATAGTTTTCTTTCTTGCTTTCAAACGCGTATAGCATAATCCGGTGGATCATAAGTTCCACATACTACGGACTAGTAAAGCCATCTATTGGAAAAATAATGTATTTCTTGTTTCTATTATTTAATATTTTTCCCTTTATTCACATTCTAATTTCAGCAATTTCTAAAAAAGCTGGTGAACATTTCCCCCTTTCCCATATTTTTCCGAAACAAACAATTGTCTGTAAACTACTCCATCGTTCCACTGTTTGCGTTTACCTCTTTTCCTTGTGCTTTCCTAAAATTATGCAACCATAAGTACACGATAAACATTTACCTTAAATGCACAACAGACTCCCACGCTTATGCACACTACTAGGCAAACAGTGTGAGTGACTGCACATACATAGGTGTGA
The DNA here is from genome assembly GCA_019455685.1 of Philornis downsi. Classification (NCBI taxonomy): domain Eukaryota; kingdom Metazoa; phylum Arthropoda; class Insecta; order Diptera; family Muscidae; genus Philornis; species Philornis downsi. The sequence goes on from JAHXMU010000037.1 coordinate 2,178,932, forward strand.
CTGAGAGAGAGAGTGGGGATGCGAGTCCTTAAGATATGATGCTTGTTGGGAAGGCGTATGCGAGTTTGGCCGGGTGTGCGAGTACGCGTAGCATTTTATGAGTTATGTCAACTTTTGTTCAACGAGCAGAGGATGCAAATACTAATGCAGACATGTAACCGAGCCATTACCATGTTTTTTCCACCCACACGCACACATACGCATGTAAGAGGCATTGTGATTGTTTTGCGATGGGCCATTTTTAGTCTGCAAGTTGGCTGTAGTTGATGTAGGATGAATAAACTCATTTCTGTTGAAGAAAAAATTGTAGACAAGAAGGGCTAAACCATTAATCTATAAATGGAAGGAAATGTTTGAAATGCTAATACTTGTGGTTGTTGCGAAAGAAATATAAATGGTACCTCTGTATTATTAATATAACTAAATTCAAATTCACGTCTTCTCACAATTTGCATCTGGTAAGGAGTGGACAACATTGCTAGATAATTAATTTCATTGGCAGTGGCTAATGTGAATAGGAAGCATCCTGTTGGTAGCACCTACCATCAGCAGTCAGCTACCATTCTGCCAAAAAATAACGGGAATTGATCATTTGAGAAGCCCTTCTGAAGGAGCTGTCCAAATTTTGTTTACTGCCAAGTTAGAACAACTGTCCTCTATACAGACGCAGAGTTTGAGTTTGATCTATCATATACCACTCTATCTATCTCTATCTGGTTGACCATCAACTTTCCAACTAATGTAAATGCTGATAAAGCATGTGGTGACAGAAACATTTAAGTGACTGACATTTAAGTTCGGAAGAGATAACCGCTGAACTTTCTGTAATTCATTTTTCTGTAAGTCATTTTTGCACTTTCTGCCGATGGAATGAAGGTTTATATAATTTGTATTGTAGGATCGTATCAGGGGAGCACTATCGGACCACGCCTTCTCATACTTCCCATATAAATAGATTTTCTGAAATTGTATTTTTTTCTTGTAGTTCTGGTTTATCGTGGTTTTGGTCTATAATTGTTGGAAAAAACTATTTATAAATCGAAATATTCTTAGGCATATATCCTTCAAAGATTTGCATTGAATTCAGTCAAAATTGACACGATTTTTTATATGGGAAATAGACTGCACTGCCCTTCCTTTACATTGTCTCATTTAGCGAAATTTGATATTTCGTACTGTAAAATTGGGAGGCATTTAAGTGTTATAATAAAGTGAAAAATAATATAATAATATATGATAGTTTGATTATGAAACCCGTTACCGGTCAACTAATTCAAAAACTCAGTTGCATAAATGTTGCTGAAGGAGTCGATTATGACCCACATTTACGAGTATATAACGTGTTGCATGTGGTGACGAGAAATATTTTTAAGAGTTTGATAAGCAAAGCTTCAACAAGCTTGATAATGGTGCGTTCCAACTAAGCCAAAACCGGAAAACCTACATCAAAGCCTATCAGTAGTCAAGATAATATTAACTGTTTTCTTTGATTATCGCGGTGCACTTGGTATTCTTACCAGGAGGTCAAACGGTAAATAAAGATTACTATCTAGATGTTATGTAGCGTCTGAGAAAGCAAATTGGTCGTAAAAGGCAAGATTTGTAGCAAGATGGATTTCGCACCACGATGAAGCACCATCTCACAAGACTATCATTATGAATAAAATTCTGGCGACAAAATTCATATGCCTACATATAAAAAAATTTTGTTAAATATATAAATATTTTTTTTTTTGTCCTGGATCACAGCCAGTGAAAGCACAAACTAAAGAATGAATCGGAAACTGAATGCTAATAGTCTCCGCTAACGTTACAAGGACAACTGGTTAGTGATATGTGTGTCTGTGAGATGAGAGTAAAGATGATATTGTTTTACTTTAACTCGCATGCGACTTATATTGTCGATACATGTTCAGATGCTTACCTGCTCACAGGTGTCGGGCGCATGAAATTGAGCTCAAGCGAATACGTACTTATCCAACCACAAATAAAACTGGAGATCGAAAATGCTCATATCCCTATATATTATAATTGAGGCTTTGCCAATAGATCTTTTAGTTACTAGGATACAATGCCTCCAATTGTAGTTTCCTCCCCCACATTGGGCTTTCGGTGGCAACTGCCGCAGAACACGACTTGGGTTTGGGGAAACAGTGTCCAGATAACCCTGGTTGGATAATGGCTGAGAGAAAGGATGCGGGAGTGTAGGAGTTACGCAGAAAATGGATGAATGTGGAGAGCGAGGTTTTAGAAAAGTACAGTGGTAATGGAGAGGCACGAAAATTATACCAAGAGCACCAGTAACGCTAAAAGTCTAGTCGCGGATAATCAGGTTGTGCTGCAATATGAAGACAATACTTTTACAAATTTGTAGTTCAGAAAAGCAGCGCAGGCGAGGAACATGTTGCAAGCACAGGCGAAGGAGTCAGGTCGAGTCAAAACGGATAAGGAATAGCAATCCCAAGACTGGTGACTATGGTCTGATAATGAACATGGTTTTGCCATTGCCTTCAGGTTCATCATAAGGACCCACAAAACTGTACTGACTAGGACCACAATAGACAATGCTTTACTGGTGATCAACTAAATAAAAATCTACTGGAATGAGAGATACGATATACTGTACATACTACATAAGAAGTTCGCCTCGTTATTGCATCGGAAGGGATATAGTAGTAACTCACTTCGCTCCGGTTTACATCTGGAAAGTTGTTAAAGTTGTTAAATTTGAGCAGGGTTGTGGCTATTGACATTATTTAATTACTAGTCAGTGTTATTTAAGCATTTGTTAAAATCGAACCAAAACAAAGTAGAAATACGTATGAATAGAGCTAAATATGAATAGAGCTAATGTCCATTATGCAAGATGCACCACGCTCCGAAGGCCATTTGTCAAAAATATCGATAGAATAATGGAAACCCTGATGTAGACCATCATATAAGCAGTATTTCCTCTGTCCAAGAGGTAAACATTGCCCAAAAAACCATTTGGAACCACTTGAATAAGACCACAAGTGTTAATGCTAGAAAACTTAATTGACCGAATTTCTATATAAGAATCGCTGCTGAAAGGCAAAAAACAGCCTTTTTTCTGAAACAGACGTTAACTGGTTACGAAAAGTGGATCACTTACGATAGCTTAACCACTAATAATTATGCAAAAAGAGTATTGACGGTCAGGAAGATTTTGCTGTGTGTTTGGTGATATTGACAGAAATCATCCACTATTATCTGGTCTCCTACTGTCAAATCATCAACAATTAGACAGTCTGAAGAAAGCAGTTCCCCAAAAGCGGCCAACTTTCGTCAGGAATCGTGTTCTATCAGGACAGCTCCAGACATACACCAATAATGACTTATCGGAAAGTCCGGAGCTTGGTTGAGAGGTCCTTATTCATCCACTTTGTAATCTGGACCAACACCAAGTGATTATCATATCCTCCCATCTCCGTCAAGCTATTTTGCTGTCAAAAATTTCACCTGAAGGGAAGCTTGCGAAAATCGAATGCCTCTGATGTTTGTCTATAGGAACGAGAGTCTCTATAAAAGAGGCATAGTGGAATTTCGTTATAGGTGACAATAAGTTATCGCATAAAATGGTGCAATTTAAAAAAAAATCGGACAATTGTGACTATGAAAAATGAAGTATTCAATGTCGATCAAAGGTAACGGATTTAATTTTGCTACACCTCATATAATCGATATGTACTATGCGGTTGCGTGACTGACCGTGGCACGATAGTTAGTACACGCACCGTTCGCATGATCGTAAGTTCAGTCCCTGTTACAGCAACCTGTCTTTGCTTGAGCGGCGGTCATCCCAATGTGTCTGGCGGACACTTCAAGTAGTTGAGTAATCGACAAGCCTGGAAAAAGCTTCTCAAAGAGCCTTTTCCGCTTTAATAGGTTTTGAATTTGTAGGTACCTCTTTTAGTTCCCTTAATTTCAAACTTGTTATTTGGTTTCCATTCTAAATTGTCAGCCTTTATATACATATAACAAACTATTAGTTAATTGATTTTAGTTAAACATTAACAACAATCCAAAAATCGAATCCATTTGCAATTCAATGAGTGCTTTTGCAGATATGCTCGAAAATACCTTAGCTATGTAATCTGTAGAAATTTGTAAATGTATGTAAACATACCTCCATTTATCACAAGTTCCCTAGACAAACAACTTTTATTTGAAAAGCACTCAAGGAAAACGTTCTCCTTCCCCTTTTCTCTACCTCACCCTATAACAGTCCTCCAATTTCAAGCTGACTCTGCTACGCTCAATTATTAGTATTCTCCTCCAAATAAACACACAAATCAAACAAATGAACCGCTTTCAATCACAAAATGCTTCAAAGTCTTCGGCAGCATTGATATATCTTTCTCCCTGGGGAGCAAATATGTATTCAAGTGTCTATCATTATCCCCGGTATCAAAGGAAGAACTAAAATTTAACCCTAAATTAAGTTAACTAACATAGCAAATAAACTCTCTGACAGATCAAACTACAGCATTTGCAGCATTTCTTCGCAACTGTAATTGTAGCTGTAAGCGAGTATCTGTGTTTTAACAATTTACTTTTTCTTTGATTGCTCTTCTGTGCCATTCCTCCCTCTTCGATTCATTGCTGGTTTAATATGATTTTCCGCTTTTAGAATTTTAAAATATTTAACACGAAAAACCTTTATTCAAAGTAAAGAAATCCCTTCTCAGGGGTAAAAAAGTAGTTTCTTTAACTTTTATTTCCATTGCACATATGGTAAAAAACAAGTACTAAAACACAGTAAACTAAGTACACAGGAACACATAGTTTGAGTAGATTCGAAATCATATTAATGAAATTGCCAAAGTAAAATGAGTGAGGATAGCAAATGAAACGAACATTAGGAGACATTCTATAATAGTCATACGGAAAGTATCCTTTGATACTTATTATTAAGTATTAAGAACCTCTGAAACTAGTGACTCAATTAATGTAAAATGTACAACAAATTTGTAGAGAAGGATCCAGACATTCGGAATATCTTCAAACATATCGTGAGCATTACACGTCAATACCGGGTGAGTGATGGGGAGATAGACATATTTGACTACCCAAGTTTTTCCCAAAATTTTTATTTCACAATGGTGAAAAAGTTTTGGAATCAACGAAAAAGAAATCAAAGTCGTATAGACATTTCAGCCAGTTGAACTGACCTACACCGGCGCAACCGAAATCATTTTGCTTTGGTGCAACCAAAATGTTGTGGCAATACCTTCCACACACGTAAAAGGTGTGCGAAATTTGACTGAGTTCAGCACAACTATTAGAAATATCTAAAGCTTTAAATATGTCAGTTAAACCAGCAATTTGTATGTTAGGTGCCCAAGGGGTGTGGCAATGATACCCGTTTTCATTGCCAAAACTTATTTCACCCAACTCAAAATGTGCGCCAAAGTTAATTGAATAAATTCAAATTACTAGAAAGATATGACGCCAAAGGTATGGATTAAACAGGTAAATCAAGCATTATAACAAAATGCAATGAACAATAACGTAAGTTACTGCAGTCCCTAAATTTGGAGAGAAACAGAATTTCTAAAATTCCATCAATGTATACGGAATGTACCATACAATCTTCGGCCGCGATCTTGCAAAATATTGGGCTGCTCCCACTTTTGACAAATTTCGTAAAGAATTGCGACCGCTGTCATGTCGACCAGCCAACCAGATAGCAAAAGAGATGGTCAAAATATACTTGGTACTTTAAACGCTCTCTTCTGAGTGTTATATTTATGGCCGTGTAAACTGTAATACGTATACGACCGTTTGTTCCAGAGAAAGAGAAGGAATATCCTTCATAATAGGATAAGGGATGCTCATTTTCTCATTCCATTTCCAACAACTTGAAATATTATTCCGAAATATACTATTCGTCACAAAAATCTGCATCGATCCCATTTCATCTACACGTTCGAATATCTGTTTAAAGCATGATAGACATCGCCTGAAATTTGGCGCGAATATGCCAAAATCGGCACCGTATGAAAGAATTATAAAGTTTGCATTTGAGTGATATCTTGGAGTTCTCATATTTGTATATGTCCACCCAAAAAAAAAAAAAAAAAAAGTTACAAACCTTTTTTTTTCAAAGTTACTGCGAACATTTTTTTGATTTGATATTTCGTATTTTAAAAATAATACCCTAAATTATCAGAAAGATTGATAAAGTTTTCTTTTTTCTTCATAGAAATTTTTTACTTTCTTCCAACTTCGTCAAAACCATTTTTGTTATTGTATTTACATGTTAAAATAAAGAGTATATTTCTCTTAACTTTAAATTCTCTTTTCTAAGACAAAAAAAAAAAAAAACTTTAGAATTTGTTAAAAAAATTTAAATTAATTTTTGCGCATTTTGTTTACACAACCATAAAAATACATTTTTATGGTCTGGAATTTCCGCCTGAAACCATTACATTTATGACCCTCGATCTGTGTCAAATGTCAAAAGTCAAATGTCCTCCCAAATTTGTGGTTTTAATAACTAACACTCTGCACTGTAACAACGGGTTTCGTAATTAAAATAATACGAAAAGTACCCACTTTTAGCGGAAAAACGAGCCGATTTGATAGTTCATTTTCGACATGGCCACTTATTTGGAAAAATGATTTATGCATACGCCACAGGTAGGCGAAGACAATATATTTAAGTATTGAATATTTTCAATGATTATTTTGAATAATTGGCAATTCATTTAAATTTCTACCACAGTAACACAAGGTAGGCAAGACAACCAATACCTAATGCATAGTACACCATGACATATATTAGCTAGAGTGATGATTAAATTGATTAAATTGTTAGATAAAATTAATCTAAGGAAGACATGTCGAGCCATTATTTACCATTTGGTGTTTATCGTAAGTAATATAACCAATAATATATCCAGTCGCCAATGCCAAACATTTTTCTGCCACAACTCATTTCGCTATTACTTAGACAGCAGAAGTTTTTGAAAGTGTTCTTGAAAATTCAGTCACTGCTGTTTCTTCCCTTTACTTTTACAACTCAATAAACTTTAACGTTTTTCCTTCCGAATGTGCACATAATTTTTTGCCTTTATGGCACCAGAACGTAGAAAAAATCTTGAAGAATATTGAATTTTGTGGTTAGTATTTTATGTTACATACGGACTCAAACACAGCGTTACAGGATTTCGAGCTCATTCACTCAGCCACAAACGCACACAAAAGCAATCTCAAATTTCTCGTGAAAACCACAAGGAGAATAAAGAAATCAATATGTTTGCGTACAAGAGAGACGGAAAGCGAATGGAATTGCCAGTATTGGTTGACTTTGTGTGCATACGTTTCTGTTTTCTGTAACACTTTTGTGGTTTTCCCGCATTTTCCTTTACTTTCTCTCTTTTCCAAGTACTGGCAGGAACACAACAGCTCTAAGGAGTTTTTCATTCTGCATGAATAAAACAGCATTCTCTCAACCGAAAATGCACCGCAGTGATTCGCCTCGTAGATGTGTAAGGAAACACAAATCCAAATAAAATAAAGAAAAAGGTTAAGAGCTGCTATTTTACAACCCACAACAAAATGGTCTCAATCGAGGCTTACATGACTTTACCGACATATTTTTTCTAGGGGTGTTAAAGCGGCATATGAGGTCATATAGGGTTATGGGTTCAACGAATTTAATTTAGGTGGTATTTGAGTTATTTGTCATAAGCTTTTATTATTAGCTTCTACAGCGGCTGCTATAGATTATTTACAGAAGCAACAACAAATGTTTATTGTACGAAATATTACGATTAAAATAAAAGTATCTTAAAATATTGAACTCAATTGCAGACGGATTGATAAATATTACGAATATTGGATTTGTATTAAAAACGCACATGATCAGGAATAAAACCTTTATCCATGTGGGGGTACTTTGAGGATATAAAAGCGGCGGCTTCTTTGCAAATCATTGTCCGTTTGTTACTTAGGTAATAAAATTGTTTTTCTTAAAGAAAAATAATAGCATGGTATACCCTCTATAATAGAAGTGCTACGTACTTTGACCACGGCGTGAAAAAGCCTAAAGGAAAATATATTAGATATGACATCAAAAAGTAATTTATATTTTGGAAAAAATGGATCAGAAATAGTAACGGGCACTTATGAAAATTACTCATATATTGCGCTATGATAAAATTTATCGTAATATAATGAGCTGAATTTAAAAAAATGTCAGATTTTTTTAATTTAATTTAATTTAATTTATTTATTCAAAATTGTAATTTTAAGCCTTAAGACCGACTTGATTAAATTACAATATTATAACGTATCTTCTCCATAATTCAGTAACAAATGCATTATACAACGTTACAATACTAATGTTATAAAAAAGTTAATGTATCTGAATACCAGAAAAATATAATTTACAATATGACGATCTACTTCACTTATTAGGATTTTTCACTATATATGTTTGCCGTCCTAAAATACGGAATTATAACATTAATTGGAATTTAGAGCTACTCCATATTTAGAAATATTTTGGTAACATTCTCGAAACGAACCAATTTTTCATTTCACTTGGGAATATCGATATCTTGGTTATACTTGTTAATACATGTATCCAGTACAAATGTACATAGCATTCTCATTTCTTCACAGTACTCATCTGTAAAATAACCTTAAGCACGGACTTAATTCATATGCAGAAACTGGAAAAATAATATGAAATGTACAATCTGAAAAGCTTTTATTAGCAAATTTCTCCAATACTCTGAACTCCTCAGAGTAAAGGGGTGCCACAGAACGATAAATATATTGCTATTTAGAATACAGCGTAACATAACCCGACTTAATTCAAGGCTCTTGGCAGGCAGGATTCACTTAAGGAATAGCCAACACTGTGTATGGACTAACAACAGCCGAACCACGATTGATCTTTCACTCATATTTTCACTCTTATTGTAACTATAACTGAATTATAGGACTCTTACATCTCCCTTTTCTTGAGTAGACATCTAGCCGGTATTTCCAGAACAACGAATGGCCTAATAGGATGCAGAGTTGAAATTGCATAGCTTTAATTTTTCTATATATTTCGTAGATTTTTAAAATTTGCTTTAGACATTAATTATAGATCCGAACTATAGTTAAAGTAGGAAAACTATTTTAATATCTTCCAATGCTTTACAATAAACTAATTTTTATTCGTCAATGGCAGTAAGGGTAGAACTATCGTATATAATTGCATTGATTTGTAGATTGTCCTATAGCATATGAAGCGATTTAGACTCGCATCAAAGGATAAGATTAAATTTTTTGTATCAGAATACATCCCAAAGTGCTAACGAGCTTGTTCACCTCACCAGCATCTTCATGTGGCGTATAGACGGGTATAGCATGCAGCAAGTTTTATTTGCGTTCATACGTCACACATGCTGTCGCCACATCATTATAAAAAGGAATTATCTTGAAACCGCTTCAAATTACAGCATAGATTCTTTCCAGATATACGTACAAATTGCTGACACCCTTTGACTTGTTTCCTACTACCTAAGTTTTCTGAAGTAGGACACATGTAATAATACCATAAAGCTGTACGAAACCACTCTAGCGGCGCATATTAGAACGGATTTGTACAGCAAGTGGTCTCTTAGGCACATTCCTTAATCTAAACATAAACCTAAAACCAAGGGGACACGCAATCACCCACTGATCCTTCTTAGTCTGTCCTCTCTATATTAAATATAGGACAGGTGAGGAAGACATGATACGCATTCCTTCAACATTATCCGTACACGCTGGGTAAAAAGGTGTGCCCAAAACGGAAGAGGTGTGCTATATAACATCCATGTCATCCGTCTTGACTCTCAACATCCACATTGCTTTCACGGCTATTCTCCACTTTGTGTTACACAATTCTTTTTTCTGAAATATCGAAGAATACAACAAAAGAAGTAATTTAATTACACCCCGCCCCAGACTGAAAACTCTAATTGCGCTGAAATCTTTTAATCTTTAATCTTAATGTGAACTACTTAAATTAGTGTATATGCTGTACCTACACCAGTCGCTAGTCTCTCTTTAAAATTGAACTTTGTTCTCTTAGTAAATAGTTTCAATAATGAGAATTTTAAAAAAATTTGAGGTAAAATAATACATAAAAATTTTAGCCAATTGTAAAAAAATATTGAAAAAAAAAAACAAGAAAAGAGTTTTAGTTTCCAGAAATACAGCATATGGTAGATATTATGATGTCATAAATTATTAAAGAATCGTACTCCAGTAGCTGTGAAACGCCATTCATCGAAATGCTGGTCAGTCTTGCTGTAATAACATAATATTGTATATACATAAATATATAAATTTTTTGTTATTCCAAAACCGTATACACCTCTGTATCTATTAAATGACTGTTAATTTTATAATATATAATGAAACATATCAATAATATAAATTAGGATTCCTAGCTAAAAAATATTTCTATGTGAGACTGGTTACCATTTTCGTTTGCTGTTTTCTTTATCGGGCAAAATCGACAAAATTACCAAACCAACATATTTCCATAAAAATTCAAAATAAAAAGTAAAAATTCTATTCAAAAATTAGAGAAAGATTTTATACAAGTTATTTAACAGTTTTTTCCGATCAATTCCAAGGTTTGCGTAAATATATAATAATATATAATATAAATAAAATCAGTCAGTCCCTAGCATCCATTGTGTAAGGTTGTGCATAATGTCGTCGCAGAATATTATTTGCTCTCATTGCTACAAAAACATTCAAAAAGACTGTGAAATTGTATGCAAAATTTGCCTAAAAAAATTTCATAAAATATGTGCAAAAGTAGATAATGAGAGTGCGGTCAATGCCCTCTTAAGTTTTGCGAACATTGTATATAATTGTGATAACTGTCTATTGGCCTCTTGCGATCTTGTCAAGAAAATTAGTGTGCTCACTTATGAAGTTGAGGAGATTAAGTCAATGTTATCTCAGAGAGTTGGTTCTAATGCTAATTACTGCATCAAGAAGCAGGCCTCTCAACAGAGTTTGCCTATGCTCAAAACTGGTTTGAATAATAATTTGAATGCCATTAGAGGATCTCTTTGTCGCCCTTCAAATGCTGCGGAGAATGTTACTGTTGATTTGCCTGTTTGTTTATATGCTGATGATACTGAAATACAGGATTGTGTGGGTGCTGCTGTTAATGAAGAGGCTGTAAATGCTGTTAATGTTGATGATGTAAATAAACTGCAGATGTTGATGCTGAAAATGATTCTGCTAGTGTTAATGCTGGGGTGTCTGTTAATGCTGGAGATTAGAGAAATGTCACGAGACGCAGGGAGCGCAGAAAATATCGTAGAGCTATTGTTGGCGCTGATGTTAACTCAGAACTTGATGTTGTGGTGAACAAAAAATGGGTGCATTTGTCTTCATTTAAGCCTACCGTAACAGAAAATAACATTATCGATTATGTTAGCAAACATTTAGATATTGATAAATTCCATATACATATCATGCTATAAATTAGTTAAAAAAGATGTCTCTGTTAATGATTTAAAATTTGTGAATTTTAAGCTTGGAATTTCATCGGTGTTTTTTCCAGAATTGTTTAAACCGCAACTTTGGACAGCTAATATTAAAGTTCGACCGTTTGTGCGGTTTCCCAAGAGCCAAGCCAACCTAGAAACCTCATAAAAGATAACAGATATTTAAAGCTATATTATCAAAATGTATCGGGTATGACAACGAAATCTGGCTTATTTAGGCCTTATACTTCTCAATATGAATTTGATGTTTTCGTCATTATTGAAACTTGGTTAAACATAGATTTCTTTGATGAGGAGTTTTTTGATACAAAATTGTATAATGTTTATCGTAAGGATAGAGATGCTTTGTCCACTGGCTGCATAAGAGGTGGAGGAGTATTAATTGCTGTAAAAAAATCTATCATTTCAAGCATAGTTAAATTAAGTGATAATAATTTGCTGTTTGATCAGCTTTGTGTACCAATTCTATCTAGAACTGGACTTCTTTATGTCTGTGCTTCATATATTCCACCTAACAGCTCAAATGAGTTATATTTGGGTCATATTCGAAACATTTTGAATTTAGTAGATTACTTGCACATTGAAGATAGATGCTGTTTTTTGGGTGATTACAATCTCAATGGCATTGTATGGTCTCAATTTGGAGATAGTGGCAATTTTATTCCATGTTTGGTATCGTGGAGCGTATTTCCACATCAACGTCAACTTTATTAATTCTCCAAAAACGTACAAAGTTGATCTATTTATACTAAAATTACTTATTCTAGAAAATGCTACAATATTTCACAGAGAACACATATTTACATAATGGGTGCAACAAAGACAAACATATTTACAGAATAGTGTTGTATATCATAGACTTAATTCTAGAATGTTCTTATATACATAACAAGTGAAAAGGAGATAGCAATAGACCAAACAATGGGAGCGAGAGGAACAAACACAACTTATTGTCATAAACGTAATTGTAGAAAAGTCCCACCCACAGATAAAGAGGGAAAGAGATTACATATGTCATACTTGAATGTTCTAGACGCGGTTTTCATGATCTTTCTAGAGTATATACTTAGACAAATTACACTCATATACTACACATGTAATGTTAATAGAAGCTATGAAATGCATTTTATTGATTCATTACTTAGCTTAAATTCACATCAAGTGAGTTCTGTGTTTAATCAGCTTAATAAAATGCTTGATTTAGTTTTTATTAGTTCCGATTTAAAGTCTACGGTTGAGGAATGCATTTTTTCAGTATGTCCGAGAAATATATGTACACCATTCCGCTTTACAGATTACAATTGAATTTTATGATTATTTAAATATTGGCTCCAATTACGGTCGTCAATATGATTATAATTCGGCTAATTTTGATGTAATTAATTCATCAATATCCAATGTAGATTGGACTAATGTTTTAGAAAATAATATTGTTGCAATTTGCTATGAAGAATTTTTAAAGAAAATCTCCGCTATATTAAAAAGTAATGTTTTGCTTTCTAGACTAAAGATCCATAGACTTCCATGGTATACTAGAGATTTAAAAAAGCTAAAGAATTTAAGAAATAAACACTACTTGAGATTTAAAGCGAGTAATAGTTCAAACGATAAAGCTTTATATGAACATTTCATGCGTGAATTTAATTTTCTAGATAAATTTTTGTACAACCAGTATATTATGAGTTATGGAGATTCTATAAAGTCGAATCCAAAGTGCTTTTGGACCTTTATTAAATCAAAAAGTAATAATTCCACAATTCCAATTTCAATGGCTTATAATAATTCTGTCTCCAATTCTTTAGATGAGTCAGTTAATATGTTTAAAGAATTTTTTCAGTCGAATTTTTCGAATAATTGCTTTTCTTTTGATGAAACAATTTTTGACAATATTGTTTCTGTCATAGATATATCAGATTTACATATTTCTGATTATGATATCTGTACTGGGATATCTAAGATTTCCATCTCATATAAAACTGATGCAGATGGTTTATCCTCCTTTTTATTGAAACAATGTTGCTCATCCTTGCTACTGCCACTTAGAATAATTTTATCCAAATCTATCAGATCGGGCTATTTTATCCAAAGATGGAAAAATACCACGGTCTTTCCGGTTCATAAATCTGGTCATAAAAATGAGGTTATTAACTATAGACCTATATCAAAGCTTTCAAATATTGCTAAACTTCTTGAGTATATTGTTTATGGGAAACTTTTCTTTTCGTTTAAACGGTATATTATCCCCGCTCAACATGGCTTTATTACTGGTAGGTCAACTACTACTAATTTAGCTGTTTTTACTCGGAAATGTATTGATAATTTTGAAAATGGTTATCAAACTGATACGGTCTATGCTGATTTTTCTAAAGCTTTTGATAAAGTTCCACAAGAGTTATTGATTTTTAAGTTAAAAAAAATTGGCATTAGAGGTACAATTCTTAATTGGTTTCGTTCTTATTTAATGGATAGGCAATGTTCAGTATGTATAGATGGAATTTACTCAGCCTCTTATGTTCCAACTTCTGGTGTCCCCCAAGGAAGTATTTTGGGTCCACTACTTTTTAATATTTTCGTTAATGACATTTCGTTCTGTTTCCTTAATAGTACATATCTTTTATATGCGGATGATCTTAAGATATTTAGAGCTATTGCATCAATTTATGATATTAATCTGTTGCAAGAAGATGTAAACAGACTTGTAACTTGGTCAATAATTATTGGTTTACCTCTTAATTTTTCTAAGTGTAAGCAAATGACTTTTCACAGATGCCGAAATATTCTTATTTCGACTTATGACTTGCTGAATCATGAATTAGAAAATATATATGAAATTAAAGATTTAGGTATTGTATTTGATTCAAAATTAACATTCGTACCTCATGTGAATTACATTGTTCCCAAAGCATATTCTTCATTGTATTTCATTCGTAGGAATTCTACACAATTTACTGATCCGTACATTAAAAAGATTTTATATACATCGTTTGTACGATCAAAATTAGAATATGCTTCACTAATTTGGAGTCCAACAACTACAATTTATATTAATCGCATTGAAAGAATTCAAAAAATATTTATGAAGTTTGCTTTAAATTGTTTTCGGTTCTCAACTCCACCCCATCTTATTTCAGTAGATGTCTTCTTTTATCTTTAAAATTATTAAGCTCAAGAAGAGATATTTGTTCAATAATGTTTCTTCATGGCATAATCTCTGGATTTGTTGATTGTCCGGATTTATTATCTTTAATTCCATTTAATGTTCCTCCACGCTTATTGCGTTATTACTATCCTTTCCATATTGATATTCACTCTACTAACTATGCTTGCAATGAACCTCTTTGTAGTTCTATGAGACTTTATAACTCGATATGTAATTCAATTGATTATACTCTATTTCGAGATAAGTTGAGAAACATTTTATTCAGTGTAAATATTGAAATCGTATTTATCAATGTACTATTGCTAGTCTGTAAAGAAACTTAAATATCCATAGACTAAATAAATGAAATGAAAGAACAGAATTAATATAGTTAAATATCGATGAAAAAAATATATATTTTGAACATAACTTGAGTTATGTACACTTGTTGAACTTTTAAGTTTCCAATAAATATTTAACTGTGGGTCTATAAACGGTAATAACATTTCCTTCAAGTACTGAAATGTAACAGCTGGTATTTGAGCTCTTTGCTAATGATGTGCCACAAAGAGCAAGTTAAGGGTGGGTCAAGAACACGGGACTTTAACATCATGTCCGATATTTATGCATAAAGTATCACTAGTAGAATTTATGATGAAATAATATTCAATTTTCTATAGCCATTGGGAAACTATTGTTTAAATTATCGTTCCATCCTATTTGATGTGAGTCAACTATTTCTCCCCAACCCCACTCAGCTGGAGGCAGAGACGGATCCCACCGACTCAATCGCAAATTAATAGTTGAAAAAAGCGTATTATTTTTGGTTCCATATACTCAAACTTTTTTTAGGATTTGTTTTGGAATACTGTTAAATTTCATAAAAGTAACATATCTCGTTGACAAATGCATAATACATAACATAACCGTTGTGCAAATACAATATATGAGTTTGAACCATTGGAAGCTTTTGCCTCCAAATACTCTCTATTCCGCTGATAGGTATAATGAACTTCCGCAAAGCACTCACAATTTGTTTCCAGTTATCACTTTTGAAATCATTTTTCACATCCAACGTTATGATCACGCAGTTTTATTATGGGAGATAAAGAACAATTTGTCTAAATTCTATCCTCAATCGCACTTCTATTCAAGCCAGCTGCTAGTCTTATTGAAACTATCGAGTTGTTCGGGAAGTTTATGGAAGTTGAAATCCTCCAAGTAGTTGCTTAGATTGTGAAATAGGTGATAGTCGTCGGATGGGGCGAGTACGGTGGGTGAGATAAAACTTCCCAAGGCAAGCGTGAGTGCGGGCGTTGTCTTGATGGAAGATGACGTCTCTCCGATTGATAAGTCGCGACTGTTTTTCTTTCAATCACGCTTCAATTTATCTAATTGTGCGTGATAGTTGTCCGCATTAATCGTTTGATTTGTTGGAAGAAGCTCAAAAAAGACTGCTCCTTTGACATCTCACCAAGTCGACAACATTACCTTCCTGGGGTGAAGGCTCGCTTTAGAGATGGATTGAGGGGGTTCATTAGGTTTTCCTTATGATCTTTTCCGCGTTACATTGTTGTAGACTATCCATTTTTCGCTCCTGTGATGAAGTTCTTCAGAAATGGTGTCCTGTTATTCCTTATCCTTAGGTTATCGCCGCGGTTCAGGCGGTTGGCCTCGGTGAGAGAGTGAGATATCCACACATCGAGGTTGCTCAGAAATCCGAGCTCATTTATGACCCCGTGAAAGGTTGAGATTGATTTTTCGATTATTTCAGCTATTTTGCACGGGGATTAACAATAATTAAATCTCTCACATCCTCGGGAACAATTTCTTTTGGTCGCCCTGATATGGGAGTGTCCATTACGGAAAGTCGTCCGTGAAAATATTTTAAACCTCTGCTGGCAAGTTCTTTCAGTTGGTCCGTCTTCTTCATAAACAAACTTTATTTTTCGGCTGACTTTAGCATCCCTTTTTTCTTCTGGAAAGTAATAGAGCAGAATTTGCCTAAAATGCTCTTCTTTGCTCATTTTTTTTCCACTTTTTAAAACTTTACAACCGCTCACGACTAGAACGAGAACACAAGTAAACAATAGTAAACAGTTTACAGAGGGGGTGGGAGAAAGGTATGATAGTGTCTGAAGGAACTCTACGTATGGTGAACTAACGAACCGAACCGAACCGAACCGAACGAACTCTCCGAACAATCCGTTACTATCGACATGCATCTTCTGCATTCAAAATGCGTATTGGACAGACCTCTCCCTCCCTCAATATATTGTTTTATCTTTTCCTTCCCATACAAGCTTCACTGGTCAGGCAAACTTCACCTAAAAGAACAAATGCCATGTCCCCGGTAAGACATAAATATGTATGTTCTCAATGTAAGATTTAAAAACTTCTCTGAGAAAGGTATTAATTTTTCAGTATCTGCCGTACCCTAGATCTATTCATAATAAGAGGTCGCAAACTCCGTACTTTCAAATGCAACGTAAGTTATAAAACTTGCTCTATTCGGACTAAAAGTGTGTTTTTCTTCAACGTTCATTAATCTCCAGCATAATTCTAGCCCTGATATTTGTATAAGAACAGCCCCATTCCGTGCCCCACGCATTAAAATTCTTCACAATCAATACAGGGCTTCTTTCAATGGTATTGGAAGGCAAAGAATCAATAACACTCATCGATAGGAAACCTAAGTGGAATGTAGCAATTATATATATATTAATCTCCGATACTGACAGTCGAACAAAAGCACTTTGTTGGATTGCCATCATATTTTGTAACACCTTCAGTCAGTCCTCCAATTCGTGAGGTTGTGTCCAATGTCGTCGAAAAATATGATTTGCTCTCATTGTTACAAAGACATTTGAAAGGACTGAGAAAATGTAAATTTACCTAAAAAAATTCTATAAATTTAGTGCAAAAGTAAATAACGAGAGC
Organism: Philornis downsi; assembly: GCA_019455685.1. NCBI lineage: Eukaryota > Metazoa > Arthropoda > Insecta > Diptera > Muscidae > Philornis > Philornis downsi. Next base: position 2,196,551 of record JAHXMU010000037.1, read on the forward strand.
GTGGTCAGCACCCTCTTAAGTTTTGTGAACATTGTAATAAGTGTGCTCACCTGTGAAGTTGGAGAGATTAAATCTATGATATCCCAGTGCTCTAATGCTAAGCACTGCAACGAGAACAAGCTCCTCATCAAAACTAGGTTAGGTTAAGAGAGTGTGACAGTCTGAATAGACAGACTCACTTAGACTGTATAGTCCATTGTGATATCACGGAAATTAGAGATATGGATGTCCCTAGTTTCTTCCGTTGAACCATCCTGAGCGCCTCAAGAAGCTCTTAAGTCGGACAATGTCTATATCGTCCAGATCCCTTGGGACCCTAAAGAAATAAGATCCCAGTGTTGATCCCCGACTATTCACCAAGGCAGTGCAATTGCGCAGAACGTTTTTTATGGACTCCTCTTCCTCTTCATCCCCACAGCTCGAGCAAACGTTAGTAGTCGCAACCTTCATTCTCACTGCATGTCTTCCAATCGGACAGTGTCCCGTCATTTCGGATACAAGTGATAAGACGTCGGGTCTTGATTGAACGCTTCAGATCTAGACGAGGCTACATCTGTCTGGATTGGTTACACCCACCTACTATATGCTGCTAAGTATGTGCCATCTCGCAGTAGGTGGTTACAAGGGGCTAAAGGCATGCCCACGGACTCTTGGCTGGAGTCTGTAAGGTTGTTCCCAGTCTTGCCTGCTCCTCTGCTCTGTACTCACATAAGGTGAATGTTGAGATGCTGAGCCATCTCGTTAAGAGATATGCGGCATTTTAAGGCTGACAGAATCCAGGGATTTAATGGCAGCTTGACTTACCGTGGGGAGAACATTGTATCTGAGCCCTCCTACTACTTCCTTAAGGGCCACTGGTTTCAATGATACTTTGAAAACTGTTAGTGGATCACTTTATCACTCTTCAGATACTGATGTGAATACTTGTTGAACTGTCCATAGGTTTATGTGCTGATGATATTCAAACGCATAATTGCGCGGGCGCTGTTGTTAATGAAAAAGCTGTTGTAAATGCTGTTAATAGAGACGCTGTAAACTTTGCTCCAGTTGACGATTTGAGGATGACCCTGCTGGCATTAGTGCCAGCTACAAATCAGTTAGAAAAGATGTCTCTGTGATTTAAAGATGTCTAAATGATTTAAAATTTGTAAATTTTAAGCTTGGAATTTCGTCGGAATTTTTTCTGCATTTTTTAAATCGCAAATTTGGAGTGCTAATATTAAAGCTTACCTAGAGCCAAGGCATCCTAAAAACTTCATGAGAGATAAAGATAAGATAAATGCATAATTTATGATGGCAAATTCTGGTTTATTTAGATCTCAATATGAATTTGATATTTTTGTCATTATTGAAACTTTTTTAAATTGTGGATAAAAATTGTGTAATATATATCATAACGATAGAGATGCCTTGTCCACTGGCAGCACAAGAGGTGGATTAAGGTTAGCATAGTTAGATTAATTCATAATAATTTGCTGTTTGTTCAGCTTTGTGTGCGCCTCCTGTATTCCACCTAATAGCTCAATTGAATTGTATTTGGGTCATATTCAAAACATTTTGAAGCTGCCTGAACATTGAAAACAAATGCCGTGTTTTGGTGATTTAATTGACTTTATTCGTTGTAATGTCAATAGAAGCTATGAAATGGAATTCATTGAGTCATTATTTAGCTTGAATACAGCAAATGAACTCTTAATGAAATGGCTAAATTTATTCCTATTAGTTCGAATATAAATTTTTTGGTTGAGGAGTGCATTTTTCCGGTATGTCCGAGAAATAAACACCATTTTGCTTTGCAGAACTCAAATGAATTTTATGATTACTTGAATGTCGTCTCTGATTACGTTAGCAAATATTGTTACACTTCGGCTAATTTTGAAGTTATTAATTTATTAACATCCAGCGTGGAAGTGACTGATGTATTAGACAATGATGTTGCTGCAATTTGCTATAAATATTTTTTTAAGAAAATTACAGACATTCAAAGTAAAATATTTTGCTTTCTAGATCGAAGATTCATAGACAACCATGGTATACTAAGTGTTAAAAAAAGTTAAAGAACTTGATCAATAGACACTGTTTGAGATTTAAAATGAGTAATAGTTAAAGTGATATAGCGTTATATGAACATTGCATGCGCCAATTAAATTTTCTAGATACATTTTTATACAATCAGCATATTATGAATTATGGCGATTCGTTCAAGGGAACAATTCCACAATTTCCATTCCCATGGTTCATAATAATTCGGTCTCCAACTCTTTTGACGAGTTGCTTAATGTGCTTAAACAGTTGTTTTCTGTCAAATTTTTTAAATAATTGTTTCTTATACAATAAAACAATTCTAGTGTGGATATATCAGATCTACATATTTTTGATGATTATATCAGCACTGGTATCTCGAAAATTTCTGTTTTACATAGAACTGATTTTGATAGTTTTTTCTGGTTTTTATTAAGGCGTTGAGAATAATTTTATCGAAATCTATTAGCTGGGGTTATTTTATCGAAAAATTTAAAATTAACAAGGTCTTTCCGGTTCATAAATCTGGTCATAAAACTGAGGTTGTAAACTACGGACCTACTTCAAAGCTATCGAATGTTGCTAAGCTTTTTGAGCATGTTTTTTATGAAAGACTTCTTTTTTTGTTAAAATGATACATTATCCCCGCTCAGCGTGAGTTTATTACTAGTAGGTCAACTACTAATTTAGCTGTTTTTAATTTTTCTAATATATATAAATGAATGTGTAGCTCTCGAAATATTCGACTTATCACATGTTGAATCATGAGTTATAAAATATGTTTGAAATTCAATATTTAGGTGAACTATTTGATTCATCATTAACATTTGCAGCTAATGCCAATTACATTGTTCCCAAAGTGCATTCTTATATATATTTTTCTTATTTATATTCTTCATTGTAGTTTATACATAGAAATTTTGCGCAGTTTTCTGATCCATGTTTTAAAAAAATTATATACATATCGTTTGTAAGAACCAAATTAGAATATTCTTTATTTATTTGGAGTCCAACAGCTATAATTTATATTAATCTGGCTGAAAGAATTCCTAAAACATTTCTAAAGTTCGCAGCAATTGTTTTCACTTCTCGAAACTAATCCCGTAATATTCTAGTAGATGTATCCTTTTATCTTTGAAAACGCTTACATCAAGAAGATTTATTTGTTCCACAATGTTTCTTCATGGTGTCATTTCTGGATTTATTGATCATCCAGATCTTTCATTTAATTTAATGCCCCCACTTTTTTTGCGCTATTATAACCCATTCCATATTGACACTCGCTCTTCTAACTATGTTTACAATGAATATCTTTACAGATCTGTCTGATTTCATAACGCGATAAAATAGTCGACCTTACAAAGAAGTTACAAAAAAGTTGTTAAAATTTTCTTTTTTTCCATCATACTCCTTCTTGCTAGATACATTTTTTCCAGCGACATTTAATAGCTTCTAGTAAGAACTGTTTACAGTAAGAACTGTCAGACTCCTTAAAATAGCCACCAACCGAAGACTCCACCTCTTCGTTGTTGGGACATTTTGTATCACCGAGTATTTTTCCAAGTTTGGAAATAGAAAATAGTGCGAGTGAGGTAAATATGTCGAATAAGGTGTTTGATGAAACAATTCGAACTTTAATTTACAAATTTTGGACATGGAAATAGTGGATGTGTGAACTGGTGCACTTTCTTTTTGGCCAAATGCGGCTTTTTTCCATAATTTCATCACCTAAATGCTGCAATAAATTAGTTTAATATTCACCGTTAGTGTTTTTTCCTTTCTGAAGATAATAAATAAAATTGACTGCACATTGCTTTGACTGTTGTCTCAGGTGTGAAGTCTTATCACTTGAAGTTTACTAGCTTTCTATTAGTTAGGGCAATTAACAGGTTCGGTAACATGGTCATCACCTAGTTTATCAGTGCAAAGCAAACAGTTTGAATTATTCGTGCACTCTGCAGTCTTATACCTACCCTTGTAGCAGCCAGACATATGGGAAATGCCACATGCCACAATTTTCCCTCTAATTCGACGCACGACCAATCTAATGCGGATCTTTCCAATCTCCAACAGTCGGTTTGCGACTTCCCCCATTAATTTCAGTCAGTCGTAGATACTCATCCCTTTTTCCAACAAGAACGTTATACTCTTCCCTTCGCGCACATCTTGCGATAGTGTTATCACATTTGCATGATATACCAAGAGCTTCCCCTAAAGTATTACCGCACTACGTTGCTTTCTGGTGACTAGGTTTGCTTACCGTCAACGACTAGTCTCCATTTACGGTTTTTGGAATGTTCCTCACATTTCTCCCTACCCCGAATATGAAGAACAGACGCTGCCCAGGTAGACGCCCATTATGTATAAGACGTTTCTGGATTTTAAAAGATTGTCTGAGGGGGTCAGTCTCACATTTACCTATTACTATAGGTTATCCCGCAACCGAAGCCTAACCCTAAACCTAAATCTAGACCTAAACATACACCTAAACCCAAACATATACCTAAACCAAAACCTAAACCTAAACCTAAACCTAAACCTAAACCTAAACCTAAACCT
>JAHXMU010000037.1:2201141-2348845 GCA_019455685.1 Philornis downsi
AAACCTAAACCTAAACCTAAACCAAAACCTAAACCTAAACGTAACCTATATTTCTTCTTCATTCATTTCTTTCAATTATTTAAACCAATTAAAACAAATTCTCACAATATATCAATGCATTCGACATTTATTTTCTTCAATATCGTTCCAATTCCTTCACTTATATCATTCGTGTTAATCAATCCAAGCAATCATGCTTATTTGTTTTTCCATTGATTCTCTTCCATTTTCTTTTTCGCATTCCCTTTCGATGTCGTTAGTGAAGGTGGACATATAATTGTAGCCATATTTAAATGACATTAAATATGCTGGTATTATCCTAGCAGTCCATGGCCTCATTGTTGGTGATATTTTTTTATTTTTCTCTTAACTCTTTTTTTCTATATCTTCTCACTGCCGTTGCACCATTTAAGGAGATGAAATCACAGCAATTGTTATGTCTGAAAATTGTTTTGCCGCTTTTATTTGCTTAAACATTTTTATCCCGTTTTCATTGCTTTCATTGTTTTAAGTAAATTTTGCAGAATTGTTTTCCATTCTTCAGGGGAGCATTTGTGCTCCTGTTGCTTATAAGATTCTTACATGTCCTGCAAAAACAGTTGACTCCGGCATCTTTGCCACTTCAGCGTAGGCGCTCTTTATTGTTGCAAAGCCCTCGTCCTCGCACACAACTTTTTCGGTGTCTCGGAGTTCTTGTTTGACTGCCCGGCACTTCTTACATTTGTCATGATTTCTTGCCTTGCCTGTGTTAACTTTTTTAGGTACACATTGCATTATTTCTACTGGCGTTCAAAACGACATGAAAAACTAAGTAAGCGAAGAAAGCCAAAAAAGAGTGACAAGATTTCTCTTCACAAAAACGAACTTGAAGCTGTAGAAATTTACAATAAAATATTGCAAATGTTCATTTCCTTAAAAATTTTTCGTTAATTCTCATCATGCCTACGTTAGTTTTACAAAAGCGGTGTCATTTCAGTCAGTCTCCTTTACATTTCATTTTTCTAACTGTCTTTACATTCAGGTCGCTGCTGTACCCTGAGAGGAAATTGTATTGTCTGTAAATATGCCGACAAAAAACAGCTTTCTTATACACAGAACTGGCGCGATATCTGCCACTGTCGTTTTCTAGAGCGATTCTCCTTTTTTGGAACAGCAGCATAAAATATAAAGGAATTGCAGTATGAATCTGTATGAACGGATGCCGTGATTACTGGAATTGTTTTGTTTAAATAAATATAATTACGATGGAATATGCAATTTAGAATATGAGACATTTTCGCAGACGCATTTCACACAGTTATGTGGATACAGCAAAAAAAAAGTGTTAAGGAAATGCGGTGAAAATAACAGGAAACAGTGGAGAACTTTCAGTGGAGTAGAAAGGGAGCGAGTGACGATCAGAACATCTTATTTTCTTATTTTATTAAAATTTCATATAGCTAGAATTATGATTATCTCCTTAAAGTCATTAAAGTTACACAAAAATAAGACTTTAACTATAAGTAGTAAACTTTACTCTCGGCTATTTCAAAATAAGTTCAGAGTGTAGTACTTGCAAATACAGATCAAAAACTGTATTGTGCTATGATTTTAGAGCAAAAAATTTCCAGTGAGACCGATTAAAATACTCACATTACAGAACCATGCTTACGATCCCGGCTCAAAGAAATTTAAGCTTTCTTAACGAACTTTATTGGGCAATTCATTGCCAAAAACCTGGAGTGGCGAAATACTCTTCACTGTCTTCACGGAAGATTTTAAATTATAAAGCATTTTTTTCTTTGAACAAAGCCAAAGGTGCTACAGTTGGTTGACACCATCGAAAAACGAATAATCCGAAACAAATTCAAACTATAGATCTTACGATAGAATCCAATTTTCTTTTCGACGGCACGAAACTGTACACATTTCTGCAACGTGGTACTCTATTTTCCATTTAGAAACTCCATCCATTCTTGAAAAAACTCGAAATTCAAGATTCATAGTGTTATTTAAATAGGCGCAACCGACTTGTGGTGGCAATCTGAATAGTGATTATTGAGGAAAATGTTTCTGCTAATCGTAATGAGCCGCAAATTAAGGAACTGACTTATACTCGTACATACTTTTACCCTAAGTGCTTTTGCGCTGCTCCAAGGAAGGGCATGGATATTTTGTTAATTTTTTTCAAATATTAACCAGCTTCTCAAAGCGATATGATTGAAAAGAACTTACATAACTTTTGTTCGAAAATTAGGGAAAACGGGAGAAACTTAAACTCTGATAAGTCTGCTAGTTTACGTAAGAGGTATAAGAAAAGGCATGACAACGTCACCCTTTTTTCCTTTTTAATTAAGTTTACCAAACGTATGACTTGTCCAAAATATTGTTGAATTCAGTGCAACTGATTGAAATATATGGAGATATAAACGTTTGAGTTAAATCTGTGTTTCTACTCGATTTTTCTCAAACTCAAACTCTCAAACAGATAATTATAAAACAATGCAGACGACAAAAATCTAAACTACTACTGTAACCTTTTAATTAGAAATTGCAAAGGACTGATTGAATTTCACTTTACATAGGAGACACGAGAAGGGGCGTGAGAATGCAGCCCGCTTTCGTTTTCATTCCCTATTTTTGCGTAGACCAAATTTGACAAATTTTAGAGTAATTGAATGAAAGATATAAATGAAGCAGATTAGACCCCTAAAGGTTTATGGCAGTTATCGCGTCTACCAGCTAGCCAGTCGGACAGACAGCGGACATCGCTCACTCGATTTAAAAATTCATGAAACATATTTGGTAAAAAAATACTTGGCACTTTGTTGCATTTAAGTCGGATCAAATGAGACATACCTTTTTGCCATCGGGTAGAGGTATAAAAAGGCTTAAGCTTATCTATATTTTTCGTAAAAGAAAAGACGGATTTACAATAATAACTTCCAAAATCTCAAACAGGTCCTCAAGTTCTTCTTGATACCTCTTCGATATCATCATCACTCTTGGAAACAAGAACTAAACCAAGGACACAGAAAGCAGTTTTGTATTCATCGTAAATTGTTTATATGAAATCGGGTTAAAAATCATAGCTAATATACGGGATTATTGAGACGTCGCACGGTATTTCAACCCAACGAGTTCCGAATAATGTTGCAAATTCTATTTCAAATTATTTGTTTTTGTTCACTTCTTAAATCGACAACGTGAAATCACAAAGTTGTTAGGGTCACCGCCACTAAAGGAGACTGAGATTTTAAATTTAAATTGGTCAATATATAAACGACATATTATAGTAGTGCATTGTTGAACTAAATTCAATCGAATATTATAATACTATATTATTTCTTTGTTATTTAGATTACATTGAATTAATAATTACTGGACTTGGCAAAAAGATTATTTGCTAAAGTGTGCAAAATTTTTAAAATTTTGTTGAAAGAGAAAAAAATTATGAGGAAAAAGTAAAATTTTATTAATCTTTTTGGCGGTGCTCAAGTTTTCTCATGGTAGTGCAACGTTATTTTCAATATGAAATTTTCTTTTTCCGCAAATAACAATAATTACTGCCCAGAATCATCTCTTTGGAAGTGTGGACATACACACTTTTGAAGATTGCTGGACCACAAAAAATATGTTTACTATTTTTTTGAAATAAAAATTTTGAATCGATCACATTCAGCTGCAGCTTCGTATTTCTAGCGTTTGTTTCTGCATTATTTTGACAAATTATATACGTATAATACATACATGAACATAGTCTTACTCTTAATTCTTATTAAAATAAAAAAATGGAAAATTCATACATAGTTGAAAACTAATTTACTCAAAATGTGTTGCAAATCACACCGTTCACTAGGGTGTTGTTATAATATGATTAATAGATCCACTTCTAGAGTATGTAAAAAAAGAAACGATTCGATTACCTTAAAATGTAGCACTTAAGGAATAATGATAAGTGCATTGGGTTATACGAAATTTGATCAAAATCAGACGGTCTAACAAGGGGTGCCATAGGGCATTGTCTAATTCATGCGAAATTTCACGATTTGAAGGTAGATCAGGAATGTATAAAGTGATGTAAACGTCGGTCAAAATTCTATCATTCAATATACCTTGAGGGTCATTGATCTTTCCATATGATAGTCATAAGAAGATATGCTACTATTTCATTTGCATGGGATCTACATTTTGACTTTTCCTAACTATGCAACAAAAACTTCTATTTTTGTTTAATTGCTGAATTGGGGTGAAGCAGTATGCGCCAGATTGTACGTTTCTTTTGGTTATATATTTCCTCATTCATTTACGTTAAACGTAATGCACTACCATAGTAAGGGGCGTATGCATATATGTAACTAATATATAATGAACCCCATGTAACTGCAAATATCATAAACCATCACAAATTTTATTGCACAATAAACGATAGCCTGTGTTCAATTTGGGTAAGTCCAAAAAATCCGTTTCTCACAGCATTGGCATTAATAAGCAAAATTATGCCGCGAGTGTCATTTCATACCTTCTAGTAACAGCTTTTTGGCTATATGTAAGCGCAAAAATCAGGGGTGAACACGTTCAAATAAAATATATATTCAAACAAGCATTTTATCAATAAACAATGCGTTCAACACTCACCCTCTGTGAATAATAAAAGATCTTTTGTTTACAAATTGTCGTTATAAAAGCATGAATTAATGCAAAATATGCTATTTTCTGCACAACATAAATAAACAAGAAAAACAACGAAACAACCAAACCATCGAGCGACAAACAAAACATAAATCATCACACCTAAAAGTATGCAGATATTTCCACCCGCACATATGCCTTAAGAATATACCGCACTCATTTGGCCAATGTATTTAATGACTGCGAATTTTTTGTAATTATATTGCACTCTCACACTATAGTACATACCTATTGTGTTGTCGCGACGAATATTTCTATTGTCCGGTACAAATGTGCCATCCACCTCAATCATGTTGTCAAGGATAATGAGTTCTCTTATATTCTAAGAATATATTTAAGAAACTGAATAACGCAAAGTATTCAGATTTTTACATAATGTTGAATTGCTTTCATTATTAAATGCTAAATATAAAACGCACAGTGGTATAAATGATTTCTTTTTGGGGTTTTCAAAATTTTCGTAATAATATTAAATGTTCCTAATAATATTATTTTAAAAATAATATTACCTATAGTGCTAGAAATGAATTTTTGGGTAAATCGAGGTGTTAACAAAATTGAAAATCACCACCTTTTTATCATATCTTCAGGTAAAGAAAAATTTCAAAACTAAATAAAAGTATATATCGACAGCCGTGAATATCACAGGAGTCACTATTTAAGGACCTGTAAACTCGGTGCTGAAAAAGTTTTTCAATTTGATTGTCGAATGGAAAATGATGTACACCAGAACAATTTGCATGGCCCATTGGATTCCTAAGCACTATGTGAAACAAACCATACCTTTAACATTAATTTGGTGCTTGTACTTTTTTGGTCAACATTTTTGCTTTTCATCAGGTAAGGTTTTAGTTTAGTTTTTAGTTCTTAGGAAATTTATTCTATATTTACTACAGTTCCTCGATAATCACTGATTTTTTAAAGACATTTTCATTGCGCCGGCATATCGACATCTTACACATGCGGTAGAATAGAGAATTTTCTTCCAGAAACAGCAGTCTCACGATAAGAGAATGGTACTGGCAAATATTGTACCAAACTACAAATTTAATTTTGTGTCAAAACATAAGGTAAAAATTTGACGTTTTGATTTTTAATAAAAAAAAAATTCACAAACACAAAAAGTGCCAATTTGTATCAGATGGCGTTGGCCATGTGAATAATGGGCCGTATAGAAAAATTCATTGGATTTAAATGCAGGGAGTATACTGGTCAATGTTGTGAAAAACTGAAGTTGAAAGTTTTTTCTTGTAAAAAAAAACATTGCATTTCAAAGACTTTATAGGATGATGTTGAGTTCTGTTCAAAAATAAAATGGTTTAAACCGAATTGCTTACGTACTTAAGGTAACAAAATCTTTCCACGCAGATTAGCTTATTTCCCTAAACACCGTGTTCAATGGAAACAAGTGTTGAGTGGGTAGTGGAAGCTATAACGGCCCGTATCATCACTGATGCAGATGCTTGCTTGCCGATGGTCTATATTATCCTTTGATTTGCACTCTGATCATACAACATCGATTTGTTTGTTTATAACACCTATTGCTGTACTGTAATATGTTCTTCATCAGGATCCAGCTCACCACCAACGTGTAAGTGTGTTAACATCTTTGCTCTTGCTAAACGTATTGCCTTTTGTGCTTTTCTCAAATGTAGGGCTTTTTGTATTTTGTAAGGCTACAATCGTGATTCATTTCCTAATATACGTCCAATGCTGCGAAATATTTTACCATTGGAACTGCACTGTTCCGAGGATTGTGTTGAATTCTGGCCTTCAATTTCGAACCATTTCTGGCGATGTTTCTGTTTTTGTATATCCACTTCCATGCCTGTTTTGAAGCTACCGGTAACTGCAGTTTGTAATATCTCCATACACAAACATTTTGTTCACACGTAAATAGCTCATTAACAATGTCTACTTGTGATTTTCCAGCCAAGTACATAGCAACAATGCTGTTGCGCTTGAACCCCATTTCGATAACTTTTTTATAACTTTTTTTGATAGAAGAGAGATTCACTGAAAATTAACCTAATTTGTCAGTTTCAAAGAAAGTTTAATAAACTTGCAAAGGAATATTTTCCATAACTTAAAAACATTTGTACCTTTTCCTGGAAAATTTTCCAAAATGCTTCCAAATTTTATGGATCTCACATAAATGGCTGCATAACTGACATTTTAAGAGTTAGTATTTTCTGAAATTGCCTCGATAGGTTATTCTACCCCACCAGCCAATCATAAGGAATTTCTCAAACCGGCCTCCTTTCTTTAAGATTAAAATATTTTTTCAATGACACAATTTGAATCGCCATTCATTGCCCTAAAATTCCATCATTTTAAGAAGATAGTCATTAGAAGGTAGAAGATAGTCAATACGCCCTTCTTCTTAAATCAGCGTATTGACTACATTATATTAATTTAGAGGTACGATCTCAAATGGAAGTATTGAGAAATTCTAAATTTCACTTTCCAATTGTTATTAACTTGAGATTAACATAAACATTTTGCTAAATAACCAAAGCAACTAACAAATTATAACCTCCAGGCGCGTATTGTCTGATGATGCTATCGGCTATTTGACTGGTGGCGGCTAAAGCGAGATGGCGACTGGTTTGGGTAGCATAAATGATATGCTAACACTGAAGCATATTGGCTAAGCATATAACATTTGTAAAAAAAAACTTTTCCGCTAACCTAGTATTCTGTAATAGATCCAACAATATTACAGGATGCCGGCACTCAATAAGCCGCACGTCATAAAATAGATTTGTAACGAAAACACAAAAGAAAAGAAGAAAACGAAACAAACCATTGCTGAAATTACTCGTACATATCCGGATATCCGGTGGAATATCCGGCTTCTTGGAAGTGAAGCTTATTCCATCTACATAGCGAGTGTCCTTGACAAAAAAAAATTGTATCACAGCCATTCGGGAGAAGCGATCGAGAGGATATGCTCGAAGCAAAAACTGTGTGCCTGTAATTAAATATATTATATACTTCTGCGATATCCCCAAGATTTGATATTGCAAACGTATTCAAAATACATTAGAAATTTGTTTCAAATTCATATTCGAAATAATAACTCACTTTATACACTGATTCGTTTTTACCTGACACTAAATGAACAACATACATTGATTCTGTTTATTGAAACATAATGAAAGAGATATTTTGATTCGTGAACCTGAAATGAAAATATACTTTTGTGCAGTTTCGTATCTTTGTCGTTTTTTTTCTTAATCGAAATTTTTCAAAAGAAATGCAACCAAAGGATTCATAAACTTAATCAAAATAAAATTGTTACTAATTTCGAATGGGTATAAGAATCAAAATCAAAATTATTTGTAATTTCGTTTTTGTTTCATAAAACAGAAATAAAATTTAATACAATTTTGATTCTGTTGCCGGAATCAGAATAAAAACATTTTTTATGTTTGATTTAGATTCCAGAAACTGGAACAAATTGAAACTATTATCAAATTTAACTTCGCTTTGGTGACGGCCCGTGTCCACAGATTACTCTAAAAATCCCTCTAAGTTATTACAATAAAACGACCCTAAATCTAATTTTCCTAACACACAGCTACACCCTGGTGTAATGAATAATGTTGCATTGTGTATGATGAAAGGTTGCTGCATACATGACAAAGCCTGTTCTATGAGGGAAAGCTTTAAGGAATGGAAAACATAAGCAGAAAACCAAATAAGACGGTTGCTGCCTCTTGAGGCAACGATGGAAATCTAATTATGTGGTATGCGGACTGTCCAACTTTGGGGAGCATAAAAGAATAGTATTAAGACTTATGAACAACAAAACTGATGGTTTATGCAAAAAATCTGCATGCTCCAGCTCCCAAATATCAATTTTCTCACTGAATGCATGTCCAGTGAATGGAATCAGAGTATACTACATTTATTATTGAAACCAATCCAGAAATTTCGGTCAAGTGAACGAATTAATTATTACTTTACCCAATGTCAAAGTACCTGTAGTGCCAGAAGGTGTATGGTAAATCACTGATAAGAATCAGCAAATACTTTGATGCGTTTTGTACAACTGCATGAAAGTCATGAATCCAGGAGTACATGGATTAAGTTAGGTAATTTGTGCATAAGCGGAGGAATAAAGTAAATTTGGTCACATTTCACTAAGCATAAGCAATTCACGGCTTTTCTCAAATTTTGCCGTATTCTATAAATAATACCATGAGAAAAAATCAGATAGAGGCAGTTTACAAATTTGTATTTGCAAAAAAAAAAAATAAAAATTGAATTGCCAAAAATTGGCCAAAATGTATGACATTTTCGGACACTATTTAATCTAAATTTAACATATGCCGAACTTAACCGAATTTGGTGTTACTTTGTGGAAAGCACGTAATCGTTACTTGGTCGATTTTTCAAATTTTACGAAGGATTACATAGCAAACCAGTGCATTTGTTTCAGATTCCACTAAAAATTATGAACCAAAAAAAGGATGAAAAATTCAGTTTGCTGAGATGTAGATAAGAAGTTATAGGAAAAAAAATGGAATTTCCAAAATTCAGATAATTTGTATGGGAGGTACCGAAAAGAGTGAGCCTATATAGCCCATTACAATTACCGGCTACGTAATTTTAAGAAGTTTTATAAATATTTACTGCAATTATCATGGGCACAAGCCAGCAAGTTGGCCAGCAAGACAGATGGACATCACCAAATCAACATCAAATATCATGAAACACATTTGGTCAGAAGATACCCTAGACGCTTCCTTCTGGTTGTTGCATCAAATGATATACACCTTAATTTCTCCGGGTGAATGTATGAAAAGGCAACCCAAGTGTTTGAACTAACTGCTTTACGAATCGGTCATAAGTTTCTGTTGAGTAGGATGTGCGGAAATCCAAAGCCAATTCCAAGAACTTGGCCAGATAAATCTATAACTGACCAGGTACTAATACTTTTGCATATCCGGGTGAAGATCCAAATAAAACGATACGTAACATTTTTTTTATCGAATATAAAGCTACCTTCGACAAACCGATACTGTACAAAATGGTGTAGAGCCATAAATGAGTTTAGTATTCCTGCGAAGCTTATACGTACATATTTGTAAGTAACTTTCTATTTCCTGGACCACAAACCAAATGAATAATATCGTTATTATTACTTGCGTATAGTTTGATATGAATTTGAATGATGTATTCACGAGCTAAGTACAAGAACTCGTTTCTGAGTTATATTGAAATACGTAATGTAAATATGCACTGTTTCAAAGTAGTAATAATAACGATACCAGTGGAAAAATGGTGTTTTGATCTAATGAAATGCTTTGCTTGGAAAGTTATTCGCAGTACACAAAATTTGCCGCATGAATTTTCAGTACATCTGTATTAAGTTAAAAAAAAAACGAGATATTGGTATCTAATATGTAGATATACAGTTTCTCTCAATTTAATACTATTAAACGCATTACATTAATCAGCAAGACATGGATAGGTAAAGTGTTGTATTCAATCTACGTCCAAAACTTGGGTTTTTATCCCAAATTTAAAAAAAAAAAATGCTTGAGAAATATATCCGAAAATGTAATGCCAGAACTACACAATGAGTATTGAATGGTTGCTAAACCCAACCCAATGGTAACTTCACTGTTGTTTAGGTCAAATTTGCAGCACAGCTGAAAGAGCAGTTGCGCTGAATATTACGATGTTTGGTTTTTTGCTGGGTACAGGATTAAAATGTTATAGTAGCTATAAAAATATCTATCCATTCAACAGTTTAAAAACCGCTTGTCTGGCAGGGCTGTCAGCTGGAAAATGTCTGTTATCTGAAGTGAAAGGTTTGACATTTACGAATATGAATTACTTAACAACCGAAGAACTCTGAACTCAAAATCACTGTTGTAAAAGTAAAAAATATCCCCCATTTTTCTTAATAGAAAATTCTTTTAAACCAGACCTATTTGTATTTCACAGTGCCAGTAAGGTTGCCTTTCTGTCATCAATCTCTTTCATCAAACAGGGGTTACTTGGCTCAAAAGATCGGATTTCCATTGTCTCACTAACTGACTGATTTTTTTCCTCACCAGCCATTTATGTGAACCCCTTCAAATTTCACTGCCTGTTGAGGGTTGTGATGATGAATTGCTATTTATGTCACGTTCAAATCTTCAATTTTTGGTTATAATTGCCGCATTGCTAGCTATTGAAAATTTTAAAATTTCTTTCCGAAGCCGGCAATATAAGTAATCTTTAGAGACCACGTTCACACACGAAATCGGTGATTTCTTTTATAAATACATATGAAAAAAAAGGATGTATATTTCTTGCGTCACAAATAAGATGTGGATAAAATAAAAAATTGAAGTGAAATGAGAAAATCTCTTGAAAAATACTGGATAATAATTATGAATGGATAATATTGGATCTTAAAGCAAAATTGAAAAGTGAATAAAGAAACCTTTAGCACAACAGATAGGGAAAATCGAGGCCTTTGTGTTGTCAGAGTAATTAGACTGCTGTCTTCTCAAGCTCTCACATTTTTAACATGTTCCTGTTAAAGCGTTCTAATGCTTTTTTATTACACTTTAATAAATTTTTGTTGTTTCATTTTCGTATTTGTTAATTTATCTGTTCAGTTTGTTCAGTGTCGAAAATTTATCATTTAAAAGGCCTACTTGGTTGCCAAAATTATTTGTGTCATGTAATTGGCACAACTGTCTTAAATTCTGAAGCTGAGCTTGAGCACTACCTATCATTCTGTTTGTTTACAGGGCTTGATTTTGCCGATTCACCTCAAGTGTGCTTTGTAATTTTTATAATGGTTAACAAAATGGAATTAAGAATGTGTCTAAAAATTGTAATACAAATCGAGTTTCAAATAGCTGAAAACAATACAGAAGGCTTATCGAGGAACAACTTCACCAAAATCTCGTGCATATAAAGGAATCTTGGATTAAAAAACGGTGGAGATATGGTGAAAGATTTTTTTGCTCTTTTCGGCTATTAACTTCCTTAACTGAAGCCAACATTTATATAACGAATGAAATTGTGTCTGAAAGTATTTATTTAAGTTTGAGAAAGATAGGCGCTGACCTCTCTGTGTGTCGCAAATGAATTCATACCATTCTACACTATGTTTTAGATAAGAAAATTATAGCCGTTCAACTAGTTTTGAAAAACCTAAATTTTGTCCAAAACCTTAATCTAGTGAAGCTTACTGAAGACCTGATTGAATAATTAATTCGTAAAATGCCCTGTGACAAGTTTAGTCAGTCAAGTCAGCCAACAGGCTTTGGAATTGTGTGTTGAATTTGAGACTAAAAAAAATCACTTTAAATTCAGTACACGTCAGTAGAGTCCGAGAGAGGAAATAGACGGCTTCGAAACACTTTTTGTGGTCCCTCCCATACAAATTGCACGACATTCCGGAACTTAATTCTAATTAGCAGATTCTAATAGCCTAAGTTGCTGTCTATTCATTAAGACTAACGTGATTTAAAAAAGATTAAGATGTAATCACGCCCCTTCAGGTACCTCTCGTATGAATGACCGATTCAACTCATATCTTGTGATTGGTAAAATATGTTCTGAGAATGAAAGTGGGAGGTATTGTTACACCCTTTCCAGTGCCTCCCATACAAAATTTCTGATTTTTTTCAAAATTACATTTTTCCTAATTCGTGGACTAAGCAATGCAAGCTTTAGCTAACTTTATTGCGTTATAATAATTGGTAAAATTTGGAAATATTGATTAGATAACCTTTCTGGTATATTCCATAACAATTACATAATTTAAACCACATATTCCCAGGTTCATATTTGTTTTTAATTAAGTTAAATTTAGTTGCAGTTGCAGTTTTAGCAAAAATCAGTGGTGCCTATATAACATCTATGCAAAGAACCTAAGATAAGAAAAGAGTAAAAGTAAGTCTATTACTTTTCCAATAGAAGGCTTTAGTAATCTGCACATCGCGTTGTATAAGTGCGATAGGCTAAGCTAGATGGCGTTAGAGAGGAACGGTTCCATATATAAAGAGGTTGTTATGCATTTATTTCTTGTTTCCAGACAATTTTTTTTTTTTTTTTTGCTAAAGGTTATGACTTTCCTTGTAAAACATTCACCTCAAGAAAGGCTTATGAAAATCCATCATTCCAGTTTGTTGCCAATGGGGAAAAAGTGTAAATTTGTCGAAAGAAACGATGCATTCCAGCAAAAATTTGTCATATCGAATAGCACAATAACAACCACAACTACTGTAGTTGTTCCTATTTGAAATAAATACCTACGATTTTAAAATTGGCTTGTTGCAGAGGGAAAGTACTTGCAATTTGACAACTATCGAGTACTATATATAGGTATGTAGTACGGTTATATAGCTCTACAATAACATTTTCGGATACGTTTCTCAGAAATGGTTGTTTTCTAAATTTAAAATTAGGATTACAGAGTAAAAACTAGAGCGTAATAATTTACTGGCTAATGTAACACATTAAATTATAACAAATTTAAAAAAAACTGAATGCCTACATATTGGGTGTCAACATCTGGTTTCTAACTTAAAAGCCTTGTATTGAAAACTCATGCCGCAATAGTCGTGTACTACTAATCACTTTACAAGGAAAAGAAAAAGAGAGAAAATATTGAAATATTTACTTGTTATTATTATTACTTTAAGGTAGTATATAATTATATTATTGGAAGCAATCTGAAAGCTCTTCTGTTGGAAATATAAAATCGACACATATCGCAACCTTGTCGCTAATGAAAATTTTCTCTCTTTTTGAATACTTTTAATTTTTTACTAGAATAATTGGTCGACGAAAGATCATTATAACTGTGGCAAATATAACCTTCATGCTAAATGAATTTCTCTTTACCACAACTTTGATGTAAGTCACTTGACTTGACCGATATTTCTGTACTGCTTCCTCTTTCTGTACCTCGAATTACCACTTCAAAGTAACAGTCGTTTAAAAAATGTCTCATTAGTCGCATTGCTTCTTGGCATAATTGTATTACATTAATTCTGAAATTAAAGGCAATACAATAAATTTGATTGATGAATAAATATTTTGTGTTTTACTGACCAATTTTTATTTTTTGGCAGAAGTTGTCTAATAGGCTGGTACGCCAAATTTATTTTCTATCGATATCTACTATTCAAAAATTTCTGCAGGAAGAAAACGTTAATGTTACTGCATTTGTCAAACCCACTTCATTGATTCTATACATCCTAGTTACCATTCATGATAACGTTAATCAATATGATGACTATAATAACAGTGATAATGATATTGTTATGAGGGTGGACAATTTTTTTGTGCGTGTATTTTTTACGCTGAAGTCAGTAAATGTCTACTACATCAATTAAAATGACAAGAACATAAAAGTATGTACATGAATAAGAACCATTCCGTAGTAATCATATATTTCAACCCGGACGCATCAAAGCTTTTATGAATTTCCCTGTCTCCATTTCACTTTGACGCTATTTTTACCAGAGTGTTGAAAGCTGTAAATCTGTACCCCTGCTAATTGTTTACAACATGGCTTTTTGTATCTGTAGCCCCATCCTGTTTGTTTTATGTTTTCTCTCGTTTTTAACTGATGTTAAATTAAAATGTGCATAAAATTAACATTCATGAAATTTCATGTTGAGGCAACTTTTACCCCTTTCGTTGCGATAATGCATAATTTATGAAATGTCGTGGTTTTGGTTTCCTATATGAAAATATTAAATTTGCTCTTTCTTAAATATTTTATTCTTTCAAATGAAATTGCAGAAAACATTTGAATGGAGATTGACAAAATTTGTTCTTTTGGTAGAAACCCAGATTGTAAAATAATAAAAAAATCCTTGCGTTTGTTTCAAGTGTATACAGTAATACAGAGTTGCAAAAATTTCTGCCATCAGATTCCTATATTTCTGCCTCCAGCCTCCTGTATTTTCTAAACTGACGCTTAGTCAGTAAGGGGTAAGTAAAGAGAGACGTGGTAAAGCAGGCCAGATTAAAGGAGATAATTTTCGGGTTTTCTTAATTACATTCCGAACATGGCATATCGACAAGTACACTCAATTAACAAATATATAACCGTTAGTTCTATCGGAGATCGTTTATATTTCTCTGAGCAGCGCATGTATCCGCACAAGGAATTCATAAAAACGGAGGGGATCGCTAATAAATGATATTTAGTCCACCGTCTATCTGGATCACTGCTTAGAAAAAATTTTAAAAGTTAGATTTACTTGAAGCAAGCTTTTTGCTACTTTTGCCTTCGATATGGACAAATCTTCAGATATAGAAATTTGACCACAGTATTACACTCTCTTATATGATTTGATTTGGATAACATTTAGCATAACTGAATATTTCTCATGATTTCCTACCCGGCTTAAGATCATGAGCATAACTTCTTGCTTTTACCTGGAGGAAAGAAAATATATATCGTTTGATAAGGCAGAAGGAAGGATTTAAAGTACCAAGTGTCTTTTAACCAAATGTATTTCATGGCTTTTTAAGTCGACTGAGTCGTCTCTCTGCCTAACTCGTAGGCACGATAGCGGCCCACATTTTTATAAAACCTATGGAAACTTTTACAGCCAAATATTTTGTCAGATCGGGGATTATAAATGGGCTATATCAACCCATCCCTTAGTTTTTCCCTTATTACTACACATTCATAGGCTGCAGTGACTGCAATGTTTGTTCATTGTATTCTTTTATAATACGTGTCAGAATTTAAGAAAACAACCGATTAACCATGCACCTACAGCTGCTTCCCATACAAATAAACCCTTTAACCCACATGCTCTCAGATTCATAATTCTTTTATATGGTTGCAGTAAATGCAGTTTAATTTGGTACACGTTTAGCATTTAAAATTCTAGGATTTCCTAATGTAAAAGGCCCGAATGCAGCAGCCTTCCTAGTACCTCTCACATAAATTGGCCAACTTCTCGAAATTCAATTTTCCCTTAAATTTCTGTCCAGTCTATTAATTTGTAATTCACTGTGCACCTTAATCAATCAAACAATCACCGTAACCTCAAATACAAAGGAACAAATTAACCCACATATTCTTAGATTCATATTTTGCAAGCAATTATTCTGAATTCAGTCAAATTTGGCGCGTATCATGCGATTGATAAACTAAGTTCTGAGAATGAATATGGGAAACATCGACATTTAATTTCCAGTCTTTCAATTCATAATTAGAAGTTGCTTAAATTTTTATCAAATACATTGCTTTCTATGCGGAGAATTTTAGATAAGAACCTAGCGATGGCTCATCCCCCTCCAGTAGACATTGCACTTTTAAATCAATGCAAGGGAACGTTGGATGAAGGTATATATAATTCTATTCAAATGACTGAAATTTCTGTGTATTTCAACTAACACCGTCGATCATTTTCAAACTTGCATTTAGACTACATTAACAAAAAAAAAAAAAAAGAAATAAATAACAACTAGTCCTTAGTAGCTTCTGCAAGCTGTTCTTCACTGCCTATGTCCTTGACGTCTATGTTTCTCATCTTTATGTATATCCCGTTTTATATATTCGACCGAAAGTATGAAGACGTGTGCTATGTATATTTGGCAAACATGGAACACATAGAAAGACGATTTTGAAATACCAAGTATGTGGACCCATGTCTCATCTCCGGTTATAATTGGATGTTTCAGCTTCCTTGCGCTGAAGCATCGAGTTATAACCACCAGTTTACATTTGAGACAAAAGAATAGTCAAAGCTTTGGCGTTGGACTGGAATGGGAGAATCGTGTCGTGTCGGATGCACATAGGATTATTATTATTATTATTATTATTATTTTTTTTTTTTTTTTTGATTAACTTCAGAAAAGAAATCCCATCAACGGCGAATGTTATACCAATTTGTTGCAGCGTTTAGGTGATTAAATTACGGAAGAAGACCGCATTTGGAGAAAAATAGCATGCTCCAGTTCACACATCCGCGATGGCCAAAATTAATGAATTAAATTTCGCATTGCTTTATCACGCACCTTATTCACCAGATTTAGCTCTCTCGGAATAATAATATTCTATTTCCATATCTATTTCTATTTCTAAACTTGAAGAAATCGCTCGGTGGTAAAAGATTTGCCAACGATGAAGAGATGGAGTAAGCAGTTGCTGACTATTTTAAGAAATTTGACAGTTCTTACTATGAACACAGTATATAAGCTATTGAATATCGCTAGAAGAAGGGTATCGAGCTAAAAGGAGATTGTGTTGAAAAATATAGAAAATGTTTCCAACTTTTTTTGTGTATTCTTTGTTAAGCCGACTAGCTTTGAGACCTCCCTCGTGTATGTAAATTAGTTCAACTGGGTGGCATATTTGTAATGCTTTTTGTATTTTTTTCTGTTTTTAATAAAATTTCCATGTTAAAGTTTTTATGCGTATAGTTTTTTTCAATATATATTTATCAACTAATTAAAATGAATAAATTATCATTTCACTTAATAACGTTCGTTTATAATTCAAATAGGCTATCAATGAAAAACAAATGTACTACGCCCGTATATGTGCAATTAGTTTATAATGCCGATGCGAGTCAGTCACAATTTCCGTTGTATTTGCTTTCTATTTTAGTTTGCTTTTTGTTGTAAAAAAGTGTAATATTAATGTAAATTTGTTTACTATCAACCGGATAATTAAAGCAAATCGTACATAAAATTGCAATTAAATTAGTTTCAACAAAATATCTGATTAGTTGCAGTTTGTTGGTACGCCTTGCTTATTTCGAGGGCAAAGTGATTGTGAAATTCTTGGAATCCTTATCAGCTATTTAACCCGACAGAGACTAAGTTACACTATGTAACAAATTAATAGTAAACCTAAACCAGTAATTTGGATGTTAAAAATTCACCGTGATCTGGAAGGCCAATTATCGAAATTAAAAATAAAACAATGGAAATTATCAGTTCCCACTATAAGCACTGTTTTAATTGTCCATGTTGGAATGTGTTTTTTATAAAACCGATTCACAGTACCATTGTTGGCCATTCGATACACGAAATTTCATTTGCAACACAAAATATGAAACAAACTAGTTGTTGTTTTCAACCGTTGTTAAAATCGCATAGATTTGAAAATTTGTAAATATAAATATTTCTTGCGGCGGAATGGGATGCCTAAAAAGTTGATTTGTGGAAACCTCGCTTATTTTATATAATTCCCCGGTTTTATACATTTTTTTTACTTATTTTTGTTTAAAGTTTTGGTCGTTGCGTTAACAAATTTCATGCTTGGTTGAATTAAAAAAAAAATCGACCGAATAACCCCTTTCACTCTGGTATCCCCAATGGAAGTGCAATTTAGTCAAATTTGAAAATGGACAGAATTGCCGCACCTTGTCTAGTACCTCCCATATAAATTGGTTTATTTTCTGAAATTCAATCTTTCCCTAACAATTTCTAGTCGGTAGGCTGCATCAGCCTAAGTTCTCATTCAGGAAATTGAAATTTAACCCATATTTTCTTAGCTTCATATCCTTTTTAGTAATTTTGCAGATTTGGGAAAGAAAACGGAAGGCATTACCCTTTTTGTAACTCCCATACGAATTGCCGAATTAAACCATCTAATATTGATATACATCTTTCCAGTAGTTGTACTAATTAAGCCAATTGGTGAAATAAATTGCGGAAATAAAAACGGAAGGCATTGTCATAGCGCATCTGAAACGTAAAATGTTAAAAAATTCACCGGACAACAACAACATATCTTATATCTTATTCCCATACATTCTGCATATTTTTTTTTTTTTTTTTATTTTTTTGTTTGTTTTTTTTTTTGAAAACAGCCCTCTCACGAGGATTATTTAAAATTCTGTACAATATATAACAATATAATATTTGGCCTCAGCCCAAGAGGGCATTATTGAGGCATGCGGCAACAAGTTTCAGGTGTACACTAACTACATATACAATGCACAATTTCATGTAAAATATGTTAACAAATGAGTTCTGTTAATTAATTAGTTAAGTGTTCATATTTTTTGAAAACATTGGAATTACATAAGAAGCATCTGCAAATTTTGTTTTAGGTAATAATTTACATTCTTTTTAAATGTGGATATATTATTTACATTTTTAATGGTCATTGTCAAATTATTGTATTCAAAACTACCCAGATGTTCTATACGCTCTTTAGTGGTCTCTAATCTGCACCTCACAACTTTCAAATTATTAAAATTTCTTGTGCGAAAATTAGTTTGATTTCCTGTAATTTCAATCATTATGCATCCTATTTTATTTCAAGAATTATATACATACATAACAAGCTGATGCAGATGTATTCCACGAGTAGGCAATACAGGACCGTTTATATCCTCATAAAGCGATAAGGTTGGGTATGCGATGGGTAAATCAAAAATATTTTTAAGTAATAGTATTTTTGTGACCGTGAACGAGTGGGTGGCTTAGTTTTTCTATTCAAAATGTATTTTAATATATATAAAATGCCATTAGCAGGAGCAATTTTATCCTTAACAATGGTGATATGGCTTTCCTAGGTTAAATTATCTTGTAATGTCACACACAGGTACTTCACTTCAGAAACTTCCGTGATTGAAAAAATATTAAAATTGTTATCCATTCCATGCGAGCGTGGTCTAAATTGAACTAGTTTAGATTTGGTTGCGTTAAGTATTAATTTTTTCATTCTCACAAGCTCAAAAATAAATGATATGTCTCTCTCTACCATGATTTTTAAAGCCAGATCATATTTATATGGATAAAATGAACACATGTCATCAGCAAACGTATACAACCGGCCATTCAACTTCAAATTAATTAAATCGCTTAAATAAATAGAAAAGAGAAGTGGTCGCAAGGCACTACATTGGACTCCTGATTTTACATGAACTAATTCACTCTTTGCCTTACAAATTTATACATATTTTTTCTGTCACATAAATAACTTTTCAAAAGTTGTAATTCCTTGCCGACAATTCCATAATATGATAGTTTTTCCAGCAGTATATCATGATCTACAAGATCGAATGCCTTACAAAAATCTAAAAACAAGCCTGCAACGCCATGAAAACCATTACCCAAACTATCACAAATAAAGTTTTTCACATTGATCACAGCTTCTTCTTTTCAATCCAACAATTTCTTATGCAATAATTTTTCAAAAACTTTGTCTATTACAGACAAAATTGCAATAGGACGATACTCTTCCATGGACATTGCTTTCGAAATTTTCGGAACAAGAATAATTTTACTAAGTTTGAGACTATCAGTATATTTTGCGCTTGCAGTTATTCTATTAAAAATGTCCATTAATACTGGAGACAAATAGTTACTGCATTCAACTACTATTTTCGACATAATGTCATCATATCCTTGGGCAGCATTTATATTAAAATCATTAATCACGTCAATAAGCTCATTTTCATTAAAAATTAAATTCATTTTAAAAAAAAATTAACAAAATCTTGCTTGTTTTCCTCCTCAAAGTCCTTAATATGTTGCTATTATCATCAACAAATATCATAATTCCTTGCTTCAAACTTTCCACAGACCCTACAAAATATTGATTTAAACGATCAGCTTTCTCCTGACCGCAAATAACTCTTCATCCATCTTCTGTAATAATCTGTATTTCTTTATTTGTATTACATCCCAAAACAGTGTTTAAAAAATTCCAAGATTTTTTCGGATCATTATTAACTTTATTCAGATTGTCAAAATAATAATTGCTTTTAGGCTCCGCACTAGCTACGTTGATTACCTTACTGAGACCTTTCAACAGCTCATTATATTTCTTTATTTTCGCCTTCCTTCTTTTAATAAGAAATTTCTCCTTAAGCAAAAAATCAAATTCTGTAGATCTGCATTTACCCAGGGAGTAAGAGCATATCTAAGCTGTTTTTCATATTTCATCTCACTAGTTGAGTAAGCAATAGCTCTATCGATTACATCTATTAGATTATTAGCCTGATCTTCTAAAGTATCTAACACTGGTGCAATACCAATCTGCAAATAACGTTTGACTTTAGTCATATCACAATGCTTTTTCGTTTTCTCTATACTTTCGGTGGCTAAAATCTTACAATTTATCTTACAATACACTATGTTATGATCTGTTAAATCACATTCTACTGAATCAACAGAAATTGTCCAGAAAATATTGCTGAAGATGTGGTCAATGCACGTATTACATTCTACTCTTGTAATTATATGTAGCTTGTGACAGTTGTGACAATCATAATTTAAGAATATGTTTTCGAATTCGTTAAATGATTTACTTTTATACAAATCAATATTTGCGTCTCCCACTATGACAATAGCCTTACCTGTTTGTGGGCCCAGTATTTCATCAAGAATGAATACAAAGTCGATAGTAGCATATTTCTGTGACCTGTAGAGTGATAAAAGCATTAATTGCTTTCCTTCAATTCTCAAATTATTATTAAATTATCATTATAACGAAGTTTCTACTAACACAATAGTTTACTGAATATTTTAGTTTATCAATGACATGTATCGATGTACCGCCATATCCATCAGACCTACATCAATGGGCATTGTATAGTTGAGTTAAATCTCTATGGAACCACGTTTCCTGTATTGCAATAACATCAGGCAGACTCGAAAGACTAGAAATCATAATTTTGAATTGATTGAACTTTGTAATAGACGAGATGCTTTTTATGTTCACAGATATAATATTTAAAAAAGGATATGTAATACAAGAACAACTTTTTTTAAAACTCGCAATGTTTTTAAAGTAATTCTTTGAATTCATTTTTAATGATATATAAAATAGACTACGATCAATACCAAGTAAACTCAATTAGGAGAAACATAGGACGACGGATTATCATCACACAGTCAGCCTCGTCATCACTCTGCCTAGTTGTCTTTTGCCGATTATTTTTCCATTGTTAATAGTTGTAGCTTTAAGTAAAAGTTTGTGCTCATCATCGTTCGAATGTATAATCTGAGGTCTTGAAATTTCATTTCTTTTATAAAGGACACTTCCATTTCTAGCACAAATGTAACGATAGCCCACACTTTCTAAGGCCTTGATGTAATCCTGCAGATTTAATGTTTCTTTACTTAAGTAACCGTTAACAAATACTGAATTGGTAGATTCATTCATTCAACTTCGGCTTGACAGACATCAATTTTCTTTAACAGATTTGTTAAAAAATTTTACCACAACGGTTTTTTTGTCTCCTGTCTTATTGTTCCTAAGGAAATAAGCGTCCTCAATCTTCTCTGCATCCAGTTCAACGTTGATTTTTTTTCCCAAATCCAACACAGAATCAACCGCAGCCACATTATTTTTAATATTTAATCCGCTAGTGATGCAATCATTTCTTACACGGTTCTCATTAAGCAATTTAATTTATGATTTAAGTCTTTAGTTTCCGTTTTGAACATAACGTTTCTTTTTCAATTTTCATTAGTCTTTTCTTATTTTCAGCCATGGTTTTGAGGATGTCATCATACTGTGCAGACAAGTATTAAATTGTCTCATGCATAACGAACAGCTGATCTAGTTTTGCCAGTTTTGTTTTGATTTCATTAAGTTCCTGTTTCAGACCATCTTCGCCTCCCACACACAATTGACATGTAAGCAGTTCGCTCCCATTTTTCATCAGATAATCAAATTGACGTTTGTCTACTTTAGTACATTTGGAGTGAAATTTTTTGGCGCATTTATCACATTCTATGCACTCTTCCTCATCTTCGTTAATTTGCAGTTTACACTGATCACAAATTAATTTGTTTATTTTCATGCATCTGCGTGATTTTCCAGGCATTCTCCAATTGCACCAAATTCTCTGCTCTCTTTTTAATAAAATATAAACGTTGTGCTTTTAATTGTTGAGTATAAATTATAACTTTTTGAATTTTCTCGGTGATAAAGAGACTCAGCTTAAAATACACGTCTGTTCCGACAGGGTTGCCACACACATTTTGAATTTTTTTTAAATTTTTTTTTTAATTTTACCCACTTATTCGTAGTTTCCTACCTTCCCATTCAGTTCCACTAAGTTCAATACAATTCAGTACGCATCATGCATTTACCAAACTAAGTTCCGGGAATAAAAATGGTAGAGCATCTTTTGAAGAATTTAGTGACCCAACACGTCCAAATATTTTTTGACCAAATATGTTTCATGAATTTGTATGCCTATTGAGTGATGCTCGTTTGTCTGGCAGGCTGAATATCTATCTGGTTTACTGGCTGGCTGCTTGGCAAGTAGATGCGCTAACCCTCGAAAATCTTAATGAAGGTTGTCAAATTTTTTAATATTGCCAAACTGTAGTCATAGATTGTAAATTTATCTTATTTTCAGAAATCAATTTTTTTTCCTCTAACTTCACGTTCGTAGACTGCAGTAACTTCATTTTTTCAAATGTCGTGGTTTACATTTTTGAACAGAATTTGAGAAAATCAACCAAATGACCTATCTTCCGATGACCGATTTTATATTTTCACTATAATTTCTAATTATTAAACTACGGTAGCTTAGGGAGTTTTTCACTGTATTCATCTGTAATTTTCAGTGCACTTTGAGAAAAATCGACCAAGTAACCGCTCTCCCGTTGATACCTTATAGAAAAGAACGATGTATCCATATATGTTTAGGTTCATATGCTTTAAGTTGTTGGTTTGTATTGGGGTAGGTTTGGCATATAATGCGTTTGATGAAGCAAACTCTGAAAACTGAAACGAAAAGCATCGCCACATCCATTCCAGTACTCTCCTACAAATTGTTCGATGTATTGAAATTTAATTTTCCTCCTCTAATCCCTATTTAGAAGACTACAGTTGCTCACATTTCTGTCAAGCGCATTATAAACATTACATTGCAATACTTTGTGCAATTTAAAGCACTTGATTGGATAACCACACTCTTTCCAATAACCGACATAGAAATCACCTAACTTAAATTATTCCATGTTTATATCGTTCACTAAATAGCAATATAAGCATTTAGTAAGCTCTTTTTATAATTTTGAATTGATAGAATTTAACAAAATATTATGTTTCTTCATTAATAAGAAGTAAGTAAAAATTTGAGTGAATTTCCATGTAGAAATAAAGCGTAGTCGATTTTGCACATTATCAATGCCTTAATATCTGACGTAAGGGTCAACGCATTGTAATTGAACTTTTTATACGAAAGACATTTTACAATGTTTAGTCTTTTATTCAGTGAAGGTATACGATTTTTTACTTGTGAATCTCAATGATAACATTTATTAAAAGTTATTCCCAAGATTTTAAGGCTCTGTACGGTTGGTATTGAAGAATTATTACAGGAAAGTTGTGGGTGCCACATATGCTTTATACATATATGTACATATAGATGTTTGCATTTATCCAAGAACAACTAAGACCCAGAATATTGACTCCAAGACCTCATATCATTGAAAATTAGAACCCCGAGGTATACCGTTGTTAAGGGGATGCGTATTCTAAAATGTAAAGTTAATTCTTATTTTCATTTTTGTATTTGTCATGTAGTTCTTCTCATAGTTGTAAACGTGAGGTCGAATTTTCTACCGATGTAAGATCGTGTGAGTTTCGACTTTGTCGAGTGCTTTGGTCTAGTCTAGTGAAGTTATTGAAATATACCTTTTCGCTGACAAGGACTTAGATATCGCATGGAAGTGAATCTGCTGTAGACTTCCATTTTCTGAAACGCAACTGGTTGTTTTGAATTAGTTTATTCGGTGTTACAATCCACCATAAGCGGTCTGCAACGATTATGTCCAGCATCTTGGATATACAAGAATTCAGCGATATATGCGTGTAGGATTTGATTAACGTTTTGTCAGTATTTGGCTTATCAATTCCACGATTTTGCCCCGCAAATTTATTAAGAGCGAAAGTAAATTTCCTGTAGCTAATACTTCCCTCTTTAAGGGACGAATTATGGCACGGTGATAAACGCGGTGTGTTCGTTTTCCCGAAAGGTCGATTGGAAATTGGCATCATCTGGCTGCTCAGACCAATATTCTGCAAAATCAGAATCCCGGGTGAAGCTATTCTGTATTCGGATGAGCTTGCTAATGCAATGTGACCTTAAGTCACAAAATCTATGAAAGTTCGACTATATTTTACTAAGCAGGGATTGTGGGTTAATTTGAGAAGTAAAAAAGTTGATGGATTTGCGTTTAGATAATTTGAGCTCTGTCTTAAAAAGGGAACTAGCCATTCTGAAATTGAAAACATTATCCGTAGTTATGTTCTTCCTTAGAATATTCCATAATCGGTTCTTTCCTTTCTTCAGTGTTTCCTGCTTGTCGTTCCACCATGGTACTTTGTAATCCTTCTTTCTAACAACATGTCTTGGGACGCATTCGTTTGCACTTTGTAATATAATTTTCTGTATATTGGCTGTTTTCTTATTAATATTTAGCCTTATTGATCTTTATTTATTCAAGATAAAATCATGGTCCATAATCTTGTCCACTGCTATTATTTTCTGGAATTAAGGTGGTTAATATGGGAAAATGATCACTATCGGATAAATTTTGGTGTATTGTGCATGAAGCCTGGAGATGCAGTAATGAGGATGCAATAGTTAAATCTGTGTGGGAAGAGGTTTTGTGAGTTGAAAAGTTAGTTACCTATCCGTCGTTAAGTAGAAGTAAATTAGATTGCGTTATAAATGTGTAAACATTCAAACTTCTTCTATGGTTCTTATTCAACGCCAGCTATTGAAGTCCCCTGTGATGAGACAAAGGTACCTTGATATGTCATATGAAGTTTCGAGATATCTAACAGTGAATGATATGTTGGGGTTTCAAATGGGTTTCTTGTAAAGACATTATCTTCCACTGTAAAATTTCAATGACTATTGTCGTCTGAGAAAAAATAAAATAAGAAATAACATTAAAATGTTTGACAATAATACTAAATAAGGTTAAATGGGGAAGATACTGGTTCGTGAAGTTACAATTCCATTTCATCAATGTCGTTACCGATTGTAATCTTAGGCATCATAGAATAGTGGTAGGATATTGATTTTGCTTATCTTTGTTGGTGCTATTAGTAGTGGTTTCATTCCGTTGTTGTTGTTTTTATTGTTGTTGTTGCACAATCTTTGTGTTGTGCACTTTTCTGACTGGTTGGAGAAAATGTTACATTGAACCCCATTCTCCGAAATCGATTTTTTGCTTGAGAGGCTTTCAAGTGATGGATATCTAATGCTATTTTCTGAGTTGTTTTGACTGCTAGAATTTCTTTCTGTTTTAAAAATATTGGGCGGCTTTTTATGATGGAAAGGTGATTAAGTTCAGAGTGCTTGTTCTCTTTGCAGTTTATGCAGCATTGAGGTTCATTACTCTTGGGACCTTCTGCAGTAGAGTCGCTTTCGTTTCCACAGTTGAACCATAATTTTGTTCCTTTGCATAACTTCAATATATGCCCAAATCAGTGACAGTGACAGATGTAATCGGTCCGAGTAGATGTTGAAAAGGTGAAAATAAATAGTCCGGTTTCTTTCAATTCAATTCCATATCACTTAAGTATTTTCTTTACTTCGGTTGCATTTTGAGTTTTCAGTTCTTAGATATGCTATTTTTATTTATTCCCGCCAAAAATGCAACACTTCTTGATAAGTTAAATGTGATGTTGTAAGAATAGCGTTAGGCTAATTAATTTCATTGATTGGTTTAAACCCAGTCAATGTACCGTTTCTTAGAGTCTTGCAAGAAGTAATTTTACCATAGCCACCATCTATAACTTTTTTATTGCGAATGGAGAAGCTTTTTTCAAAAGTTAATTTTTTATAAATATTTGAAAACCTATTTTCCATAATTGTAATTATATAAAGGTTTTTCCCCTTTTCCTTTTCCATTGTTGTCATAAATTTACTAACAGATTTTATAAAATTATAAGTGTTATTTGCTGTAAAAGTCGTACGATTTGACCTCACTAACATATTTTTATATACATTTTCTGTACAACAAAGTATTGGATGAATAAAATTGAAATTGAAATTGAAATTTTTTCAAAAGCAATCACAATCAGTTCTATTTATTATGAGATATTTAGGACCAAAAATTAAATTCTTTTACAGCAACCCCTACTTTGGTTCTTTAGTCCACAGCCGAGAGAAAAAAATAAATAATCACGAAGTGTTGTTAATGTTCATCAAAAGGGGTAAATTGAGAGTTGTTCTATTGCTGAATGTATTTTCATCGCACAAGTCATAAAATAGCTCTGATCGCATCAACTACTCGCAATGAACAACGTCTACAATGCGATGGAAGTCTACATACAATATTTGACTATATGTTAATTAAGTTTCTTGAACACCTGGTAATTCTGATTGGATTTTTAGCTTATATTCTACATACCCTTTGCCTCGTACTTTAAAGAAGGCTTAGTTATTTCAATTTTCCATTTTGTTCTAAGTTAAAATTTAACTGTAACTAACAATAACGTAGTATTAATATTAATTTACAAATAATATTGATACAACAGCAAGTATGATAAATATTTTTCCATCTAGCAAGAGTCTGCTACTTCTTACTTAAATAGTAAATTAAGAGTCTTTGGCTCTTATTCCGCATTGTTATAGGGATGGTACTTTTTTAACTACCATCCGATTAAATTTCTAACAATTCAAATTTTAAATAACACAGCTTACTTTATCATGAGCGCAGCATTTCAGTCTAGACAACAGCATTGGCTTTGATCCCTCTCATCTATCCGTTTTTTAAGTGTCGATAGTCAATAAGAAGAATATACTCCTTGAGTTTTATTTTCTCACCTTTATCATTTCGATCTCGCCTTTATTTAAATTGTTGTTCCATTTATTCTCTGTTGATAAAGGAGCGAATTCCAAAATAAATCTTAAGACTTCTGCTATCTGTTCCTGCTTAGTGTACCACTTCTATATCATTTTTAGCTGTTTGCTCCTCTAAATGGAGGGATTTCGGAAAACAGCTTTTCAATGGGCCGCTACGTCGTAATAGTAGTATCCATATTATTTTTGGCGATTCCAGTATCAACCGTTTGTCTTGGGCGATGACTCTATTTTTGTTCTCATACTTTCAAGCTTTATCCCCTAAAGTTAAGAATTTTTGCAAATCCCAAAATCTAGCTAGTTTCACTGCTCGAACTTCACACTTTTGTTGTTGGGTATGGCATCAATTTTGTCCTCCTTCTTTTTTATTGTATTCCCGTAAAAGTATGAATATCG
Organism: Philornis downsi; assembly: GCA_019455685.1. NCBI lineage: Eukaryota > Metazoa > Arthropoda > Insecta > Diptera > Muscidae > Philornis > Philornis downsi. The sequence goes on from JAHXMU010000037.1 coordinate 2,229,005, forward strand.
GATAATCCCTTTTGGATCTAGTCTCTAGCATTAGATAATGGTGTCAATTTTTCCGATTCCTAGTAGTTTTCTTCTAGAAAAGTCCGAACTTCGGACTTCTGTTCCTGCATCACGTCTATGCTACAAGGTGATAATTGAGGCACTCCCATTTATGTGAGCATGGCTTCAACTTTTTGTTGTGTACCAAGGCATCACTATACTATATATACTTTCACCCTTTTTATCGCTATTTCATTTAGACTGTAAATGGATATAAATTTTCCTGATTCTAACTGTAGTTATTTGCACTAGGCGATCATGCCGGGATTGACCCTTTTTACTGAGTTCCTGTCCCCAAAATCACGAACTTTGAAAAGTCCTTATCGCAATACTTGTCCACTCTGGAAGAGTAGTATGGACACCAACTTTTATGATTCTAACTTTAACTACTTAATCCGAGAGAACCCACAGTATTTGATTCTTTGCCCCATGCCTACTATAAAAAAGGAATAACCTTCATGATTCTTGCTTGATCCGGGCCATGTTTGTAGCTTTTTATTCTGTTTTTACCCGTAAAAGTACGAATTTCAACAAATTGCCTCTTGCCACATGCTTATCATATAAGGGGAATATGAACACCAATTTTCTTGCTCTAACTATAGCTGGACGTTAGTACTAGATTTGCTTCTTGTTGCCCTTTTTCATTCCTTAAAGTACGAATTTTAAAAAATGTCTTCTTATCACCCAACTATGTATTCCCAAATCTTCGTGATGCTAGTTTTGGTCGTTTAGTTTGAAAGATGATCAGTCATTCTTTTATGCAATCAGCAGCACAACAGTTTTATATACGTATAATGATTAACTTCGTATGCAAACTATTCGTGTAGAAAGACGGTTTGAAACATCTGTGTTAGTTATCAACTAATGGCTACACTTAAGTTAAACTAATTTATTTCAATGATCTTGCATTTTTCTGATTGACTTCTCTTCATATTAAAACACCGTTTGTCATTTGAAAATATGTCATACTGAGTAAATCAATTTCTTTTACGCGGTCTTAAAGCAACCGTACGCAGAAGTAGTATAAAGAAATAGAAATTGCCAGTAAACAGTAAACGAATTGCCAGTAAAAAAAAAACAAAAAAAAAAATCTTACTTAGCTTTTTTTAAAAGGTTCTCCTTTCAATGCTGATAATTAACTAGAAATTATGAATAAACAACCGTTTCGTTTTTGTCATAAGAGAATTCTTTATTTATGCGGTCTTCTCTCTTATTTATAAATACTTAAATATATTAAACCGGAAAACATATCCAAGTTATTTAACCATTCATCGTCAGTTCATTTTTCTGTTCCTTTTTGCAAAGCATTTGTCTATTGTAAGAGACTTCTTTTTATTTATTTCCATACATGGAGTCTTTTGTAATGATCCCTTTGTGCGAAATTCAAATTTATCATTAAGCCCCCTTTTCACAATTTTTAAAACAGGGTTAAAATGACAGGAGTGAAGAGAAAAAGAAAAAAAAACAAACTGTCGACATCATATTAAATGCATTCATTTATTTCCGGATTCATTCATATGCAAATTTCACTTTTTATTCACACATTTATGGAAAGAAAAGACGTCAGAGTGTGATCAGGATAACATGAAATGGGTTCACACATAAACTCACACACATGCAATCAGAGGAAAGTCCTAGATGAAAAGGCACAGATTGCCGATTGACAGTATTTATCGCCATAATTGAAAATGTATATGCATCAGAGATTCAAAACATTTCTGGTAATGCGAATGGTATGTTTGGGTAAGTGTGTGTGTGTGTGTATATACTATAGATTATCTTTTTATCCTCAGTTTGTTACACACTTGTATCTGCATCCGAATGAATGGATTTTAATTTCGTCATTATTGGTAGATATGGAAAATCCACTTCTTTCTATCATTTTCTGGTTAATTTTATCAGATGCTGTTTTTTTCCGGGGGAAACAAAATATAGCAACCGACATCGAAAAGAATTTTTAAATATATCTCACATATGTTTGTCAGTTGTCGCACAACTTTCAGCATATTATTAAAATAAAGCCATAATGAATTTTAAGCACTAGTCAATTTAAGTCGACGACGGTTATAGATATGTTAATTTTACCTTCCTGTACACGGATGTGTTAAAGAGACAGTTGAAAACATTAAGTTTTTTAGGTGCAACACTCTCGTGTACTGCAGCTTAGTATCACTTCATTTCTGATTTTTAAGTTTGATATCTTATTCGAAGTACATCAGAAGCTTGATTTTGATTCGAAACAAAATTCGTTCTTCATATTCATTTCTTACCTGAAACTCTTACCAAGGAACTCGCATTGATGAATTTTACTCTCAAACATACAATGAAACATATATTTTGGTTCAAGGATTCAAAACAATACCATTATTGTATTATTGGCTTCATCGGTATCATTCCGATAGTTTTGATGTCAAAAATGCATCACGCTCTGGAAGGTCAACTGTCGAAAATGTCGATAAAATAATGGAAACCGTCTCGATTGCGCAGAAAAAAAAAAATTGAAGAAAACCAGTATAAGAATTTCAGTCAGATGAATTGACTTACATATACCTTCACATGATCTAGGGGCGTGTCAATTCAACCTATTTTTATACCTGATGTGTGCTAAATTATAATGAGTTTAATGAAGTTGAAAGAAAGGCTGAATCTATGAATACATGAGTTAAATTGCGTAATTTTTACTTGTTACGTCTTCGATTTTTATCTATGTTAACGGAAAATTAATATCCAATACAATGGGCAAAATCTTAGACCGCCGCTCTCTACTAGTTAGATATTAGAAGGGAAAATTTCGAAAAATCGGCACATTTGTATGGGAGGTACCACAAGGGGTGTGGCAATGCAGGGCACCGCTTACTGAAAAAAAAGAACTTCATGAATCAATGAATCAATGAGGAATGGTTGCCACACTATTTATCGCAAAAAATCTCAAGGACCGTATTTCTAAAGCAAATGGTGATGAAAAGTGGGCTAATTACGACAACGTCAAGTGAAAAAGATCTTGGTTAAATCGCGGTGAGTCGGTCAGAATTAACGGTCAATAAATTGTTGTTTAATGTTAAATTTACATAAAAGGGCTAGGAGAGGAAAATTAGACCGCACCACCGCTCAGGTGGTCACCCAAACAGTGCACTGACTATTCGGAATTATGTTGTTGTCTACACGAAAATAATTCCATATTTATTCTCTTAAAGAGTACCAGGAATTGTTCTCTCCGCAAGTTATCTTTTATGTTTTCTATCGATTGAAAACGTGAACATGGAGGCGATAATTTGTGTTTTGGAAAGAAAAAAAAGTCAATTGAATGCAGTGGATGTTCAATGTAATTTGTTGAGGTTTTTATGAGAAATTCAACATCGCGAAAATCAAAGAAAACGGTAAACATAATCTTGACTTTCTATCGAGTTTGATAAAGCTTCGGATTCGGATTAGTTTGAAGGCATCATTTTGAAGCTTATTGACTAGTTTGCACATCAAATCAGTAGATCCATATCTCACAAGATATAATGCGTTTTAAGAATATGGGGTTAAAAATGATTGATTCGAAGAAAATTCGGGTGTTTTAGAATTAGTTGAGCGGCAATGCGTTTCATTTCGTGTATACCGTATGAAATGGTGTAAATTTATTTGTGGAGTACAGAAACTTGAGCGGTTATCTCTCTCATACTTAAATGACAATTTCCAGTCATCATTTCCATCTTATTATCCATGTAAACCTCATTCGATAACTGACCAGAGCTTCTAGACTATCTTGAACGCATTTCTATGCACTTCACCTCTTATTTAAAGCCGATTCACCGTAAACCTTCTGCAACATTTGCAGTGATTCGGCAAAATATAAAAATTACAATATTTGCTCTATACTTTAACTTATTCTAGGAATCGCAAAGCAGCATTAAGGTAAAGCGACGAAATCGATCACTATCTAGTTTTCTACATAGAATAATTTGGACATGAGTCAATTTTTTATATAGAAAAATTAATACAGAAACAACTTCACCCAGCGTCATTTTGCGTTATTGCAAAAGTGTGAAAGGTGCCAAAACAAGCGTTGCAAATTGGTAGATTCGAATCGAAAAACTCTAAATTAAAACACAATAAACAGAGCAATATTATAAATTTTTAAGTCCTCCCTTTAGAAACTATAGGAAACCACTAATTTATGCAAAATCATCCAATTTACATGTGTGGTTCTCTAAGGGTCATGACATTCACAGTAAGTGTACTAAATGCAGTAGAATTGAATGCAAGATGTGAATCTGGGAATACATGGATCAAATAAAGTAACTTGTATGGAAGGTACCAAAGAGGACATGGTTATTATGCCGACTTTCTAACATTTTATCCAGAATTATAACAACTTGTACTTGTTTGCAACTTCACGATACGAATTATGGATTGGAGGGGGAAACTAAATTTCCGTAAATTGGTCAATTTGAGCACAGCAACGTCGACCAGTTGAGTTCGCAGAATACACTTTAACATACCATAATAAATTCCAAATTTGACTGAATTCTCTTAAACCACTTGAAAAATATGGAGGTAAGAATATATGAGTTAAATAGATGATTTGTGTGGGAGGTACCAGAAGGGACCTCCTTACTTGCTCGATTTTCAACAATATTATATTGAATTGTAACGTAATGTATTTAGTAAGAACCTAAACTACTGCAGCCTACAAACTAGAGATGAATTATTGCATTTCGCAAAATCTGTAAACTTTAATGGGAGACATCATTAGGGTTATATCAATGTGACCCATTTTAATTTTTATATCCCACTTTGGCAAATACTCAATGTTTGCCAAATGTAACTAAACTTGGATGAACTATTCTATCATTTACATGTGAGATTTATGTTTTGGCAAGCAATATAATGAACAAAAAATTAACTTACTGCTGTCTACGGATGTGGAGTTATTGGGTGGAAATTTAATTGTTTAAAATTGGTAAACTTCAACTGTCATGTCTAACACGCTTCCAGATGATACGATGTACGTTGGCTAAAAAAGTCATGAAAGGCATTTGGTCAAAAGGTATTTTTTCGTGATACATGAAATTATTGCTCATGGGACAGCTCTTCGTATACAGATGACCTTCCATTTTTCTCCACTGTTTTTATGGAAAAATATTTCCCATATTTGTTCACATTTTCATGTGCTTCTTCTGCTTTCTATTAAAATATTTTGTTATTGAATAATGCAATCAGGACCAATGATAACAATAACAATAATAATGTTAATCAACAATACATAAATCTTATCGTCCGTTTTTATTTACTCTCTCTTCCCCGCTCCCAGAAAATGTTGTTTTTTCACGATAAAGATTTATTTGAAATTTATTTCCATAATTTCCTATCACATCCAGTATAATGTGATTCCCCTTCTCCTTTAATGTTCGATATTTCTTTTTTGCTTCAATATAACCCATATAAAAATGGCAATCACTCCACACACCAACACAAGAGCAAGGACATATGTTCATATATATACACAGAAAATAGGAGTATGTAAAAAATACATAGAATTGAGTTAGACACTGAAGGATAACTTGCACAGAGGTGGAATGTCAACGTGTTGAAAAGGTTCTAAGACCTGAAGATATTTCTCTAACGTATGTTTGTGGCTTCCGTTCTAATTTTTTGATAAATATAATAGTAAAATCGAAAAATATTCTTTCTTATTTGAGACAGGTTATGGTTTTCAAATGCTCCAACGTTTGCGGATTATCCGTGCAAACACGGTGTTTGACGTAACCCCATAAAAAAGTCAAAAGGCGTCAAGTTGCATGCTCTTGGTGACCAATTAACGTAGCCAAAACGTTCTGGAAACTTTTAATGCAATAAAGCCAAAACCGGTCGTCTTTCATGGCTTGTGGCACCATCTTGTTGAAACCATATATCGTCCAGTTCACAATCTTTAACTGCAGGTCAAAACAAGTCGGTTATAATACGGCCATAGTGCTTTGAATTGAATCCAGCATTATTTTCAAAAATACGGCCCTAAACTATAGTGCGCACCAAATAGTCACTTTTTCCGAATGCAATAACTTTTGTACAATCATTTCTTGGTTCTCCGAGCCTTACATATGAAATTTTTGCTTACTGACATAACCACCGAGTGAGAAATAAATGGAACTAAATAAGTAACTCTTCAACTGGCAGGTATTTAACAGCTGGTAGCCTTGTCAGACTATCGGTTTTAAAACCACTAAACGGATAACCCTTATTGAATCTTATTGTACATTGGGACGATCATTTGGTCTAAGCGACATTACCTTTACAATATCCCAGAATTTGTACAGTCTTCCAAATGCAAGTGAAAACTTTTCAATATTATTTTCCCAATATTACCGATGGTTGCCCTGGTTGCTCTCTGAATATTTCATAGAACTTAACTCAGCCATATGGCAGATATTTAGTGTTGTCTTCCAAATATTATTTCCATAATTAATTGTTTGCTTACTAAAGACATCGAGCTGCCCAGTTTTATTATTCATAAGTATATCTAAAAATATATATATATATATATCTACAAAATATATCTATTTGACGGTGTTAGCAAAGTCAGCCATGAGTTATGAATACTTTTGCTATCTAACGCAGCTTTTCATTCAACGAAAAATGATACGTATTGAAATCTGCGAAATTCTGATCATTTGCCGATTTACTAAGGCTAAAGTCATACTGGTGATGCCAAACAGCGAGTTCGCTTTTCACATAATGCTGTCGACAGAATATAATGTACAATCTGTAAAAGACTTATCCGGAGATATTTGGTGCGTCAACTTGGATTGCCTTTTGTAAACACTGCATAAGTATTCGTTTATCTAAACTATGTCCAACAGCACATGCATAATCTTTATTAACACATCACTAATATAAAACAGCTCTATCAGCAGCATATCAGCAACGTTAATTTGTTGTCTTTAAGCCTAGATATTGCTATCCAGACCTTTCATTTGCGGTTCGGAGTTCGGAGTTAGCGACTTCTACCAGTGTCGTCTTTACACTTACGCTAAACGCTATTTATACGTGATTAAATTTATAACGTTGCTCATGTAGAATTACAGGTCGCTTTAATGTTTATTTTTTTGTAGAAATTTTACCTCTATTCCTGTACTCTTCTAAATAACAACTCTTTCAATCTTTCCATGAGATTTTGTGCAAAAAAAGGAGAACTGCCATGAACTAGAACAAATTATACCTTAGAATTTATGCTTCATTCCTCAAGATGTCAGGACTTGCCTGAGTGCGATTTTCATATCCATGCACGCGAATGGAAATCCGCATAAGTTATTTACATCTGTTCTTTCTGTCGACGATAGCCAAATTTTGTTGTAATGTAGCTACTGATTTGATGAAACTCCCAGGAAAATAGGATTATGCTAGCTCGACTATGACGTTTATTTGGCTAGTTATGTACGATTAGGATTCTCTTCAGCCAGAACGTCTCTGAAGTAGAAAAAAATAACTACCATAATTCGAACCGTTTAATACTTACAGGATCGGGTTAGATGTCTCTCAATAGCAGGATGATAAGGATAGCTTTGACTTTGACAGCTTTGACTAGTGGTTGAGGGTTAGTCTTCGTTCCGATGAAGTGTCTTGGTTCCGCTTGCCTCCGACTAGATGTCCCTTTACTAGGATAAAGTGAGTTCGAACTAGTATGAAGATAAAATAGAATATAACGGCGACAATGGCTTTGATGTTGCTAACGATTACAATTTTAAAATTTCTTACACATCCAAAGCTCACGAGCACAGAAAGTTGAGGAGACTACGGCGAGATAATGGTTGCCTGTTTCGATTCCCACAGCCAGAAGGTGCTTAAACCAGCAAGAATATAGCAACAACAATAACTTCGAATTTGTCAGCGATTATGTGTTCGGATTGTTGTTGGTAAAGTTTCGAATAGCGACTGTTTGGTAATTACCGATCCGGATACCCACAGGTGTGCCGTTCAAGAACCAGTACGAATATATAAAAGCTAATAATCTTGACTTCTCTAGAGATTATTGACTTAGATAGTCGGAGGTATAGTGGCCTGGCTTCGGTTTCCCTCATATAAAGTACTTCGAAATAACCCTATAGAACTTCTACGACTGCGCACGTTTTATAGTTATAGATTCGAACTTCCTCAGGGTATAGCGAGGTCAATAGCTTTGAATATGCTAGTGATTATGGATTTAAAGTGTCAGAGACAGAGTTTTTTGGTTTGGATTCTATCAGGCAAAAGTGCTCGTAGAAATTTTACGACCATTTAGTGGTTATTGATTTGCATTTCCACAGGCACTATATTCCAGAATTATGCTGGAACTAGTATGAAGATAGCGACGTTAATAGCTTTGAATTTGCTAGTGGTTATGGAGTTAGAGTGTTAGAGATAGATAGAGAGATGTTTTGGCCTGGGCTCTTTCAGGCAAAGTATCCATAGAACGACGACGAAAACTCTTAACGACTGTGACCGATTAATCATCATTGATTTGTATTTCCTCAAGTACGATATCCCAGAACTAGTACGAAGATAATGATGGCAGTGACTGTGCTGGTGTTGTGGGCTCTCTTGTACTCTTGAAACGAGGACAGAGATCTTCTACGACGATGGTAGTGATGACAATGGCTCTGTTTCCTCTGGTGACTATAGATTCGCATTTTTGGAGGTGAAGCATTTTGTACACGCAGCTGGAACGAGTACAAAGTACAGGGTTCTCTAAGCTAAGTCATCACAGAAACTAGCTCCAAATACCTGCAATGAATTTGCGACTCCCTTATCGAATTCCCTTATGCGGGGTATGCCCGTATTAGTATGAAAAAACGATGACAATAGTTTTGACTTTGTCAATGATTATGGTTTCAAATTTTTGATTCTTGACCTAGTATGAGGATATTAATGTTGGTGGGAATTACACAGGGTGTCCGTCAGGAAGGTATACTACTTCGTTTGTTTATAATTTTTGATTAAATGAAAGAGAATGGATCTTATATTGATAAAAGTTTTACTTAATGTCGGCAATGATGTATGGAATACAATATCAGATAAATGTCCGCCTCTGTTAGCCTTACAAATTTGAGCCTTTTTGAGCACATTTTTCATTACATTCTTACATATTTCACGCGGTATTTCATTAATTTCATCAGGAATATTTTGTTTGAGTTGCTAAAAGCATTTCTGGTTTGTCTGCATAAACCTTGCTTTTCAGATATCCCCACAAAAAGTAGTCCGGAGCAGTCAAATTAGGGAACCGTGGAAGCCAATCAACATCACCATTTCTTGAAATAACTTGTTGTGGAAAGACGTTTCGCAGTAATTCCATTGTAATCCTGGCTGTGCGATGTGGCACCGTCTTGTTGATACCACATGCTAATCAAACCCAAAGCAATCACTTGGGGCGTTAAAAAGATTTCAATCATATCACGATATCGCTCCCCATTGACAGTTACCGTTACGCTGTTTTCAGTTTCAAAGAAGTAAGATCTAATGATTCCTCCTGACGAAATTGCACACCAGACTGTCACTTTTAATGGATGCAAAGGTGACTGATGAATAATTTGAGGGTTTTCCATTGCCCAGAATCGATTATTCGATGCCTCGTCACTCATTATGATTTTTTCATAAAAATCGGGGTTGTCATGGGCGAACTGTAACATCCTAATGGCATATGTACGGCGGCGTAAATGGTCTTGTGGAAGAAGCTCTTGTGTCAACTGAATCTTGAATGGACACAAATGCAAATCCTTGTCCAAAATTGTGGCCAAAGTTGTTCTTTGAAAACTAAGCTCCTGAGCTCGACGTCGAATTGAGGGTGATGGATTGTTTTGAACACTTTTTTGAGCAGAAGTAATGTTTTCAGCCAATCTAGCAGTACGTTTTGGTCCATGCTTGGCTTTATCAGCTACAGACCCTCTTTTTTTCGAAACCATCGAATATTTTCAAATTTTTCGAGTTACAGTATTTTGGCTAAGGGTTTCTTAACCAAGACATTCCCGAAGCTAATTCAGGAGACTGCATATTCATTTAAACAATGGGTGTGAAATGAGTTGCGAGATGCAAATGCTAGTGTGTGAATCTGTCAGATTTGGTCTGAAGATTTACTCCGGGAGAGAGATTGGAGGTTTTGTGGAAGAACTAAGGTTCTTAGCGGGATGTGTAAACTTACGAGGGGGTTTCGTAATAGAGATGAGAAAAAGATAACGGTTAACTTACATTATTTCGGGTTTTATTCGTATGTTGAGGGCGGCTGGCGAAGTGGTCTGGTTGGCGGCTGGTGGTTGAAAGAGGTCAAGTATCCCGCTGATTCCAACCAAGAGACCTCCGTGCCTCGCTGGGTTGCCATATGGGCGTAACAAAATAGGGGTTTTTATCGTTACATAGTTGTTTGAAGGGGCCCTTACACAGGCAAATAAATAGTTAATTTTACAGTTTACAATATTTACAATTCAGTGCAATTCAACTTAATTCAGTGTAACTTGATATAATGCAATTTTAATTCAAAACAATACAATTTAATTAAAAGCAATTCAATTCAAAAATTCAATTTAATTCATAATTTTAGAATTCGTAATTTACATTACTTTATGAAATTCATTTTTCAATTTAATTTCAAATTCATACTTTAATTTACTTTACACAATTCATTTTTCAATTCATGGGAGGGAAGGATTAACTGCGTTCAACAGTGGATCCGATACATCCCGAACAAAAGACTGACACTACTGTGGGTGGCGTGTTCCCGAATTAATGCTAGCGATCACGTATTCTGATTCTTTCAAGTCTTCTTGGTGTCATGTTTTTGGCTTTGATAGTGAATACGCACTAGGCTTGTCACTGGTAAAGTGTTTACATAAAACAGAACAGAAAGAGCTGCTTCATCTTGGACCGTTTAATGATTAGTCTTTCTCTTATCAAAGGCGCGATTGCGACTGCGGTGGTAGATACACAATTGAATGCATTGAGGTATAGTGCAACTTTCCGGAGTTTTTTAATACGAGGCTTCTATGAAACGATTAAAAAAGACCGCAGCGGCCATGCCTAGTTAATGGGTAACGGTACAAATCCCTCAAGCGGTCTGGACACAAACTGAAGTGATGAACGTACCCTAGGTTCTGGTAGAAACTAACTCCAGCTCTCCCAGGCAGAGTGTTCTCAAATTACAAGTTGCTGGTTTGGATTTTTCAGGCAGGGCGTCTTCAAATAAGTACACCAGGATTACCAACGAACTGGATGATCATGATTAAGTACGTGTGTGCATCATTCGATAAGTACATTACCTGCGACAGGCCCAGCCATTGTATTGAAATCCAGCTTTGTAACTGCGCCTGCATTAGTCAAGGTGTAAGCAAATAAATATTTGATCAATTTTTTTCTCTTGTTTTGATTAGGTGATAGACTGATAGTCTTCTGCACATATTTGTATAGAAATGTGGTTACTCTTGTTACCAAAGTCTTCCCCAATTTTGCATATGAATTGAGGTGCTCCAGCAAGAATAATCTTCACAGAGTGTTCTTGGTTTTCACAGTGACCACGTTAAAGATAATTATTGATAGTGTACAGGACAATCAATATACACCAAATTATCCATTTAGTCTGGCAAGGCTGTCATCTGACGTGTTATTTAGTTGGTGAAAGATCTGCTCAACAGCCGAAGAATGTGTACAAATAGTTAAAACCTACTACAAAAGTGGCGATTCAAACTTGAGCTTTCAATCGAACAAAATTTTCTCTAGCGGTGAAGCTCATTTTTCACTCGATAGTCACGTTAACAACCACAATTGTCACTTAAGGAGCTCGGAGAACCCAAAAGTGGTTGTAGAAAGCCCCACTGCATCCAGAGAAAGTGACTGTGTCATTGGGTCGTATTTTTCAAAAACTGCCACAAAAAGATGTACTGCTCAGAGGCGGTTATTTAAATGATATTACATTTGGTACATAATAGTAAGGTCCAAGTGTTTTAATGACATAAAATTTTCACCAAACTCATAGCTTTATGTGTGTTTTATTTAACCTTTCTTGAAAACAAAAAAATTGATAACCCTATACTTGGTTGGAGTAAAAGTCAATTTCGCAATTACTCACAAGGATGATGCATTTCGAACTCTTTGAAGAGTTCAACTTCATATTACTTTTCTATGTTTATTTATTTAGTTCGATGCCATTGGTACTCGCCGGTTAAATATACATATATCTACTTATAAATAGACGCGAAATAGATATCATCCGAAAATATCCCCATTAAATAATTACAGACAGGACAGGGAAACTGTAGTGCTGCTTATCCTTTGCTATTTGCAGTTTAAAATCGATAATTAAAACACTGGATTCCATAAATAGGGTTTGGGAGAGCTTCTCAAATTTAGTGAGCTTACAATGCATTCTATTTTTAATAAGACTTATACTCTAACGACGATTCCGATCTTCACTTTGTGAAGCATTTACTAGGCTTGCTGATCACTTGACTACTTGAAACGTCCGTCAGACACATTGAGGGCACTACCTCTCAAATAATGGTGGATGTCGCATCCACGATCGTACACTTGATCGCCGACAATCGGCCCGTTTAAATTACCATCTAGACGTACTCATATACGAAATCACAAGATGTAAATCAATGTTTGTTATTGTTTAATTGTTTAATCTGTTTGGCAAAATTTGTCGAAAAGAAAGTAACATCTATTAAATGTTTCGCCTAATGCTAACATTTAGTGTTTAAGTTTGTGTTTCATTTTGACACCACGTTTTCGATGAAGACGCTAAAGCTTATTTACAATAGTTATGACTTATTTAATCTTATAATTGTCATTAATCTCCAATGAACGCTAACTCTTCATAATTCTCGGCATGCGATTTCCCCCATTGTACGTAACTCACACAGCTCTTAATACCCTTCCACCCGAATATGTTTATAAATGTACAATTGGCGTTGAACACCCTGTCTGTATATGTTACCATGTATATTACTCATAAATATTTCAAGTGCATCCGAAATCATTTTAGTCGCTTTTAATATTGCATATACGAGTATGTCACTGGGTTCATACAATCTTCCGGCAACACTTACTCATACACTCAGAAGCACATTAATCAAACAACACATCTACCTATAACTTATACACATACGCGGCCATAACGCAAGAGAGCCAAAAAGAGCGACAAAAAGATTCTTAACATTCAGTTCATATTTAACGTTTATTGATAGTCCTTGTATGAATATATTTAAACACTGAAATTGGCATGAACATGTATGAGTTGTCGAATACTGGCACATACACATGCTTACACTCTGATATACAAACTCCAGTGGAAGTTGCATCAACGTGACATCGTGTTACTTCAACAGACACACTGCTACCTCTGCATTCGCCTCTGCATATCAGCCTGTTGCGACTTAAACTAAATTGGTAGGAGTGCATGGAAAAACATAAAACTTTTATGTGAAAAGATGATACTTTGATCTGCTTCCTCAGAAAATAAAATGTATATTTTGATGCGTTCCCTTCTTTTTTATTTTTTAACGCTTTCGACATTGAGTTTATGTTATAGCCGGAGAGAGTGATAGCTATAATCGGTCGAGAGGGCACATCATATATTGATGTTCTTTGAAAACGAAGCATAATGTGTGATCTTGGATTAGGTACACGCTGTGTAGTTAGGGAACGATTTTGGTTATATTTTTCTTATTTGATCGCGCTGAAAGACATCCACAGGGAACAGGTTTATATTCGTTTAGCTTACTTCGTGAAATTAGGGAATCCGAGGGGAAAGCAGGTATGTATGCATGGCTCTTGGAAGTTTGGTATCGTGGAGCGTATTTCCACATCAACGTCAACTTTATTAAATCTCCAAAAACGTACAAAGTTGCTCTATTTATACTAAAATTACTTATTCTAGAAAATGCTACAATATTTCACAGAGAACACATATTTACATAATGGGTGCAACAAAGACAAACACATTTACAGAATAGTGTTGTACATCATAGGCTTAATTCTAGAATGTTCTTATATACAAAACAAGTAAAAATGAGATAACAATAAACTATATAACAGGAATGAGAGGAACAAACATAACTTGTTGTCGTAAACGTAATTCTAGAAAAGTCCCACCCACAGATAAAGGGGGAAAGAGATTACACATATCATACTTGAATGTTCTAGGCGCAGTTTTGATGATCTTTCTAGAGTATATACTTAGACAAAATTCACTCATATACTACAGAAGTTCAGTCACTATGGATCATTTCATAGAGAGATTTAACGGGCAAAAACGGAATAGTATCAGTAGCGCTCCAGGCACAGTCACACAGCAAGGGCCCAAGTTACGGTATTTCGGATTTGAGCATTGTTTTGTGTGCTACCTAAACATTTCTGAATTGAATACAACTTTCATAAGGATCAAACATTGGAAAAATACGAAAAAAAGATGCTGCCTTGTTCCAGTTCTCTCTTATACCTTTAGAATATATTTTTATAACATTTTTTTTTTTTTTTTTTTTTTCTTTTAACTTTTTCCATTTTTTTGCCATTTGTAAAGGAAATAGAAGTGTGAATTATTGACGCAAACATGTTTTCGAAAGACAATACAATTTCACGTAAAAAAATCACTACAGTAACATGGGTATGTTAAAAACGGTACAAGATTCTATTAAAATTTTGCGAAAAAATTTAGCAACATTTTGGAATTTTTTTTTTTTTTTTTTTTTGCAATAATTTTATGGAAATGTAGCTTCACTCTTTGGACAGAAAAAGTTGTTCAGATATGTGGAATACCTTTATATTAATCGGACAGATAACTAAATGTTCAAAACTTCCAATCATAAATTCCCGTCCTAGATGTACCAATGGCTACCGCAGTTTGTTCTAAATAAGTAATATTTTTGAACAAAAAATTAAATATGACCCAAAAGTAAGTGCAAATGTTCTTTTTCAATCACTTAAATCCGAATTTATAACTGCATTTGTTAAAACAAATTTTCCATATTTCACTTCCAGCTACCCGTAAATTAACTTGCCAATAATCAAATTTTTGGGCATTTTCGATGTTCATTTGGAAATATTTGGAAATATTTTATTGTTTTATTTTACTCACGAAATAATTTCCACTCCACATATTTCATAAAATAATATTAAATTACTCTTCTTACTTTTTATAAGTTGCATATTACCTACCCTTACGT
This sequence comes from Philornis downsi, assembly GCA_019455685.1. Classification (NCBI taxonomy): domain Eukaryota; kingdom Metazoa; phylum Arthropoda; class Insecta; order Diptera; family Muscidae; genus Philornis; species Philornis downsi. Next base: position 2,244,214 of record JAHXMU010000037.1, read on the forward strand.
TCCGCTATGAATTTTTAATGAATCTCTTTCTTAAAAGTTCTTATTCTACATGTAATTTCATCGATACCACAAATCAAACCCAAGGCCGTGAGATTTAGATCAATGCTTTCTGTCAGCGATGCAATTGTGATCAAACATGTTGATGGTAATGTGGTAAAAGCTTTAGAAAGTGTATGCTATCTAGGATGAACTCCATGAACTCCAAGTCCAGAATATCGCCAAGATCAGGAATTTTGTAGAAATTAAAAAAAAATGAACTTTATGCTATATCAGTCTCTTATACACTCTCATTTAACGTATATTCATTCCTGTATGCATGTGAGTTTCCTATCTGTATAAAAGCTCTGCAATCAGCTCAGAATAAATCTTTGAAAAACATCTTTAACCTAGCTATTATATTCAGCACATCTCCTTTATATAAAAATTATGTCACTAATGTTTCACCTGTTAGGGGTTTACATTATGCACCCAGAGATTAACCCATCAAGCAATTGAGTTAAATGATGTGTTTTGACGATTGGAGTTGACTAAACAATGCGTTACACCAACTGGACCATTTGAGAGTAATCAGTTGCTATCATACTTGGAAAAGATTTCACTTTTGCCATTTATATCTCGCATTATTATTTATCTTAATGTTAATAATTATCGTAGTATTGAATGAACGACTACAGTTGCCTTTAGCTTCTATTGAGCTAATCTTATTTAACTGTAATAAATAATCCATATTTATGAATAAAAAAAAATATGATGACTTGTGCATAAATCGAGAAAAACTAAAAGATCTCAAACAATTCATCGTCACATTCACATACTGAAGTTTAAGTTAATTGGAAAAGAAGCAGCCAGTGGAAGCGAAAGATATAGCTAATACGACGGAGCGCATGTGCTTTAACATGTATAGATTAGAACTTCATCGAATTTTGAATAAACATCTATAAAATTCAATCGATTCAAGAATTAAAATTACGGAATACCAGCCAGAGACTTGATGGAAATTGGGCGCTTTTGAACGTTTACCGATATCTTGTTTTGGATAAAACTCATTTTCAACTTAATAGAAAAGTAGATAGGAACAAATGCCAGTGCTGAAGTGCAATGTATCCAAAACGCAAACATCAGAAGTGACTTCACACGATATGTTTTCGAGCTTCTTCTTTTGGAATGAGATGAATTTAGAGCATTATGTGGATATATACAGGGTGGCGCAATAGAAAATAGATTAAAAAATAAATACAAAAGGTATGGTTAAAATAAATCTAAGGCATTGTAGAGTAATAAATGGAGTTTATTTTTTAAAAATAACATCATCTAAATGGTGACCCGCTCTACGACGGCACTCCTCTAACCGCAAACGAAAATTATTGAAAACTTTCTTCAGTAATACTGGTATAATGACTGCCATTTCACCACGGATATTCTCCTTGAGCTGAACGATGTTTCTTGGATTATTACTGTAGACTTTGTGTTTGAGATATCCTCACAAAAGAAAAGTCAAGAGGCGTCAAGTCTGGGCTACGTGGGGGCCATGGGATATCACCTCTTTTAGAAATCAGTCTGCCTGGGAACATCTGCCTCACCACCGCCATGGAGTCATTTGATGTGTGACAGGTAGCTCCTTCCTGTTGGAAACAAGTTCTGGAATTCACTATTCTTGAACTTTCAATTTCTGGAGCCAAAAATCCGTCCAACATCTCAACATAGCGTTTCGTATTAACCGTGACGTTTTGGTCCCGCGCATTTTCGAAGAAAAAAGGACCAATTATTCCTCTGCCAGAGATTGCTGCCCATACTGTCACTTTAGGACTATGCAATGGTTTGATTTTGTTTGATTTTTGGATTTTCACTGTTCCAGTAACGACAATTTTGACGGTTTACGAACCCATTCATAAGGAAATGAGCCTCGTCAGAGAAAAGGATATTGTCAAAATTGGAAAATCGATTAAGCATTTCATTAGCAAATGCGAGCCTTGCTATGAAGTCAGACTCTTTCAATTCTTGTGTTAATTGCAGCTTATATGGATGCAGTTTAAGATCCAATGTTAAAATTCGTTGCAAACTTCGTCGCGATAATTGTAAGACAGACGATCTCTTGCGAGTCGACATTTGTGGATTTCCTCGTACTGACTCCATAACTCTCTCAACATTGTCTTCGGTTCTACATGTTCTTGGGCGACCATTTGCTTGTGGTTTAAAAGTTGAACCGGTCTCTTCAAAACGCTTTACCCATATTTTAATTAAATTAGCACTCGGAGCTTCACTAATTCGTCGTAGTCCATATTCAGCACAATATAGTCGCCTAGTATCAATATATGAACGAGAGTTCTCGTAAAATGCGCGCACGCAAAATGTGCGACGCTTCCCGTCGAAGTGATTCATAGCGACTAAAACTCCATGAGCCCGCCAACCCAACGATGTAGGCGCCCCCTCCGCCCGCGCTTTTCCTACCCCGCAAAAAAAGATGGTGCAATATGCACGTTCTATTGCGCCACCCTGTATTTGGCTACTTCTTGTTGGCTGAACTACAAAAGTTGGCTGGGTATAACCAACGAACATGTTTCCAGCAGGATGTGGCAACGTAACACACATCCAATACATCTCCACCATGAGTTCATGAAATTTTAATTGGCAAATTGATTTCCATAGCGGTCATATTAAATGGCCTCCACACAGTCTCGATTCAACCTCTATGGACATTTTTCTGTGGAGTTATGTCAAATTTAAAGTTTACGCCGACTTCCCTAGCGCATTTGAAAAGAAAAAAAAAATATCCGCAAAGAAATTACAGCATTAACGGAGTCTACCTGCCAAGTCGCCACGGAAAGATTTACGGTTTACTTAAATCAGTGCCATGAATACATTTGGACGACATTATTTTTAAGAAATAATTTTCCAAATTGTGCGCTTTAATAGCTAATAATCTTTTTACGAAAAACGGCTCGAACTGTTACCAGTTTCACGCCGCTGTAGCAACCAAAGGGCTGAAGGCAGCGCGCTTACATTTTGGCAGGTATCGATTTACGTCGTACTTAAAACAAATTTAGAAATTTATATTTAAAGAAATTTATAGAAGAATCTGAGACTGCTACTTTCACCATGTTTCTGGCAAAGCTCGAATTCCTTCACGGCAAAACTGTTCATCTTTTAAGGCCATCCACGAATTTAGCCATTCTTTGACGTCGTCATATGAGTGCAACTATTGTTCAGCCAGATCGTGTGCCATCGAAGGGAATAAATGATAATCAGACGGCGCAATGTCTGGAGAATATGGCGGATGGGGTAAGATTTCCCATTTCAGCGTTTCCAGGTGGGTTCTAACGGGCTGCTGAAGTATCACTTTTTCATGCCGCTCCGCGTATTGTGGGTGTTTCTCGCGCAGAACTCGGCTCAAACCCATTAAATGAAGTCGATAACGATACCCAGTCATAGTTTCGCTTGGTTTCAACAGTTCGTAGTAAATAACACCAACCTGGTCCCACCGAATATGGAGCATAACCTTTTCACCGTGAATATTCGTAGAATCATGACCGAGCAGCCCCCATGACGTTCCTTTCTTTGGATTGCTGTAATGAATCAATTGTTCATAACCTTTTACAATACTATGAAGAAAACTCTTCTTTTTCACGAAAAAAAACAAAGTTCAACGTCCCTTGGCTTCAACTCATAAGGAACCCAAGTTTCTTGCTTTTGAATCATTTCCAACGCATGCAATCGCTAAGAAATGGCTTGGTGGTTAAGCTCGACCTGTGTTTGACACGGATCCCATCAAGCAATGCGGTCAATTCAGTGTCCTCGAAGGGGCTTCGTCTTCTTTCACGCAAAAGGTCGTCAACATCAAAATCACCACTTTAAAGCGACGGAACCAATCTCGACACTCTGTTTTACTTAAAGCATCTCCGTAAACGTTGTGAAGCTCTCGATAAGCTTCAGCATCCGGTTTTTTCGATTGAAAGAAGAAAATCAATACTTCCCGCGTATGATGATTATTTGGCACAAAATCATACATATTCACACAATCAGAGGAAAAAAATCGCTATTGTAATTAGCATAGGTTGATGTTGTAAAGGGATCACATCAGGGGTTAAGACGTTGGAAGTTGAGATACTGGGAGTTAAGATAAAATATAGTTTAGTGTACAATGAAGGAATTTAGAATCGGTGCATCGTTAGTTATTACATGTGGTATATGCAGATGTTAGTTTTGTTAGGTTAGTATAGATATTGTATGAGATTATTAATTTTATTTAGGAGTTAGATCAATAATTTCAGATGAGCTAACACATAAATTATGTTTTCTTTGTCCATTTGAAAAGTAGAAGATTTCTGTAATTTATACTATTTTAAATAGTAGAATTTAGTTGACTTTCAGCTGCGCAAGTTCGTCATCATCACTCCCTACAATCCAAATTCACAAACTGAAATCACAGCGGGAATTGCTTTAAATACGTGTTGTTGGCCCTGTTTTAATCCCTGATGCGACATCTTGATCGCATACGGAATGTAGGACTGTTTTTTTTATCAGTTTTTTTGGGGAATTTCGCTGCAATTCTGTTACAGAAAGTATGGTTAAAACAAAACCGTATACAGAGTTGAAAAGTGTTCGTAGTTGATGTGAAAAAAACTCATTCAACATGTTCAATTAAATTTTTGCAGCAACATTCTATCCTGTATTTTCATTTCACCTTCTCTACCTTTAGCATTCAATATCCTAACACAATATTCTCAAGCACAAACACCTATTTAAATTAATTCTGCTTTCTTTTTTCCTGTAGCGTGACGAAATGGCATTACTTTTGCATTCTACTAAAAGCTGATTTTTTATTATATTTTGAATGCGAAAAACCTTTTAAAGGATTTGCTCTGCAATGAAACCAAACGGGGCACATATTACTTTGAAATGTGGCAACTATTGTGAATAATATTGTAATAACTTTTTTTTTTTTTTTTGTTTGATTGCGTAAACAACCAATGATTGATACCTTTCAAGGATATCAGTGCGAGTCTTACTAAGGCTCTGCATATGTAACCCTTTTAAATAAAGTATGAAAGCTGTCGCTTGGCTCGCATTTAATAAAGCTGCATTCGATTGAAATTTCAGGTTTTGGCCAAACCGCTTAAATGGAGCAGGATATTTTAAAGCAGAACAATTTTTTTATTTGGCAAACGCTGCAAAATAAATCTTCTTGTAAATACTTTACAAAAGGACATCGGATAAAGTAATGTGACAAATTGCGTGTCCTCTTTTTTAATTGTTTCAACAATGATGAAAACTATTAGTAAACTAATTAGTCGACATAGTATTCCAATTGTTCTTATGCTGAATAATGGAAGTTCACACATGTGACTTTACTTTTCAATTCTCCTGGATTTTTGCTTAGTGAAAGCAAGTTTGGGTGGTTGTACCGTGCATGTACAGCCGCATGGAGTAACGGCTGATTGAAATTTCGCTTCAACAGCAAACATGGTTTTTAGGTTTTCCGCCAAGATTTAATACAAATAAAGGTGATACACTAAGGGTGACCTCGATCACACAGCGAATATCCGAATACGAAATATCCTTTATTAAACAAAACACACGATTAGATCAACCACCAGAAAACACAAGGACTAAGGGTTGCAGTAGACACCTAATGTAGGAACAACAGACCACACCTCATGTAAACTCACCTACTTATCAAAATTTGATTTCTCTCCTGTAAAACTTAATTGGCATATTTCAAAACTTAAATTTCTGCCATACAAGTAACCTAATTTTACCCATATACCGGGTTTTCATTTTTTCGGTTTCATATAGCTATGATTTCGGCGAAACTTTAATTTCGTTATAATGCTTGGACCTTGCTACTATGTAGGAATGCCATTAAATTGGATCCTTTTGAGATTGTTTTAAATCACTTTTTCCTACATTTGGGGCTCTACCTGGGAGATAAACACGGTCTTAGACGTAGCCCTACAAAAATAGTCTAACGGAGTCAAATCGCATGATCTGAGGGGACATTTGACGTCGTCAAATAGTGAAATTACGCTTTCTGGGCACCATTTTGTTGAAACCACATATCATCCAGTTTATAGTCTTCAATTGCAGGTTATGGCCCTCTGAATTGAAATTCAGATTATCCGCTACACCTTTACTAACAGAAGCGATACATTTCGGCAGTGCGTACATTGCGATGATGCACACGCCTGGCCACATCTGTAGCACTTCCAGTCTCTTAAAACTTCTTTATAACTTGACAGTAGGTTGATTATGACAACCATATTCACCCCATAATGCATGAAAATTGTCCACTATTGAATCACCACTTAACGATGACTTAACGAACCATATTCGTAAATGGTAAACCTTTCAGCTATTGAACAGCTGACAGCCTTACCAGACCGACCGCTAAATGGATAACCCTGTATTTATAGATTCATCCCTGTTCACGTACGCAAGTATTCCTTTCCAAGCCAGCAACGAAAGGTACCAACGCCTGTACTTTGACATATGTTAGTGGTTGCTCACCCTTTATCACTTGCTTCGTGATATTAATGAAATAATTCGAACGGTAACGTCAACTGATGTTGTTTTTGAGGATATTGGCTCTCGGCTTGAAGACAAGGAAAATTTCTTTGTTATCATTGGCTCGCGACTTGGGAAGAAAAAGAGGAGTAGGTGAAAGCAACGGAGTGGTCAAGTTTTTAGTCAATCTTTCGAATTTTGGTTGAAGTCTTCTTAAATGAAATTTTTATACGTTGCCGTGAACAATAAAAAAATAACTTAGTGTTTTTCTAAATTTGTCCCGAGGTACATAAACATATAGCCTTTTTGGGAACATATAGCCTTGAAGGGAAAAAGCAATCAAACGTAATCAATTTTGGGTGTCAGCAAATGAAGGTAAGTACGAATATAATTTATAACTGGTGGAGTAACAGAGGTTCTCAAAGAAATCATCACATTCTCCACAACTTTCTGTAAAGATACATTTTACGGATGATATACAAAAATAATTGTTGGTGTGTCCCAAATGGAACTAACAGGACCATTGATATCTAACAATAATCATATACTTCGTTTTCGCCAACGTTGTATTTTAACCCGGAATAATAATATAGAAAATATGTTGAAAAATTAAACTTGTGGGCACCGGCTCACAACCTAAGAAAGTATTGTTCCACTCAACCCCATTGGTAGCTGATTGGAAACTCCGGTACTTAAAACGGAACTGTAAAATAGTTTTATGGAAAACAATTTGTTGCATCTTCCCTACCACTGATATTGCTGAGAAGAACATTTTTTTTTAATTTAACATTCTCCATTATAACTCGCTGAACAGCCGCCGAATTGTTTGTAATAACTTTTATCGTATCAGCATCGGCTGCATTGCAAATATTATTTGCTAAAAATCCATTTAATCCCTAGTGCACAAAAGAAAATATTTCAATAATTTGTATTAGGTAAAACTTTCTCCTCTTGTCTTCCACATTCGTTTACAATTCGGAACGGATTTTCTAGAGGATGATAAATAATTATATTTGAGCAGAATTTAAAAAAGGCAGAAGTTTCGGTATGTAGTGAGCTGACAATTGAGGCAGGGACACAAGGGCTTTAAGGGGTGAATAGCGGGGTACCCATAATGACTGTCGCAATCATATATTTTAAACAAATGACCCAAATAAAAAAAGATGTTAATTTATGATAACTAAGTCAGATGTGTGTCTGAACTAGGCTGGTTGGAAACAAAGTTAATTCCTGGTGTGAGCGGTGTTTCAACCGCTCAATCTCATAAATCTTCTGCATCGGTCCCGCCGCGTGAAACAGTCTTCGGAGGAGAGTGATCTTCCTTCACAGACTTTTCCACCGTTATTTATTTAATAATGATCCAGAGGTCGGTAAAAAAACACTACCACCAGCTCCAAAAGTAGGGAAGGAATACCTCCTAATACATATAATACGTTATCTTTAACAGCAGAGGATTTTGAAGTTGCCTTGAAAATTTAAGGCAAGAAAATTAAGGCAATCTACCTCATATCACACAAAAATCCTCGAGCGATTTAAAGAAACTTCAAAGAGATATTACAAATTAAAAGTCCATGATTAAACGGTATGAAATTTGATACTGCCTCGTGACAGCCAATATTCGTCTTTTAATGTTCCGCTAAGTTGCCTGAGCTTACTTTGTTCCTCTAGGAACAATTGTTAGAGAGCGTGCAAGACATGATTAGCTCAAAAGACCATAGCTCGTCTTAGAATACACACTATAGCAATACCATTGATAAATGAAATAAAGCAATAGTTAATGATATGAAATGTTGGATTTGTAAACCCACACATGCGCTTCATTATTCTCCAAATTTCTAAATATGGATTTCAAACTGTCTCAGTGTCGGCCGTACAGCTTCAAGTTGCCAAAGTCAACAACGTTCATACGGAAAATTTAATTTAAAATCTCACACACTTGTGCATAAAAAAGAGCAAATTAACAGTAGACCTATAGTAACAGTAAATTCGATTCAGTTCAAAATGAAGATCAACTATCCACTGATACTTCTCCAATTCTGAAATTATTAATGAATATCATAGGATTACCATAAAAAAGCAACAACAATGATGTGCATAATAAAAGGTAAGATTCAATATTATATAAAATTAGAGCTGTTATTAATCCTTACTCCATAATAAAACAAAAATTGTTGATTTAACTATTGAGTCGATCGTAAATGAAAAATTCACATTAGAGAAAAAAATGCACATTAGAGAGAGATTAATTGTGTCTGATATTACGGGTAACGTCCCAACCACACATTTGAAAATTTGGTTAATAGCCAACTACCAGTTGCAAGATGTTGACCTAATTTTTTACGGAAGCGGACCAGAGTATATTCTTATAGGAGGAAATTTATATCCAATTGGCTCAATTCTTTGCATTAAGGTCAGCGTAAATGACCATTTAGCAAAATTTTAGCAGCTTGAAGAGATTTCTAGGAAACCAACTATCACGAAAGATAATACAAAATCTATCAGTCCACAATGTTTCGGATGTCAGACCATTTAGGTTTGTTCTTCAATTGCAGTCTAATAGCTCACGATACATTGCTCTAAGCCAGTATATCAAATATGTGATATTTGATTCAAAATGCGGAATATATAAATGTGTATCATGAAGTGACAAATGAGTACTTGTTTCTACGTTACACGATAGAAGTAGAAGCTCTACGAGGGAACTTAAACGATCATTTTTTTGCCTCATACCGGTGTGTAGTCCAGGCAGAGTGTACAGCGCCCAAAGTATATTTAACGCCTTATGTCGACCCACGGTTGGCAAAAGTCTGAATGATTTTCAGCTGTGGAAGTGGAAAACCTGTACTGAAAAAATATTAGAAGATTTGTCTAACAAATATTTTATATAAAAAAAAAAAAACAGTCGGTAATAGCAGCTTTAGACTTAATAGGGCAGCTCTCTGCCACAGGAAATGTTCAGGAATTCACTATGCAACAGTTATGATATCGACTGAAAAGACCAACTAAAGCCGTTAGATCAATTGAAATTGAAATAAACCTCCAACCCGGGATGGGTTAAATATACCTCGGAATGTAATATGGAAGATCACGGATTTTGTGACTTATCAAGGTTAGCGTATTCTGCGGTGATATACGTCAGAATATAAAAAAGTAACAAAACGTTAAAAATAACAAAAACACATTTAGACGCTTAAAAAAATTTAGCTGCCTCTGTTAGAATTGTGTATTTGTTTACAGAATTTCCGAATGGTCTTCAACGATTCGTGCTGGTATTCCCAACTACGCAAAGTTTCTTACGCAAACCAGCATCAAAAGGTACCAACAGCTCCACACTGACATACATGAACGGTTGATCATCCCTTTGCCATTTGTTTCAAGTTGTTATTATATATTAGTACAATGATAACGTCAACTGATATTGTTGCTATGTATATTGGCTCCCGACTTGAAAGGAAAAATAGGAGTGGGGCATATTATCAGAGTGGATCATTTTGTTGTTGGAAGAAAAAAGAATAGTCGCAAACAGCGGAGTGATAAGTTTTTTGGCAGTCGTTTGAAGGGAAGTGTTGAAATCTTCAAAAAATCGATGATTTCAGTAAAATCGTCTATGAAACTGTTGAAGTGCCGTGAGGCAAAATAACTTTTGTTTTTCTAAATTTGTCCTGTGAGGCAGTAAAGTTGTACATAAACAATACCTTTCATCCAACATCTTTCAATTCAGTATAATTTGAAAATTTATTTCTGCAAATCAGAAAATGACTGCATTGCTACGCCCTTTAGCGTACTTTATGTACAAATTATCCTATATGGTAAAAGACAGTAAGTTATAGATACACTTTGGCTTCTGTTATTGTGTATTTACTTATTCCAAGTATTTTTCAATAACAAACTATAAATTTACCATTCCTTTTTTGATATTTCAAACGCTTCTGGACCAACGCAAAACGATGTCAGTATTGGTTTTTTTAGTGTCATCTGAACAATAAAATTTACAGTAGCGCTGTAAATTAGCTTCAACTTTATTGGCTTACCTTTGCCTCGTCTTTCGAAATGAATACTTTATCAAGGAGCCATTTTTTCTGGATCATAAATATCAAAGACCTATACGAGGGTACCTTTTTTTTCTTTCTTCCTGGTAACTTCCATGCAAATAACCGATTTGAGTTATCAGTTCTAAGGTTCATATCTTTTAATCTTTTACACAAAATTAAGGGAAATTTGGTGTACGTTAAGCTTTTGCCAAAATAGATTCTTTGAATGGAAACGAAAACAATGCCACGTTTTTTCTAGTATTATCCGGCCAATACAAATCGCCTGATTTTCCATTTGTTGAATTAACCTATAAAAACGGAGATCAGGGGCATTACCAAACGTTTTCAGGAGCCTCCCATTAAAATGTCCGAATTAAGCCATGTGATCATAGATTCATACCTTTTATTTAGTTGCGCTAAATCTAATCACATTTGGTACGCACTGACAGCTTGCCAAAGTAGTATCTCAGACATAAAACAGGACCGTTTATGCCATACTCTTTTGATACCTCCGATGAAATTGACCAGTTTTCTAAAATGTGATCTTTCCAATAATTTCTAATTAGTAAGCTCCAGTACCACAGGTTTATACACATTTTATTAAGTTATAATTTTCTGTATTACTTGAGAGAAATTGATCAAATAATCAACTCCGTTCTGATACTTTCCAGAAAAAATTGTTGATATAACTCATGTATTCTTAGTTTGATAACTTTCAACAAGTTGTGTAGAAATTAGTCAATAATTAAGCAAACTTCAGAGATTTAGCAAACTTAGCTTCGTGAGCGGAAACGGACTGCATTCCAAGCCCTTCAAGCTATATACAATTGCATCTAGCTTCACCCAACGTGCCTCTGCAATAGCGCAAATGTTTTCAGTGTGCCAGAAAAGGGGTGGCAAATAATTAAGTTCTTATCAATTAATACTCTGAAATAATGTATAAGCTGTATATAGTACAATTGAACGAGATGTATGTGGTTATCCATTTAGTGATTTCAAAACCGTCGGTCTGGCAAGGTTTCAGCTGTTAAATACTTCAGTCGTTATGTCATCTGAAGTATTATTTATTTAGCAACTGCCATTTACGATAGTGAAATTTTTAACAACCGCAGAAAGCGTAAAATAGTTAAATCTTACTTCAAAAGTGATGACTCAAAGCAGTACAGCTCATTTCTCGTTCGGTGTTTACGTCAACAAGCAAAATTGTCATATATGGGGCTCGGAGAACCCAGAAATGATTGTGGTAGAGTCATTCCATTCAGAAAAATGACTGTTTGTTGCACATTATGGTCGAAAACTATTATACATCAAAAAAATGCACTGCTGCAACCGATCCAGAGGCTGTCATTTAGATAACATTACACTTCGTACATAATGGCAAGATCTAAGCATCATAATGCATTATTTTACTTGAGAATAAAATATGGATAACCGCATATGAAACTGGGACTAACCCTGCGTAGCTAACATCGCGGTTTTCCACATTTTAACAAGAACTCCATTAAATGCAACTGACAAAATTCTACGTTTCAGTAGTGAACGCATTAAGATTTACAGGGGGAAAACAAGAAATGGCCAAAAGAGAAATAGAGAAACGAATGTATAAATTGTTTACTTAATAAATTTTTGTATCAAATCTAAATTTCAAAATTTAAGCCATCGTATGGATTTAGTTCACTCATACAAAAATAATAAAAAAAAATGAAAATATTTGATATTAATATTTTGGAATTAAATTACAAAAGCAAAAAAAATAGATAAAAACACACACACACACACACACTACACAAGACAATATAACACAAAGTACAATTTTATATGCCGCACAATAAAGAATTTATTGGGACCCAACAAGCACATTTCCATCATCCGCTGCAATTTTGTTTTTTTTCCAGGACGTCAACGAGATAATTCTCCGCCAATCGCTGTCATTTTAATATTTATCACCCGCAATAAATCAGATTTGCATCAGCCGCTTACATTTCAATTTTAATTCCGCCTCATCGATTGTAGACGCTGTCGACCAGAAACGCCACCATGCCCCGGAAATCAAGTAACGGGCAAAATACTTCACACCGATGCCTTTACTTCCGTATAGTATGAACTATATGAAGAATTTGATATTATGTATCTATGCATGTAGACGTAACTTTCTAAACATAACCTGAAATGCAATATACCCTACATTTTTATAAAACTGGCAATAGAAGGGCTGACAGTCAGCCCACATATTGTTCCAATCAGCCATTTTGTTAAGTTACCTGAACGTCATATTTTTTTGACAAGTCGTGCCTGAAAAAGAGGAAAATTAATCATTTTAGTTTCGTAATTTGTTTATTTTTTCGATATTCTGTGCAACAAAAAAAGCTCATAATTATACTTCAGGAACTATAAATTTTAGCATTTTGTAGAAAAAAAAGTATCTCACACCTGCAAACATTATTTTATAAGTAAATGAATGAATAAATAAATGATAATATTTGGACAAGCACAATAGGAAAAAAGAACGATTACAAAAATTATCAATTATCAATTATCATTATTATTATTCAAAATCTCTATACAAAATTAAAGTTTAATTTTTGAAGTGATTAAAAACATTTCAAAGACTTGTTGGACACAAGATTTCAATAAATTAATGGAATCAATTCCTTACAGGATTTTGCGTACAAATTATTTTATGAAGAAGTAGGATGGTTTCAATATTTAAGAGATTGTCAAAGAAAACACCATAGGGAGAATTAGGAACTTGAGAGGCGAGGTGGTATCTCCTAAATCCATAAATACATCTAACAATTTTGTTAAATGTAACATTTAACTTCTTATTCGTGCTAGCCTTGGTAGAACTTAAGATTTTATCAGTGGTATTCGTATTTGAAGAGGTGTATGGCTTTAAGCTGACCAATATGCCCTAAGTTGTGAATAACTTCGACCAACAATAGAGCTGATATGACTTAATTTAATATATAACTAATTAATAACTTAACATTTTGTTACAAATTTTGTTACAATTTTTCACCTGTGCGATAATTTCAATTTCCATTACATGTTACAGCTAAACATTACGATTTCTTCGGATTAAGGCGGGGTCCGTTAGTCCGTTTTTGATAACTGTACTGTTGATCCTCACAACGTATCTATGCACTGTTCATCCTCACAATGCATTCTATGACAGGATGTAGAGAGCAACTTAGATAGAATTACATGCATATTTTTAAATATAACAACTAATCTATTTAAATTAAAATGTTTATCTTTTATTTTTATTTTTTTTAACAAAATTAATTATTCTTAAAACCGGGATTCGTTTACACATTGTGACATTAGTTATGTTTATTTTATATCGTTTTTCTTTAAGAAAAACGGAAATTGTTGGAGATTGCTTATGATAACAAAAGGATCGATGTTATGACAGTTTTACGGAAAATATAAAATATTTCATTATGGGAAGTTAGTTACCCTCATGTTGTGTTAGGAAAGCAACTACGTAGAGGTACTTGCTAGGAGCACCAACAAGTGCCGTGGAGAAAAAGACAACGACGTCAAGCAGGTAAGAGAATTTTGGTGCAACACCAGCTGACATAATTCTCAGAGAATATCAAATAATTTTGGATGTATTGCAAAAAAGGCATCTTTCGGGTCCCAAAATGTTTCTTACTTCTTTTTCTGACTTTGGCATGAATAAATTTTCGTGTGTCATTGTGTTTGCCAGAACCACTACCCATCTGGCTGGTTAATTTTTTCAAATTTTATCAAAAATTATAGATCAAAATAATGGACAATAATTCAATTCGCTACAGCCTTCATGTTCAGAATTACAGTGTTAATATTGAATTTCGGAAAATCACTCTGTTTTTTGAGGAAGGAACCAGAAGGAGAATGACAATGCGGTTAATTTTTACTTGTAGTAATTTTCTTAATCGGCTGAATTTACTGTTACTGTAAAAAGAAAAGAATCTGGGAATATTTGCATTAAAATAGTATAGGAGGTACCAAAAAGGCCGCACCGACATAGCCGATTCACAATGCCCGTCTGCAATCTCGCAAAATATTTGTCTGTGTAAAGTTTTAAGTAGTTTTATAATAGTAATCATAGATTCTATCAGTCAACCTGGTGGATATCTTTCAATCGATTTAAATAGTCATAATTCAGAGATGCTTGGCATCTAAAACGATTCCTACTGCGCGTTACATGTTTGGCTATATCATATAGCTTAATTCTTTCCAATGGAAATATATTAATGTTTACCATAAGTTATGATATAAGATCTCAATATTTATGATAGTCAAATCCTTGGCATGATTTCGCTTCCTTATTAATAGTCCAGGATTTCAATTTTTGATATTATTATTTTCTTCTTTGTTGTTTGTTGGATTTCTCTAAAGCCAGCCACTACAATCATTTGTTATCAATGCACATGCACTCTTATACAAATGAATGTAGTCCTAATTAACTTACAAGCTTTGTACATGCATATGTCCGCATGTGCCAGTGTGGATATTTGTGTGTGTGTCAGAGAGGAAATATACTCTGTACGTGACGCTCAACATTGTATTCATTATCATAATCATTCGTATGTTTCGTGTATTATCTCAATTTATCTTATGGACTTAAATTTTAAGTCTCAGTTGTAGCTCAACATTGCCTAATGTAACCAAGACTCTGTGACCTTCTTACGGAATAAATGAACAAAATCGGGTACTTACAGCATTCACTTGATTGGGGATTCTGGGGTTGCGAATGCTGTGTGATTTGTGCTTGTGAGCGTGTACATATATATGTATATATGGGCAAGAACCTGTTGATTAAACAATGACTGTGTATTAGTGCAGCCATATGTATGTACATGTGTGACGTTTAAGTACTTGGTTTCTTGCAATTTTTACATATGACATTTACTCATACATAATCCGGAGGCTTTACATTATGTTACAACTACGGTTAATTGAATCCTCCTTAGGATTGCTATGCATATGCAGGAATAGCGGGGAGAGAGTGAGAGACACACAGACGCTTATTTGGTTCTGTTTCTGAGTAATTCAATATCCTTTTAAACCTTGTGGGGTCAGTTCATTTATATGAAAGTTTATACATTACGGAAACACAAAATTATTCAAAACTTACGACAAAGATAAATGTTTCGTACTGCTTCATTAGTTCGTAGTTGGATTGATCTCTTGAGGGTTTACATATAAATTTACCAAAGTTTTTTGTCGACAAATTATTTAAATTTAATACGATATGTCTGTAAGAAAGTAGTAATTGTCCCGGAGGGATGGAGGACCAAGCAAATACATTTTTCGACTTTCTAAACCCATTGTGCTGTGTCTCCCTGTGTAGTTGTTAGACACTATAGCTGCAGTAAACTCTTGTTTAAAGTTAACACAGGCCAAAACTTTATTAAATTGAAGCGGGGTGCAATAACGAGCCTTTTCGGCGTGTTCCCGATAGATCGTCTTATATTTCTTTTTTACTGTTCAACTGGAAAACTGCAGTAAGTCTGAAATTTGTCACTTCCCTCGCTTTCAAATCCTACAACAAATCTAACAAGATTTGCTTGTGCTCCAAAATATACTGAGTTAAACCATATATTCTCATATTCGTCGTTTTTTCTTTTATCTAATTACATTACATTTAATCAAAATTTGAACGCGTCAAATGTTTTTTAAACTATATTTGAAACTGGCCAAGCCCAGTGTGATCAGAATTGGCGATTTCTCACTAAACTTGGCGACCAAAATTTTAGAATCTTTTGCTGTTTTCTAAGTGCTTAGCTTTTGCTTGCTTATTCTTCTTAAGGATTATTAACCGAGCTGGAATTGAATTAGTATGCAACCATTTCATCGCACTTGTGATTTAAAAAATATTAGCTGGTAGTATCGTTAAATGTATCATTGGAATTCCATTGGAGTCCTGGGAAAAAAGTATATTTTTTCAAATTACCTAAATAATTTTAATGGTTGTCTCGTGTCCGATTTGAACTCTCTTTATGTTACCAATCGGCAATCGGCAATGCTTCCAACGCATTTCAGTATTTTGTGTGTAAAATTCCAATAACAACAAAAAGTTCTAAAAAGTTTGTAGAAAGTATTTTACTTTAGTACATTTCTATTTTAAGCTGATACAAAGTAGGCAATTCAAAAGGGCTAATGAATTCAGCTTAATATAAAATCCTCACAACATATTACAGTGACATGAAATCTCCGCTTGTTGTCATTAAGTACATTTTAATGTACTCCTCTATTTTCTTTCACGTATGTGAGAGAAACTCTTCTCAAATAGAAAGAAATTCATAAGATAAAATTGGAACAGAGAGATGAAGCTGAGTATCCACTTGCTCATACAAATCGAATAAGGAGTTTGCCACCTGACAAGCCTAGGTTTAAGTATGTTAGTGGGTAAGTGTTCGCCTTCAAACCGGACAAGCCCTGGTTCGAATCCCACTCAAGGTGGAACTTTTTTTTATTATTTAATTTGTCATTTTATATGTTTGTATGCCAAAAGTAAGGGTATATGTATATATATATGCATAGAAGTATATATATATATACATATATATGTATATTGTTATACAACTGTGAAGTTATAAGGCGGGTTTGTTACACTTTGTTGTTCCTAGCAGAACTTACTTTATTTCTTTACCAGGGGCGGTATTTATACCCCTGTTGCTTACGTCTAAAATACAATTTTATATCATGCTATAATTTCTTATTGACTAATCAGTTTTACATGTGTTTCTTAATCTATTGGAGTTGCTTATTAGTTAGCTGCACTCCTATCTTAAGTGTGAATGTATGATTGGGTTATTTGAATCTTCTAGCCCAATTCCTAATGTGTTTCAATACTCCGCTTTGCCGCTTTGATCTATTGTCAGTTATTGCACTTTGAATGTGAATGAGTGTGTGTGTCAACTAGGGGTTTCATATGCACTTGTTATCGCATGTAGAGTCATCGGTCGCCATGGAATGCGACAAAGTAAACTACATGGGCTCATATGTTTATTTGTTTATTTGAAAATTGCCACACACACCGAATTTGTCAAGATGAGCTAATGGCTGCCCTGACCTTCGCAATAGGGTAAGCAAAGTGAGTTATTGTATGCATGTGTCGTTTTGGTTACAATATGGTTACATCGACTTCATGCATACACTACAATATATTCTCCTATTTATGCAGATATATTATAAAACTAGCGGACCCGGCGAACTTCGACTCGCCACAATTTAACGCCTTCAGATAAACTCCCGAGTAATAATAAAAAACGGATAGCTCAAATTTCAATGTGATTTATTTGAATGGAATCGAAATCAGTAGAGAGCATTATGATGAACAATATTTTTTGATTTGCTTTCCGGCGAAAAAACTAACAACGAAGACGGTTGTCCCCAACACGCGAACTGGCAACGTAGAGCTGACCGTACGAAAAACAGGGAGATTAATCCCACAGACTTCCAACGATTGGCGTTGCGATTTATTGACTGTCATCGCAAAAGCTAATCGAATGGGGAACTGAATCCTCTTGAATATACATGGAAGATCAGTTGGAGTTATCGAAATTCGTGGGATAAGGACTTCCTCTCCTTTGAATTTGTCCCTGATGATCGTCGCTTGAATCACATTGTTCATCAGTTTCTTGATGGACAATTGCGTACCATTGCACAATTTCGGATGATTCAGATTCCGCAACATGGGTATGATCGATCCTACCTTCAGCTGTAAATTATGCGGCGGAATTACTGGCACATCAAGCGAGTTCAAAAATTCCTTCGGATAGTTTGTCGCTTCATCCTCGTCGGTCACTCTGTCAATAGATTTGTACGAATACAGTTTTCCAGCGATTTGACTTTGAATAACTAAATTCAAGCTATCGACGTCCTTACTCTTAGCTGCTGTTATTGCCAGTTCACTAATCCAATCGAGATTTTTATAATGCCGGGGAACACTTTGGTGATGAGTTCCTCCTTCGACAATGTGATGTGGTGATTGTGCAACGCGAACTTGTGCAATATGGGCACGTCTCCATTCATTTTGTTCAGCGCGTTCCTCTTGCGTTTAATTATCACAAACATTCTGACTAATTATTGTACGACATGTACGACGTCTAAGGTTTGATCGTCTAATAGGTGGAATTAGTCAAGCAAATAACTCTCCTTGAAATAGAATAAAGTCGTTGTTGACTAATCCTATTAAAAAGAAAATTATTAAAAAAAAAAAAAACTTACGAAATGAATGTATCGCAATAAATGCCTGCAATCCAATAAGATGACCTAACTTTTTATACGCAAACTTATTTTCTGGAAAAATGATCGGACTGACAAATATTGCACTGAATTTCAATTGATCGTACTGTTTTTACCATTTACTGATGTGATACGCGATATATGAGTATCCGAAATCAGTGTAATAATAGGTAAAACTCGAATCAATTGCAGCAGGAAATATAGCACATTTGTTTAATAGAAAATGACAATGCGAAAAGTGCACCTGTCAAATTGCGCTCAGCCTAAGTTAACGTATAACGCCATCTACGGGGTTGTGGCATTAAACGCACCGCAGCGCCATCTGTTATTTATATCGTTAACTTCTCCACCCAAAATTCACGCAAAACATATTTTATCACAATAATTTTCATAATTTTCCGAAATTTACAACGAATTTTCCAACTTTACACAGTCCAAAATCAAACAAATTTAAAATTTTCCGGAATTATCCGGAATTTTCCGAGTTTTCCACTAACAGTTGCCATTTTGCCATTCGAAAAGCCATTCCGGAACAATTGCACACAAAATTCCATACAAAAAAATCCATTTTCGCTTTTTTCAATTTTCCCACTTTTCCGGAGGGTTTCCCCAAAATTTTCTTTCGTAAAAACCTTCTCCAGGTAATTACGAACAACTGAGAAAAAATTTGAGCCAAATCGGCCCAGACGTTCTCAATTAATGAATTACTATACATTTTTCTCACCATTTAGCTTGATCTTCATGTGACTGAATTAATCGGGATTCTAATATCCGTTGGCTGTTCCTCTCAATACGATTTGCTTGATGTTCAGGACTTTCAATCACTCGAGAATTTCTTGATCTTGTAGCCGTACGGCCTCTGCGACCAATGTTCCTGCGTCTGATTGGCGGCATCTCACTCACTTATTATGAAAGTTAATTGAAAACAAAATCAATACTATAATCTAACACTCTTTCTGACCGAAATTCATTTTTATATATAAGAGAAGAGAGAAGAAGAAGAAAAGAAAATGTTCTTCGTTTTTTCTTATAAAAAAGTTATTGCTGAAATTATACTCACCAACACCTATATTATATTGCACAAAAAATTTGAGCGCACGGTTAATTTTAAAATTTTCACTTTTTGCAGCAAACACAATAGCACTGAATAAGGCTCGTAAACAATTTTCACAAATAGCACTAATTAGGAACTTTTTAAAGTTTAAGCTTAGGCTAAGTAAAAAAATTGAGAAGTGAAAAGAAGACAACATGATTGACAAAGTTATGTGTTTGAGTTTCTCCTAAAAATTTCTCATACATAGAAAAATGAGAAGTGAAATAAAGTCAGTATATGAAAAACTTAAATTTTCCTATAACAGGATCAGAAATAACGGTTTTTTTAATTTTTGATTTCTTCGGGTGGTACCACGCCTATTTGTCCAGTCCCGCCTATATTTGCAGCAGAACTTACAATATGTAAACCAAACTTATATACCAAATTTTGTTCACATATTGTTAGCCGGAGCAGAAATAATGGATTTTTAATTTGTGGTTTCTATGAGAGGTACCACGCCCCTTCGTCCAATCGTGCCCATATTTGCAGCAGAAGCTACAATGTGTGCACCAAACTTATATACCGAATACCGTTAGCAGGAGCAGAAATAATGGATTTTTAATTTGTGGTTTGTATGGGAGGTACCACGCCCCTTTGTCCAATCCCACCCATATTTGTAGCAGCACTGGAAACATTTACTACAAACATTTAAAAAAAGAATTAGCCAAATCGGTGTAGCCGTTTTACAATTTTAGATAAATCGAAAAAATTGGGCGCAAAAGTGGGCGTGGTAAATTTTTCTTTCCATAAAAACCTAAGTTGGACTACGACGAACATTAAAAAAAAAATTATTCAATTCGGTCCAGCCGTTCTCAACTGATGTCCTTACCAACGAACGGAATTTGATTTTTATTTATATAGAAGATAAGAAATTACGATAAATTCTATTTATAGAAGGAGGATTGATTTAGCTTTTGTTCTTATTTTGTTTTGCTGCTGGCTGTACTGGGGCTTTTGATTTTTTGTTATTTATACCCAGTAACTTGCCCATGTAATGATTTGTTGTTAATATTTATCTCGGGAGTCTACAATAATATTGTTAATGTCGAAAATTATGGTAACCAGCAGAGAGAGGCAGTCAAACTCGTTCATGACTTCATATACTTTTTGCTGTATCAAACTATCGAATGTAACTTTATAATTGAATCGACAAAAAAATTGTGCGCATCGAACTTACTGAGGACGATGGCAAAATTGTTATGTGAAATGACAGGTTGTGAATCCTTAACAGGAGTTAGATGCTACTGACGTATTCTTATAAGATAGTCATCATTGACAGAAAATTGTGAGATGTTACCTCGCTCTTCTCAAGTAATGAGAAGGAATCAGAAATAAGTCTGCAGGTACACGAAGACAACACCAAGCTATTTGTTTCGACAAATAAGCAATCTATTCGCTTGGGGTGCTGGGCGAATTTCTGCCTATATAACTTTTTGATGTGAAATGAATTCATCTATCTCGACTCCCTCATAAATGCAACTAATAATATTAGCCTAGAGATTAATGAAATATATTACTTGCAAAAAGTTGCTGTAGACATTGGTTTTGTTTGTCTCGCTGTATGGAACAAAATCATTGGTTATGAAAATACAATGATTTCCAAAGAGAGCAAGTAGACGTTGATAGTCCGTGGCGGCCATTTATTTGCGGTCTCTGTGGCCTTCCAAAATTGACTCTCTAACGTTCGCTTGCAAAATGCAAAACTATTGATTCATAATTAGCCAATATCTGTACTCCAAAGCAATGGCAGAGTGGCCGAAAACATCGCCGCTGTCTGTGAAAATGTGCAGAAGAATCCGAAGCACTTAATTCCTTGCCGACTACAATAATTCGGACATTAGCTGCTTTCAACTTTTAAGAATTTCGCGTCCGGATTTGAACCTGCAGGGTTTATCACATAGTTTGCTTTATTTCATTTCAACAATAGCTCGTTATATTTGGAAAATATTTTACATGGTCCCATTATCAGTATGGACGTTGTATGAACCAAGAGCTGTAAACCGACAGATGTTCAGCTAATTATAAGGACACGTTACATTGTGGAAACTACAGTATATTTACGTCATTCGCTTTCATTTTTTCTGTTCCAATAATTTAGAACAGATGTCTGCAACAAAGAGCTGCAAAATTTATATTACAATTGAATTTTAAATACGATATAAGTTATCTTATTTGCTGAACAATGGCTCGAACCAGCATTTCAATATTTACCATTTGTGTTAATCGCTGTGATAACACTCAGATACAGATTCAATTAAGCATCCAAGCAAAAAAAAAAAAAAATAATTAAAAATAAAACAAGGCTCGCACTATGAACATCCACTTTGCACCACCTTGTCTTGAAATGGAAATTAAAAATTTCAATTACCCTCCAACTTGTCTATTGACACATATCATGCAGATGCACATACACACGCCACACACATGCATCCGTACATGGGCATGTAAAAAAAGCACAATCCATGTATAGATGCGACGTAACAAACACACACACACGCACTCACCCGCAACATCGTAAGAGAAGTCTGTTTTTAATTAAGCTTATATTGATGACGATAGCTATACCCCAACCCAATTCTTGGCATCACTCAAGCAAATGGCATTGATGATAATGAAGTATGTTTAATATAGTCTGTGTAAGTACATACATGTATGCACATATACTCGTATATACATTTGCATATAAAACATACATTTCATTTTATCTTTGTCATGTTCAACCGAAAAATTTTATACTCATCATCTGACATCAATGGCATGAGTAATCAGATTTTGTAATTAGTCCAAA
This sequence comes from Philornis downsi, assembly GCA_019455685.1. Lineage (NCBI taxonomy): Eukaryota > Metazoa > Arthropoda > Insecta > Diptera > Muscidae > Philornis > Philornis downsi. The sequence continues at coordinate 2,266,868 of JAHXMU010000037.1, forward strand.
CACATGGAAATTGTAACGAACACACCCACACATACACAAACACTTTACTGTTTACCGTTACACTATCCCACTACACACTAAGCTACTCACATGCGTAATCACTTGACGCTCACACTTGTGCCGGTCGATTACACTGAGGCACAAAATTTGTGAATCTGTTGTGCTTGGTTGTGAGAATAAAAATTCACACCAAACCTGACGGATATGGCAGTTGTTTCACTTATACTTAAATACAAATAGGCATTTAACTGTATGTATTTCCTGACACCACACACACTCGTATGTGTTGGCCGTTTGCATGTCGATTTTTTCATGTACGAGTAAAATTAAATTCGAATGTGTGTGTTTGTACTTTCATACCAACTAATTAGGAATACAATTTAAATAAATGATTCACAGTTTTTTTAGTGGTGAATAAATACTTTGGGTTATCATACCCTACACCAGGCAATGTGGTATTGTGTTAACTTCAGATGTTCAGATGTTTTGGTTGCAAGCAAAATCGTTTTAAAAGCTTTTTTTTTAACTTTTCTGTGGGAATTTGAATATAGGAGGGACAATTAATCATTAATGTTAATTCCCACAGAGAATTCATATAGTGGTTCATCTCTACAACACAATATCATAAAATATCTCTGTAGAACAGGAGTTTTGACGGTAGACTAATTAACTTCTTTCCATTTCTGAAGTCCTCTTTTACTAAAACATTTGAATTGATTGACAATAAAGTAGAGCTTTATTCTTAAAGACACACGAAAATAGCTTTAAATTTGTATTTTATTATTAAGCGTTTTTGCACTTACTGAAGTTTTCAATGAGCATTTGAACCATTTGAACCAGAAACAGGCTTGTAATTTAAATAGACTGCAGTTCAGCAGACAAGGTAAACAACAACTGACATAAAGAATAATGAAACACTATCCAAATTTTTATGTATTTTTGTGTAAGCTACTGACAAATTTTAAACACAACGGTAATAAAATATTTAACAGATGGAACAATTGATTTAAGGATACATGAATAAAAATTCACATTTTAAATAAATTACCTTAGCCGAACATGAAAACCACATATTAAATTGTAATTTGATACAGCCAAAATATAAGAGCCAGAAGGGAGCGTTTAAAGAACTATCCGTTGGAGGGATCTGTTTAGTAAGTTTTCATGTCAATTGAGCGATGTCCGTCTGTCTAGCTGGCTGGCTGGTGGACACAATAACTACCGTAAAACTTTACGGAACCTCTTGAAACTTGTCATAGCCTAATATTTTGCAAATTGGCTACGTCCTCCTTGCTATGCTGGAGCCTCGTCTACAAACTCTTCGATTAGGGATTGCTTTTTTCTGCACAGCACAATTCTGAATCAAGTGTTATACCGTAGCAGAGCAGCTCATGGTAGATGTTTTCCAAACCACACAGTAAAACATCTTTGACCGCCTGTCCAGGCCTGGTCAACGTTTGCAGCAGCTGACCACGATCCAACCACGACCGTTTTTACTTGACATTACCGTAAATGAAAAGTGGCACCAGTCACTATCCGCTTTTGAAAAGGATTGATTCTATCACGATTCATCAGCGATTTGCAGATGGTCCATAAAGAAATTTTGCGTTAGCTCGTGTAGCATCCCGACATTTAGCTTCTTTTATTCAAGTGGTTCCAAACGAATTTCTGGGCAATCAAATGAACGACAGTCAGGCTTGGCGGTCAAGAGTGCAACGCATTTTGCATATCAAAACTACGGGAATGGAATTTGTGGGAGATTGGATGTTACTGGGAGCTTGGATTGAGTTTTCACATTATCAAAGAAAAACTGCAAACTATGGCGTATTGTTCTTTGACGTGCGCACAAGCAGTACTAAGTCAAGCAATCACAAAACTACCTGAGCAGTTTTTTAGCTTCGGAATCTTCTTTTCCTAACTCTATGTAGTGTAACCCGTTCGGACTTACACAGCTCGAGATACAGAATACTAAAACCATCTATTAGAAAACCAATGGATGTATTTTTACTACTTTGGTATATTTGGTATCCAAATTGTCTTTATTAAATTTCAATCTACCTAAAAAAACACACTACGAAAATATCTATGATTTAATTAAAAAAAAAAATTTTTTTTACTGAATCGAATATTTAAACTCATATCAAAAACACAAATAACTACTGTGTACCAAAAAGTTGTGAGCACACGTACCATTACCCACATATGTACTTAGATAACGTTTAAAATTGACATCACCGTCTACTTTACACCTCATGTAGAAAATAATCGCAAGCCCTTCAGTCTTGTACTCTTCTCTTCCAAATGGCCACATCAAGTTTTGATGGTGTTTCAAAGGCGTAATCCATCGAGAGGCGTAATCCTCTTCTTCAGCGCACATTAGTTTCGTTGTGGAAAACGTTTCATTATGGAGAGTTTTAGTCCATTCGCACAACCTGACGCTGCCGGCAAAACTGCTCTGATTTGTATATTAGATCTCATCGTTGTTGGAAAGTTCATATCGCTTGGTTCATATCACACTGTCCGAAATTGATTGCAGATAAATAAAAGGAAATGGTAAAGTTGTTAGTCTTCACTGCATGCTGAATACACCACTTTTCTATGTGCAGCCCATAACGATTAAAAAGTTTTATTCTATTCACCATCTAAAGACGTAAGTGTAAAGATGTCTTCAACAGGCCGATGGGACAAAGTTTATTTGAAACCATGGCTAAGCTTGTCATCCCTGATATGCTAATAAGAAATCGCGGAACGCTTTCAAAGTAATGGGATTCTTAAACAACGCGACAACATATCGACCGACCTTTCCAATATTGGAGATCTGTTACGATACGTATCGCAACCTTTAACAAAAGTCACGTACTACACTTATCCAAAAAAGTACCGCGAATTAATTATTAAAAGGGGGATCCACTGTACTGACGCGGAGTTTGATTTATCAATTTATCATCTAGATTGTTTACTGTACTCGATTTTGTCAATTTATCTCAAATGTCTTCTGCGGTTTTTGGGTGAATCGATTTTATCAGACAACACATGCTTACACACATATGTGTGTAAGAGTATACTCAAGAGCGGTCGAGATATGGTGGAAGATTTATCGCTCTGGTCGGTCTTCAAATGAAGTCAACATCGATAAGGAGATGGCGGTTGAAAATTATCAACCGTCTCGTGAATCAATTCTTACCATTTTACTAGATTTCATAGTTTTGAAACACATTGAAACTTGATTAGTTTCGAGTCAATCGTAAAAAGTTCGCGCTTAAGATATGCTTGAACGGGTCAAAATGATCAAAAGTCAAAGTAATAATTTCTTTGATTATGGCGGTGTTACGCATTCAGAGTTATTGTCAGAAAGTCAAACGGTAAATAAAGAATATCATCCGGGTATTATGGGGTAATTAAGACTGAAGATTCTTCGAAAAATGACAAATTTGTTGAAAGGAGACTCATAAATTTTGCGGAAAAATAACGACCATCCGAAGAAGCTGTCATTGTGAACTAATTTCTGACCGAAAACTCTACAAATACCGTAGAAGAAGTACCGTATTCGCCTGCCATGGATCCAGTCGATTAATTTTTAAAAGCCGGCCACTTTGAATGAGCGGTAACGCAAAGTGATTTGAAAATGCTGCACATTTTATTGCCAGATCCAAACCCTTTTAGTGTGTGAAACTTGACTTGCTACTGATATGGGCCAAGTCATATATTTTACCACAGGCTCTAAAAGGAATAGGGTTAAGCGGTTGTTTTCAAATGTTTTAGGAGTTTCCTAAAGATTTAGATCGTCATACCCACCAGTAAACCAGACCACCAGCCAGTCAAAACCTTGTTTCCTTCTGAATGCTACATTTTCTGCTATATAAAATGATAAATAAAAGACATAAACATTCCTTTGTACCTGCGTCAACTTATTTGTCAGACAACAATTTTTTCCACTTTTCTGGTAATTTCCTGACTTCGTCCCCTTGTCCGGCTATTAAATAACTTTCACATTGCCTCAAATATCCATCTGAAAAAGAGAAACCCATCAGCAAATAATCAATTCTCATTAATTAAACAGTATCAAAAGCGAAACAAAAGTTTTTAATTCACCCACAGACATTTGGATAAAATGCATGAAATTCCAAATTAAATGTACAAATATTCGTTTGATTGTGAACACACCCAAGCACGCACACAAGGAACAAGTTGCAATCAGTGTCGACTTGATGAGTACATTCCGTATGAATTAACTCAATTAAATGTTGAACTAATTTCAGATTGAACTGTTGTTTAAGCTGAGCGGAAACAATAAAAACACACACACACACATGTATCTCAAATATGTTACATTATAATTTGGTTTTATTTCAGTTTCAATTCTTTTCTTTTTTTTTTTTTGTTAGTCCGACACACAAACCGGGATTTTTAAAATTGAACAGCCAATAACGATAGCAGTAATGTCCCACACTCATACACATGCCCGCAAGCATAATAATTACATTAACACATACGTTCACTTACACATTTAAGCAAAGCTCTTTTATGCAAATGAGCTAAGGTTATTTCTTGGAAACTGACTGAGTGTGTGTGTAGTAGTAGTACGTGCGCGTGATACTAATGGCCTGTCATTCATTTGTACCCATAATATTTTGACTATTTCCATGTGTAGAACACAAACTAACAAACTATCATTATGTGTTTGTATATGTAAATGACTGTGTGGAGATATTTATGTGGTGCTGTGTACATATATGCGAACGTTCTGAGAAACGTGTTAGTATATGTCAGTATTAGTGTAATATGATTGTAACCATGTTTATGCAAAACTGCAAATATATCTGTGTTTGACAAGCAATTTGTAAGTTAATTAATTTCAAAATCATTACAAACATTTGAGCTGTGCACGAGGCACATGTAAAGACCCACTATTTATAATATCCATAGCTGGGTATATGTACTCGTATGGGTTAAAAACAGTGAAATCTCCATTTCCATTTCCGCTGCTTAGAAAATACTTAAAACAGGAAATGTTTCTATTTTCAATGAATTAGTTTAAACTTATTGGAAATGTAGGAAGTGTCTCAAATTTGAGACTTTTTGGACTACTAAATGTTAATAGACTTGGAGAAGGGAATGAAATTTCCCGGGTACCAAGAGATGTAGTTCAATGGCATTGCCTCAGAAGGCAAACTTATATACCCACTACAGCATAGTGGGATAACTTTGAAAAAAAAAATTCTAATAAACCTGGAAGTGAGCAATTATTAAACATGAGTAAACGGGCGTTTATTGATGCACCCGGACTAACACCCTGTACCGGCTCTTGACCATGACAGGCCGCGGTACTTAGGCAAGATTGCTGCATTATTGATCTCTAGGGCAGAATAATTTTTATACAGTGAAAATTAAAACAAAGAAAATGAAGAACCGGAACTTTTCCCCCGAAGACCTAATAATGACCGCGACGTAAGGATATGCATCTGTATCTTTCCTGCATACTCTGTTAGAAATGTACTTGGTATAGACAAATGAAGCACAAAATATTTATAACGTATCCAAATTGATTGTATCGCTTTTAAAGTAGATACCTTCCGAAGCACACATATGCCAATGATTAGTCTAATCATCAAAAGATTTATCAAATACATTTCTCGAAAAAAAACTTCAGTTCTCCTCACAAATTATGTTTTATGTCTTTCTTCGACTGAAAACTGATGTTTCGATGTGGTACTTTTAGGAAAAAATTAGACGACGCCATGCTAGCTAAATATGGTGCTTGTTTGATGTGACTTGGTGATTGTTTAGACAGAAATGATAGTTTTATGTCACGATGATGATTCACAAATGCGATCTTTATCAATAAATGTTGCTTTGCCATATAAATAAACGTATTATATATGTATAGGTATATATACTATATATATTATACATATAGCAAAGCCGGCGAACTTCGTTCCGCCTAACAGTGAATGAATGAGCAGGTTTATAATTTTAAATTATTAAATTGAATTTGTTATTATAAACGGTGATTTTTTAATCGTGGTTCTTTTAAAAATAGATTCAAACAGTCAAATTTGCATAATTTTTTTATTGGAATCGATTTAATTTTTAAAGATCATTTTTCGTCACTTTTCGAGCATTTCAACCTGTATTCCACGAATAACGCGTGTTATGTTATCCTGTAAGGGTTCAATAGTGTTCGGCTTGTCCACATAGACTAGCGGCTTGACATAACCCCACAAGAAATAATCAAGAGACGTCAAATCGCAAGATTTGGGGGCCAACTCCAAAGGGCCAAATCGAGGAATACACTACTCAGCAAATTCGTCCCCCAACATATCCATGGTTTCACGAGCAGTGTGGCATGTTGCACCGTCCTGATGAAACCACATGTCAACCAAGTTCAACTCAGCCAATTGGGGCAAAAAAAAAACAAATTCCTTGTGGTTGCGTAACACATGCCAGATCGCTGAGAACGGCGTCGAATTGACATTTCACGATCGTCATTAACACGGGTCGCTACGGCTGCAACGTTTTCTTCGGTACGCACTCTACGCATCACATTGATCGCCAGTTTAGTTCATCACCAGCACCAAACGCGTTCCGTTGCATAGTTGTGGTTGGTTTAAAGTGTAAAAATTCAATAGGATAGTTGGTGTCTTCATCTGCATTTTCTGCACAGTCAATAATAGCTTTGAATGAGTAAAATGTATCATTGATTCCATTTAGAATTACAAAGTTTAAGTCATCCACATCTATGTTCTTAGATAGTAAGCAATTGCTCAGAGAGGTCTCCAGCAGATGTATCATTCAGCAATGCAACTCTAATGTTTGTTGTCAGCTGAAGTTTCTTTACATAGCACCATGGACTTGATGATTTAAGGCAAGCGTTGATCAAAAGTTGATCTTGGAATTACTGGCAGTGTTTGGCGTAAATCCCCAGACAGTAAAATCATTGCGCCCCCAAAATATCTCGAGTCATTGCGTAGATCTTTCAATGTTCGGTTAAGTGCTTCGAATGCGCGTTTATGCATCATTGTGCATTCGTCCCAGATAATGCTACTAAAACATGTAGGTTGTTCCATAGTTTGAAAATGAAACGGCAATTTAAATGCTGAATGAACTGAACGGCATCCTTCTAAAAATATCGCTGCTATTCCAAAAGAAGCAACTGCAACCGCAATATTGGATTTCGCTAAAGGCTGAAGTTACTGACATGAGAAATGTGTTACCAGTTCCACCAGGGACATCCAGGAAAAGTAAACCACCATTCCCATCATCAGTTGCTTTATTTAATGTGTCATAGACTTCCTTCTGTTGGCATTCAACAGGGGTACGTCCGTTTTAACTGTTAAGTCCAGTTCATGGCGATCATATTCACGTTCCCGTTAATGGTGTAACAAAAATGACCTTGTTTCATATATATATATAGATGTGCTAATATTCTTTATCTAACACCTGACCTTCAGGCAATAATCAAACAATCAACATTACCATGATTTTTGTTCTTCAGAATATCATTCACTGCTTTGCCAGACAAACTCATAAACGCAGGTCTTTTCACCGTTAATAATGCGTTTGATTAATATGGAGTCGGAATTGACTCGTCGAGTTTGGGTTTTTGGAAATAATTTAGGTTTTTCGGAACCAGTTAAAAGCAACGAGGTTCATACCTAAACGACCGTATAAAATGGTGCGAACTCATTCGTGAAGCAATGAAAGTTTAGAGGTTATTACTGTCAAATTTAAGTGATAATTTTCAGTCACCATTTTCTTCACTTCAACGATGTTCACTTCTGCTGAAGACGTTGAACACGCTAACCAAAACTAGGCAATTCTCCACCAAATCGTGATAAAACCGTTACACTTTCTTAAACCTTTTGTAACACTTTCTGCGGTTCGGTACTAGAAATTCCATCTGCGATACAAAATTTGAGACAAATTTTTTGTTCGACATATTTAATCTTGCACAAGTCGCAAAACACACTTGAGATGAACTGACAGTAAACGAGCACTGTAAATCAAACACGTAGAGAGCGCCAGCATAGAAAGCAGTTGTGTCAATTTAGTGACAAAAATAATTTTTATAAGGCCTTGAAACGAGTTTTTTTTTATGGACCAATTTTTTGTGATTTTGTAACAAAATATGTTACTAATAAAATTCAAGTTAGTGCAAACATTAGTTACTGAGTTGTATTAATTGCCAGACTGCAAACGTGCACCTGAGGTTTTCGTATTCTTTATTACACCATCCGCATAAATCACTAATAAAATAAATATTGCTACTAAACTTTGATGAAATATCAAAAACACGATGTCGTTTTTATCTATAACTCAGTACCCAAACCCATTATTCTCACAGCCGATAAATAGCCACGACGATAAATAGCCACGATCGTCGATAATCTCTACTCAATTGCGCAGTCCATATGATATCCACAACACCGACTGTATTTAGAAATGTCGTTCAATGTATGCTGAGGAGACTTACTCGATTCAATTCTCATTACGTTGAGAACCATACATAAGCGCCTATCTTGGATCGAATTTTAGTCGACTGAATCCGACTACGGCTGGTTTAATGTAATATTAATTTCTTCTTTTTCAAACCCAATTTCGGTTGGTGCTATCTAACTTTGTTTGGATTAGTCCGACTGCGTTAGGTTAAATTGAACTTGCTACTATTGAATCCATACACAGCTAGTGGAATCCGACCTTGACTACTTGAAACGGAGTTCAGTCAGCTGAATCATATTCTGGTTTATTATAATATTTGGCTTCGATCGGCTAAATTGGATTTCGGTTTGGTGAATTTAGATTCGATTGGTTGAATTGACTTTTGGCCACCTGAATCAAACTTGGATCCGATCGATGTAATAAAACTTCAGTCTGATGAATCCGATCTCAGTTGATTGAATCTAATCTGATTGAATCCCATTTTGACTCCTTGTTCTGTTGAATTCAATGTTGGCTAGTTAAATCAACCCTTACTGTGGTAACTTAGATTTGGGTTTGCATACACTAATTTTGTTTGGTCTCTTAAGATCGATTTCAGTACCTTGGATCGGAATTGTGTTTGACTTCTCTGCAAGGATTATAAGAATATGTCACTGCAGCTTTTTCAGGCATGAATTGTCTGCAAACCTCGACAAAATCAAGTTATTTGCTTCGAGTGGGGACAATTTTAAATATTTGCCACCGCCTTTGCGAAATGATGCTCGCTCCTATGTTCAAAAATATTTAGACTCTAGTGTTCCAAGTGTTATCCCATTTTCTAGAAAATATAGTTTAAGGTTTTAACAAATTAGGGTTATTGTGAAGAGATATTTTTTTGCAACAAAAATTGAGTAATACTGTGTTACATTTCAAAACGAGGACGCACGTCATGCTGAAAGTTAAATTAAGCACAAACTAGAACATTATTCTTACCAATCACAAACATTTTTTCGGTTGTGTCATTAAGCGTTTCCAAACGCACTCGAACATAATGACCGCATATAATCACCGAGCAACGCATTCTGATGTATTTAGTGGTACTCTAAGTTCTCTATTAATTTTACATAAAGTATACCAATTACTGAAATTTCAACTATGTGGATTTATCAATGCGTACTTAACTATTTATAGATTATTTTGTATACAAAAGCGAATGAAATGATTTCAAGAATGTTTGCGAGATTCTGAGAAAGTATGTGTATAAGGTTTTAGCAAATATTTGCAACGTTCTTCAAGTCTAACTACATAAGCTGCACATAAATAGAACATGTAGAGCAGTTGTAGTACATTCATACGACATTCTAAAAACCCATCCGACAGCACTAAGTACAACAGTATGCGACAACTTTCCAGTGGCGGAATCGATAAGGCCTCCTATTTAACGCATTCTACCAAGTACTTTAAATTCACCAATATGTCTGACATATAAATGAATTGTAGATGGTCTTTGTTTTTCTTTCACTTAGGCATGATAACGGTGTTGTTTTTGGCCAAATAATCTCTCACAAGCAAAGATGAGTGAGCAGGTGCATTACCATGATGCAAAAGCCATGAATTCTTTTCCACAATTCCGGGGTTTTTTTTCTTCATTGCTCACGTAAACGGGACGTAACTTCAAGATAATACTCAGTATTTACCGTAAAACCTTGCTGTAAGAAAGAAATTCATCAATAAATAAATATTTGTTGAGAAAAATTAAAATTCGCCTTATTTTTTAACATACTTTCGTGCATAAGAACTTCACAACCAAACTTTCGGCGCATACTGCTAATAACTGTCGATGTGTGTGGCCTGGCATTGTTCTCTTAGAAAACGATTTCACACCTATTGGCCAAAACTGCAGCTTCTGGGAGAAAGGGAGCGACTCATATTAGACAATTCCATGACAGCCTCACCAAACACACCGTCAGTCCACCGTTAGCGCTGCATCATCGCAATTCGCACAAGGCCATTTTCACTTGACTTTGTCTTAAGTAACATATTTATCACAGCCAGTCACCATCCGCCTCAGAAATGGGTCGGTTTTGTTGCGATTCAGCAGCAATTCGTTGATGGAAATTTAGTACATGAGGTTTGTTCTGCATTAGCAAAATGTCCCGTGATTGGCTGTTACAGCATATGGACCATGAGTGTTATTCATATTTTTGATTACCTGGCTTGCGTCTTTGTCTTTACGGAAAAAAATTTTAAAATACGGCGTATTTCTCTTTGCTGGAGTCCGTTTTTGATGCAGGCTCAAACAATACCGTGTCCAGGAATCCCAAAACCGACTGAGTAGTTTATTGAGTACAAAATCTTGTCTTTTCAACGCCATCCAGATAGCCCGATGGTGCTCATACTACTCGAAGTACAAGTTATTAAACCGGGTTTTTTTTTTTTTTTTTTTTGAAAAAGTATTGGATTTATTTATACTGTACATTTTTTGAAAATAATAAGTAGATTTTTCGAGAGGTCTTTTAAAAGAAACCGGCACATAAACGGTTTCGCGTCTTCTTAATATGCCCCACTTTTCAAAGGCCCAATAAATTTGTTGATAATCACGTGTTATACTAGAAAAGTTGTTTGTTTTTAAAAATTTGGTCATAATAAATCCTATATTCCTCAAAACCTCAAAAAAAAAACATGTTATGGGTTTCATCACATATCGCTATTTCCAGGTTTTGGAACTCTCATTGAAACGCTCCAGATGCTGGCGAAGAAGGTGTCACGAGTATAACTATAAATTTATATCCCTATTCATAAATTCATTAATATCAGGAAATTTTACTCAGGCGAATGGAATTACAACCAAAGTCCTTTTGGATGGCAGACGAGGTGTCGTAAATCGCAAGATTCTTACCAAGCATCTTTACCAAGCATTGCAGTCTACAAATTATGGATTATAGCGGAATAATTAAATTTCATAAAATCGGTCCACCTGCGTAAAAGTTATCATAAGGTGTGTAACAGAACTTAGTTTACTAAACGTATGATGTGCGTTAAATTTGAACGAATTCTGTTGAAAGATATGAAGCTAAGAATATATTATGTTAATCACTCATGTGAGCTATAAAAAGGGACGTTGTAACTCGATAAGTTTTACATAGGATTGATAATCGGTAAAAATGCTGGCTACTCCAGACTATTGATTAAAAACTACAAGGCAAAGACAGAACTTGTGTGGGAGGTACCAGAAAAAGTCTGCCACTATGTGCCATTTTCATTTTTAAAACTTGATTCACCAAATGCAATATTTTCGACATATATGGCTAAATACGCAACTGCTTGAAAGTTATGCTGCTAAGTCACACTAATGCGAGGTGTCAGATTATTTTTAACTTGTTCGGTTGGTTTCTTACGTTTTAGTAGAGAATTATTAACCAATCGGAAGAAACAAAATCTTGGCTACTGAAGCCTACCAATTAGAAATAATAAAGGAAATACTAACATCTTGGAAAATCGGCAAATTTGTATGGGAGGTACCAGAAGCTCCTTTTTCTGTGATTCATTTTGTGATTCGGTTTTTGCAAACGCTCCACATGTACCAAATTTCAGTACATTCAGCGCAACTATCTGAAAGATACGAAACTTTGAATGTACGACTTAATAGATAATTTAATGGGAGCCAGCGGTAGATGCGTGGTTATCGCTCTTAGATTTTGCAAACATAATATACCAGTACAATGGACAACAATTTTATCGCAGTACAAGAGTGAGAAATTGCAAGGAAAATCGGTCAATTTGTATAGGAGGTACAAGAAGGGTAGGCTTTATCCAGGAGTGTGTGCTCGATGTTTCACCAATTTTGACTTTAAGGCATTGATCATCTAAAATTTTGCAGTTGATGATGGATTTAAGTCCAGGGGGTGACCATTGTTGTGAATAAATTAAGCTGGAAACAATGAACTGCGCTTTGCCAAGGATTACGTTGATTTCTGGCCTTCACCATTCCAATCATTTCTGGTTATGGTGCTAATTTTGGATGTCGAACTTCGTGGCGTTTTCTGATACTACCAGCATCATTGTAAGGAGTAGTGATCCGAAACTCAAAAACTATGTTCACACGCAAGTGTCCGAGCTCATTAACATGTGGGTTAAGTCGATTATTCCTATGGGAGTTAACATCACGGCTATGAGCACTTGATAAATTTTTCTCAAGATTTATAACGAATTATCAGACAGAATTCTAGGTTACCGCAGGTTTCTAATTACAAAATAGAGAAGTAGTAAGGGCTTGGCTAATTGGTTGAACAATTTCCAATTTTGCAGTTGTTATAAATTATGGCAATGGGCAGAAATTTAGATTACTGTAGCCAACAAATTAAAAGTTATTGGAAAAAATTGAATATCGCAAATTGTGGCAATTTGTATGGGAGGTACCAGAAGAGGTGAGCCGGCATAACCCAGTTACAATCCTCACCTACTATATGCCAAAATGTCAGGTTACGCAAAGTTTTAAGAAGTTTCGCAAAAATGCACGGTAGTTATCGAGTTCACCAGCCAGATAGACGGACATAGCTCAATCGACTTAAAAAGCCATGACACACATTAGATAAAAAGGTTGTTACCACCTTAAAAGCTTCTTTCTGGATTTTACATTTTCGCCGCATCAAATGAAATATATTTCTATTCTTTCCGCTAAAGGAATAATCATAGGGGGTCACAAATATATCAAAGAACCACTTTGATATACGAAACTAAGTCACTGCTGAGCTTTTCGCAAATTTTCTGCGGCTTAACTTTTAACAACGATAATTTTATGTGTTTACCATATATAAATTAAGTGCTTAATGGAAGGCGCATACGAGTATTGTGATCCGGTACACAAACATTATGTTCACACGTATACGTTGCAGCTGATTAATGATAGGTTGTTGAAATTTTCGAGCTAAATAATGAAATAAAACTGTTGTGTGTGAATTCCAATTGGATAATTTGTTTTTAACTACATCATCAATCAATATGCTTCCGTGGATTTGAAAAGTGTATAACAGACTGACGCCCGTCAAAATATTGTCGCGCTATCATTAGTCGTTTTGTTGCGGCAGCAGCCTGAATTTGGGAATGCTTTAAGCGCGAAATTTTGAGAAGCTTCATTAAGGAATAGTAATAAAGTCCGAAGGCCTCTCAAAAGTATAGATTCCCCTCCTGGATTGCTATACTCTCGTACATGAGATTTTATTGACGTATGTACGTATGTTTTGTTTGGGTTGATTCGTATTGATAACAGAACATATGCAAAGTGGTTTGGCAATTTAACTAAAATTTCCTATAGTTTTTTTCCTTGGTTGCTGTTGGTGTATTTAGGAGCGTGGCGCAGTATTCGCCAACACATATTTGAGTGTGCACGCAATTATTTGCGTTAGATATTCCCGTGTGTGCTCCTACATTACCTCTAAATTCATATATACATATACATACATATGTTATAGATGTTCTTGTTTGTTGAGCCATTTTATGTAGTAGTGGATGTGCGCATGTACTCGGGTTTTATTTATTTGCTAAAGTAGTTGTGAATATGTATTAATATGTGTGAGCGTTGGTTACTTCCACACATAATAAACAATTAAGTACAAAACAGCAAGTTGTGCCGCAATAAAATTCTAATGACGTTTATTGATTGCTTGTGTGTGTATATGTAAGAGCAACAAAAGAAGTGCGTAATGGGTCTGCATGAGTGTGTGTTGAACAAACACTCTGCAACCATATAAAACCAATAAACAGTGGAGCAACAGACAACAAACAATAGAAAGGTACAAAAGCAAATACACAGTAGAATTTATACAATATATTAGCAAAAGTTTGAACTCTCAGAAATTAAATTTAGTTACTCAATACTCAATACGAAAGTTAAACATTTCACTTCGATGTATGGATTGAAGGAATTAGTAATTCCTAAGGCCACCTAATTTCGTAACCAACATTTTAACTTTGACATTTTCGCGATTCCCTGTTATTACATCTTCATAAGAAGGAATAAAGATACACGGGTACATCGTGTAATTCAGTAAAACTGTATAACCCAGAAGGAAGCGTTTAAAGTACCAACAAGCTTTTGATCCAATATGTTTCATGGCTTTTTAAGTCGATAGAGTGATGTCCGTCTATCTGTCATTTATACGAAACTTTTTAAAACTTTGCTTAGCCTAATTTTTTGTCAAATGCAAGCCAAGGATTGTTACAAGGACTGTAACCCAAATGTTCTTAGCTTCATGTTTTTCAAGTAGCTATGTGGAATACAATCAATTTTAATGCACATTTTGCTCCGGCTCTTCTGGTACCTCTCATACAAGTAAACATAAATTCGTAAGCGCATATCTTAAATTCAATTACGTAAAATTCGGTCAAATAAGAGATTGAGAAATGAAATAAGCAGCATAACAGCGCCTCTTCCAATTTCTATGAAAAGGTTAGCCAATTTTTTAAAACTCAATCCGTACAAACATGGTTAATTTTTAACCAAACTTACAAACTGTACCTAATATTACATTAAACCAAATTGTACTTTATGTTACCCTTTTTGGTTTTTGCATTTGGGCTATACTTATTATTAACTGTTAATAAGATAGATGCCACAAAATATCTAACGAATGCCGCAAATAGCATTTGTAACTGACAAAATGAAATCAAAAATCTATTACTCTGCTCAGCTCAAACGGAAAGAACACAGTTTCCCCAAATAAGCTTACATTTAATTGAAATTAATCTCTTAATTTCTTTTATTTCTAAACTACTTAATAACAATTTCTCAAATCTCTTGGAAAATTATCAGATTAAAGGTACCATAACATTCATCAGCAGGTCGACTTGCCTTCACAGCGTACTGGTACCTCCCATAGAAGTAATCCATTTAACCCACATATTCACATATCCAGAGCGTGAATTGAGCTCACTCTAATTTGAGCTATTTAGTTGGAAAATCGCAGCCAGCCAACATTAATGAGTGCGGAGATTTGCGTTTCTGTGTCAAACCATTACACGTTGCAATGATGCTGGTAGTATCAAAAAACTGACACAAAGGTGGACATTCAGAAACATAACCAGAACCAAAAATGATTGGAATGGTGAAAATCACAATTCAACGTAGTATGGGGCAAATATTAAAAAATGAACTATGATTAAAGCTCCACAAAATACAAAAAGTGCAAGATTTTGTGCAGGTGTTAACAAAATGCTCTTCGCCTTGCATAGAGAAAACCGCCTGCTAAGAGGAAAGAGAATGTTAATCGATTTAAAATTTTCAAATTTTGTCACGCATTACAAAACAATTGAATGGACTGAAATTAGGTCATTGCAGGTTTTAACTTATGAGTAAAAGGTAAAAAAATTAATTTTAGAAAATTCGTCCATTTTTAAGGGAGGCATCAGAAAGGGCGTGCCGATATAGTGCATATACAATACAATATCCAGTGTACAAAATATTTTGCTGTACCAAGTTTTAAGAAGTTTCGTACAGATTTATGACAATTACATTCATGACTGTGTTTGGTCAATGCGCACTGGGTACTCTAAATATTACTTTCCGGATGTTACATTTTCATACCTTCAAACTATGCAATGGAGATATATATCATTTGATAGAAAAAAAGTAAAGTAAAGTATCAAATGTCTTTTGACCAAATGTGTTTCTAAGCCGATTGAGCGATGTCCGTCTGTTTGGCCGGATGGTAAAGACAATAACTGTCTTAAATCTGTATAGCAGGTCGTAGAGAAGAAGTAAAAATATCTCACGATGTCGTTCCATCCCTCTTCCGGTACCTCTCATGTGAATTAGTCGATTTTCTAAAATTAAATGTTTCCCTATAACTCGTAATTCGTATCTTTCAACCAGTTATATACATCATTATTTTGTAAGCTTTTGAGAAGAAAAGTTGACGAAACTGCACTGTTCTTGTTGGTACCTACTGTACAAATGATCAATTTAACCGAGTGTTCCTAGAATCATATTTTTTATTCAGTTTTAAAAAATTCAGTCAAATTTGGGACGCACCAAGTATTTGCTAAAGTAGGGTCTCACAAAAAAATAAACAGTATTGTCATGTCCCTTCTGGTACTTTCCATAAAATTTGGTAGATTTTCCGATTTCTTTCCTCTGTAGTTTGTAATTATCGACCTAGATTTTTTGTCCATAGAATTAGGTAAAAATTCGCTGCAAAACCTGATCGGTCAAGTAGCCACGCCTACTCTAGTATCTCCTATACAAATACGGATTTCGCCTATGTTTTCTTAGCTTCATGTCTTCAAGTGCTTGTACTGAACTTAGTCATACGTTTGGTAATGTCAGTTCTGAAAATGAAAATAGAGGGCATCGTTTCTCCTCTTCTGACATCCCTATACAAGTTGGAAGGCTTATGGACGTTTACTTTTATTACCTATAGTTTTCTTGAGTGTGTTGTATTTCAATGCAATGATAAAATTAAAAAAACAAAATACCAAAATACCTCCCAACTGTCATATCTTCTATTCAATTCAGTAGCACTTAGTCCTGCGAGTTAAAATGACCATTTAACTAAAAACAAAACAAAAAAAATTAAAAAATGCCCATAATGGAATATGAAAATTGTTAACCTGAAATCTCGTGAGACTTGATTACAAACCGTTTATCCTACGACTTGGCAGTCAAAGAGAGTTTGGGTGCTGTTGTGCCTTAGTAATCGCAGTTTTCTTCCATTATTGCGGAAAAATTTGTCATTGGATTTAGAGCACTGCATTCAACATATATATGTATATATGGAAAATTGGCTCTTGAAAAATATCATGTCTTATTATAAAAAACAAAAAACTAGATATTGGCAAAAATATACAAATATTTTTGCTTTAACCGCCCATGGAAATAAAATTACATATATATAATTTAACATTAAATTGTTAAGAGTAATGTCAGATCCTACAGTTTGCCTACTGTCTATGACCGCAATAGATTTTGCACAATGTATCCCACCGTGTTCAGCCCACTTACGGCTTGACAATCCAAAGGTAATTTCCCATTTATGATTGCCAACTCTAATTGAGGCAATAAAATACAAATCTTTGGTGATTTATTCTTTCATACGGAACTTATTGAGAAATGTTATTAATATTGGGTGCACAACTAAGTTCCCAGTGTTTGCCAATAGATGGCGCCAGCTGTACGTGCTAGTCGATTGTGCCATAACCTAAACGATATGAGCCAACTTTAGGCATATGGTAAACATATCGCCTCGACTCAATCGTTCTTTTCTTTTGACGTCATTTTTGTATTTTTTTTTTTTTTTTTTGGTTGTGTGAATAAGCATGATTTTGTGCCAAATAATTTTCATATGCGGGAAGTATTAATTTTCTTCTTTCAATCGAAGAAAACGGAGACTGGAGCTCATCGAGGGCTTCAGAACGTTAACGGAGATGCTGCTTTAAGTGAAACAACGTGTCGAGATTGGTTCCGTCGCTTTAAAGATGGTGATTTTGATGTTGACGACCTTTCGTGTGAAGGAAGATGAAAAACCTTCAAAGCCACTGAATTGACGGCATTGCTTGATGGGGATTCGTATCAGACGCAGGTAGAACTTACCCGCCAATCCATTTCCCAGGGACTGCATGCGTTGGGAATGATTCAAACCCAAGAAACTGTGAACAAATTCTTCAGCGACATAAAAGGAAGGAGTTTTCTCATCGTATTGTAACGGGTGATGAAAAATAGATACATTACAAAGAAAACAAAGCCATGGGTGCTGCCCGTTCATGCTTCTACGTCGTCACCTCAGCCGAATAATCACGCTGCGAAAATTATGCTCTGTATTTGGTGGGAACAGGTAGGTGTTATTCATTACAAGTTGTTAAAACCAAGGGAACCATCACTGGGCATCGGTATCAACTTCAATTAATGTGCCCAGCTCTGCGCGAAAAACGCCAACCTTACGCGGAGGGACACGAAAAAGTGATTCTTCAGCATGACAAAGCTCGGTCTCGCATGGCCAAGCCCGTTAAAACTTACCTGGAAACGCTGAAATGGGAAGTCTTACCCCATCCGTCATATTGCGCCGTCCGGTTATCACTTGTTCCGTTTGATGGCACACGATCTGGCTGACCAGCAGTTCCACTCATATAGCGACATCAAGGAATGGCTAGATTCGTGATAGCCTCTAAAGATGAACAGTTTTACTGTGACGGAATTCGAGCTTTGCCAGAATGATGGGAAAAAGTAGGAGCTAGAGATGGAAAATACTGTAAATATGTTTTCATAATATATTAGCATTTTTATAAAAAAAAAAAAACAATGAGAACTTAGTTGCTCACTTAATATTTGAATGATTTTTATTCAAACAAAAATCACACTTCCGCAAATGACTGTAACAATTGTTGAGCAAGAAATATATAAATGGATGGTTCATATAATTCGTATGCCTCCGAGTACCCAGTATTTTTGACCGACGTCCGATTGGATGACAGACGGCAGGTGAACACGGTACCAGCAGTACCTATTTATGAAACGTTTTAAAATATGGCATAGCCTTATATTTTGCCACATCGAGGGGAAAATTGTACACAGTCATATTGACGCATATCTTATCTTACCTCCCACAAAAATTGACCGATTTTCCGAAATCCTACCTTTTCGATTTATCACCAAATTTCTACACTGTAACAAATTGTAGTTTTGTCCATAATATTGGTTTATAACCTTTGGTAAAATTTTAAAAAATTCAATTAATTTGTCACGCTCTTTCTGGCATCTGTCATGCATATATTCTCAGGTTTTTACCTTTCAAACAGTTGAACTAAATTTAGTGAAGTTTGGTACACATAGAAAATTTAATGAAATGGTTTACAAAAATGAGAATGGAAAGCTTTGTCACATTCCGTCTTATGGCTGCAATTTAAATTGGAGAATTTTCTGAAATTTAATTTTTTTGGTATAATTTGGCACAGGCAGTACTTTTGGTGAACTGATTACTTAGAATGAAAACGGAAAGTATTGACACGTCCTCCGGTACCCCTTACGCGAATAGGCTGATTTGTTAGAATCACATTTTTCAACTGAAATCCATGATTCATACATTGCAGTTATCTAAATTCTATTGTGTTTTAAAGCTAGGTTGTGTATAAAAAAAATGTGCCGAATAACATCTCCTTCTCTGGTAACTGCTATAAAAAATATTTAATGTGGCGCGATGTTTGTTACACGCGACTATCGCTCGAATGTTCGTGAGTTTAAACTTGCATACCGCCACCTATCGTTAATTGAACGATCAACTCGATGTCTGATCAACACTTCGTGTAGTCGAGTAATTGAAAAATGCCTCTCAAACTGTGACGTTCGTAATCGTCGCTATAAGGAAGGTCCCTTTGAGAGAGTCTAAAACTGTAAAGCGTATAAGCTAAATTAATGTAAAAAACTCTCCTTAATCCTAAATTCATGCAATTCGGGCGAATTCTTTTTTTTATTTTTTTTTTTTTATTTTTTTTATTTTTTTTTTATTATTTTTTTTTATTTTTTATATAATTTTTTTTTTATTTTTTTTATTTTTTATTACTACATTTTATTTACATTTACATTTTATTACTAGACTTATATCTTTTACTCACTTGCGCTAAATTTAGCATAATTTGGGACGCATCATTCATTTCATATCGCACATGCAAATTGGTTGATTTAGAAAAATCATCTATAATTTCTAAGCAGAGGACTTCAGTAAGTTGAAGTTGTACTTCTTATACTCTCTTTTTGTTGTGCTTTATTTAAAATATTGGGATCGACCGTGGCTTCATTGCTACAATATGCAGCTATTGTTCATACGATCGTGGGTTTGAACCCCCAAAACAACCAACTACTATTATGTAGGCAGCGGCCATCTCCATGTATTTCACTAATACCTCAAGTAGTCGTGTAATCGAGAAGTCCAGTAAATGCATTCGGAATCGTTGTTAAACTCTTGGTCCCTTGAGTGAATCTAAAAATAGAATGCGCTTAAGTTCATTGAATGTGAAAATATCAGTCATGAGATGGGTTGAAAACCGTTTTTTTTTTTTTTTGTTGCTTTTGCAGTTTGTTTGGCTGGGTCATTTTGTAAAGATGGACCGAAAATCTCCGGCATGAAAAGTTTTCGACAACGAGCTGAATGGACAGCTCATAAATAGAGTTCCTTTGAAAATACTAAGTTTTTGACGCACTATAAAAATTTGGTGTGATAGAAGCTCAAAAGAACGTGCCGCTTTTATTAGATACAATTTTCTATTATAGCCGTCATTAAAGTAAATATTAAGGCTTACGTTATTTAAAAAAGAAAACTGGCCTTATCTCTGACCAAACCCGTTAATAAAAGATGGTTTCAGATTTGAAAGGCGATGGACTGTAAAGACCTGATCGCTAGATCAATCTTCAAAGAAATAATTTGTTCGCAATGAGTTCTTCTGTACCCATTTCCCCTTTCTAATATTTTCAATTTTGAGAGTACTGCAAAGAAATATAACTTTATAGAAATCAGACCATTTGATGAAAGAGGAAAAATATTGTGGCATCACAATAATACCATTCAAAGATAGTTTTCTATTTATGATTCCTGCTTCTAATTGAAATAATCAAATACAAATCTTTAGTGGCCTATGCAAATGTACATAACTTACAAGGAAATTTTATATTCAATAATCTTTAAATCATTATCAAAGATAAACTGAAAATTTATTCTGTAAATTTCTTAGTATTCGACTAAAAGATGATTGAAATCTTTATTATACTTTCAGCTGTCCAATACATTTGCGTGGTAGAATTTGAAAAGCCAATCTATTACCGTACTGTTTCGACTATTAGCCCATTTGTTCGAGATTCATATTACTTACATGGATTCAAACGCTAAGCATTTGCCAAAGTAATTCAAATAGACAGGTGTGACAACACTTTCTGATAAATTGGCAGATTTTTCGATATTTAGTTTATCTTCCGTAAATTCTAATTGGAAGGATAAAGAGTCTATTTAATATATCTACATACGATTCTCTGTAAGCCCTATTGAAAATTTACAGTATAACCACGCCTCTCCAGGTTACCGCCCGTACAAACGAAAGATTTTATCAATAGCATATTCATATCTTTCTGGTGGTTGAATAAATTCAGTTGAATTTGCTACACATTATGTGTTTGGTGAATTGATTTCTGGGAATGAAAACGGAGGGTATTGCCACTACCCTTCCAATACGTCCCATACGAATCAAAATTTATTTTTTTCGCTGTATTCTGCACAACCTGTCTTTTCCTGAGTGGAGGTTTACTCGATGTGTCTGACGAACACTTCAAGTAGGCACGTAATGGAAAAGTGTAGTCAATGCTTCTCAAATCGTCGTTAAATAGTAGACGCGTCGAGTGATGAAAACAGGATGAGTGCAAGCTCACTGATTGTGGAAAGTTCTTCCACGACTCATTCATGGAATGCAACGGAATTGGTTTAATTCTTAGTTTGCAAACAAATGTTACTTAAAGGTCTCTTGTCAATTGCTTGGCATTGTGCCTGGTAAAATTAAAAAGAAACCAACAGGATTAGTACACCGTGTCTGGTTACTTCCATACAAATTACATAATTTAATCCATATATTCTTACGTTCATATCTTATTCATCCAATTGCATTCAATTCAGTATACTTTAGCACCCATCAGGCACTTATCAAACTTAGTTCCTTAAATGAAAATTGCAAAGTGTTTTGTATAGCATCTAAGAATTCACCACGTTCATTTTCCACTCTTCGTACTTTTTCACTAACGGAAAATGATATTCACTTGACTGAAATTTCTATACTCGTCCTAAGACACGTTTAGCATCTGTGTTTTGTTATGTTATGCCATTCGTTATGTAGTAGATGAATCAAAACTCAGTTTCTTAATTTTCAAACGGAAATGTGCTTTAAGGGCCACTGAAATTTATCAAACAAATCACCTTAACTCAGTTTACACACACCTTTCACACTATCTCACCAAAAACACTAAATATATCACCATAATGATTGTAGGAGAACCCTTTATTTTGTAGGGCATATCATTGTCTTACCACTTAGCATGATTACTGCGTTTAAAGAGAAGGTAGACGATGTACACACTCTCATGTCTTCTCGCCATTTCTGGCGTTGATATCAATTCAATTTGACTTTTATTTTATTTTTAAGACATTTTCATGTTATATCGTCAAGAATGTCGGTTACACTCGTACACGGAATAACAACAGCATTTGCATGCCATGTCACTCTAATAATAGTTGTCACATTGCGTGTTAAGAACAATTTTGAAAATCAATTTGAATTTTCGTGTGTTATTTCATTATTCCTCTAACATTCTCTCTCATTGTTTTGTCAGGTGAAACTATAAACACTTGACACCTGATTGCTGAGCTAAAGATAGATAGATATCCTTGCATAGAACCTCTACACACATACACACACTTGCATGGCAAGTGAATAAATGATAAATGATAGACAATATATTAGGAGCAATCAACGTCGATATGTAGACGGCTATATGAGTTAGTAATGGGTATCAGATAGAGACACTGACATATGTTTTGGAGAAGCCTCATTTCATACGCATATTAAGTAGAACGCTTGAACACAGCTTTGTACCTGCAGACCAAAAAAAAAAAAAAAAAAAAAAAAAATGGGAGAACAAAAAACAAACACGCCTACTCAAATGTAATTTGTCAAAAAGTTTGCTAAATAGCTGTACATGCAGATCATATTAATTTCTGATATAGTGCAAAAACAATAAAGAATATTACAGAGAAGAGAAAAGAAAATAACATTAACAAGATATTAGTGAAACATTAGCATTTCATAAATGGCGAAACTTAACCCTTATTTCCAATTTCCATGAATGTTCTAGACGCTCATAGCAAGATTAGTGTAAAAAGTTATCTAGACTAAGGTTAACGTATTTTGTAGGGATTTATAGCTTCTGATTTAACATTTGAGGGAAAACTACATATGGAAGCCTGCTAGCTTGCTGTAATAGTAGATGCGGACATAAAGGGAAACATCTAAAAAAGCACATGGAATATAAGTTGGTTAAACGAAAACTCATTCTGTCAAAAAGGAATTCGAGCTTAAAACAAGAGCTTCAAAGTGATTGATTGAGCGATTGTTTGAAGACATTTGTTGAGTTTTGCCCAGAAATTCCTCCATAATGATAGCTTTGTGATTCCCATTCGTTCCACAAATGCAGTCTTTATCTCACAAACGCTACACAATGCCCAGATAATTTTCTTTATTTACCACCTGCCAAGAACTGTGCGCGCATAACAGCAGGATAATCTAAGGAAGCAGTCAACATTACTCTGACATGGTTTTTCGATTTCAGCTCAGTTAGAAGCCGTCATTTTGAAGCTTGTCAACTAGTTTGCATGTCGTAAATCCATGTTTCATTACCAGTTATAATGCGTTCTATGAATATAGGATGGGAACTGACTTGTTCTAACTTGTCTTCGTAATTAGAGAGGCAAACATTTATGTTGTATGATTTGTAAGACACAGATAATTTAGCAGCTTTCTCTCGCAACCTTAAATGCCGACTTTTAGCCGCATTTCTTGTATTTTATCGATGCCAACTTCAATTCGAGACATTGAAAGCCGTCCGATTAGGGTAATCCAATTTTCCCCACAATTTGGGATAGTTTTGTATGCACTGCCTCACTAATTTGCAAGCATTTTCGATAAAGTCTTCTACAATACTGTTGAAAGTAGCACTAAATTTTTGCGCAGCGCGCTACAGTCTGCCAACTTGACGAATGTTAACGACCGCCAATATTTAAATAAATGAGTGCATAGGTTCGCACATATATAATTTGCACATGAATATCTATGCATATATGTATGTATCATGCTTTTTATATTCCCTTTCGTGCGTCTTCTAGCTAATCGGTGCTTACATGCAAAGATCAGCGGGAGTAAGGGAATGGTCTAGTTGTGCGTTTCAAATTCGGAGGTCGATCCCCCGTGAGTTGTGACAAAGTGAAAAACAAAGGGAGATAACCCACAAAAAATTATCTGTACAAAAAACAAGCTGTAAGTGTGAAATATTAAATCAAAAATTAACATTGAAAGAAAAACAAACCAAAACTGTTCAAAGTACAAAAACGAATAAAAGAATAACATGGCATTGTTAAGAAATCTATGGGCTGTCAGACATTCAACACCGTTTGATATACGCATGCTTCTAGCGAAAAGCTATTTAATTCCATCACTTCTGTACGGATGTGAAATCTATTTTAACTGTGATAGTACGGATTCGCGCAAACTCAAAGTTGCTTATAATAACATAGCAAGGTATATCTTCAATAAAAAACGGAATGATAGTATCTCTGCTTATTCTTACCAAATATTTAATATGAACTTCGAAAATTTATTGAAATTTAAAAGTCTATTACTAATGCAGAGGATTATAGTCTCAAGTGAGCCAAAATATCTTTTTCAACGAATACGTTTTGCCATGTCCAATAGAGGTAAACAAATTATACAACAGATTTATAGAACCCGTACCTCAGAAAGGCAATTCTTTATATGTACTGTTCGTCTTTGGAACGCTCTTCCTTCTCAGCTTCAAATATTGAGCAACGCATTAAAATTTAAACGGAAACTAGCTACACTTTATAAAGATTCAACTTAATTACAATAAAATTACATAAATAAGTATAACTAAAAATAAAATTCATTAATAGTGTATTATGTGTATAAATAAATAAATATATGTTATGTCTGCTTAAATTATGTACATCGTGATATTGTAACTTATGCCACTAGCACTGTAATATAAAAGATTTAGTCTTGTTGCGCTAGGTTATGTCAAAATTGATAAATAAATAAATAAATAAATAATTGTACTGGAACATATGTACAACTTACAAAACAAAAAAAAAAAAAAAGATTTTTTATTTAATCCAAACAAAAAAAGTGTTACTTGTACGTTTTGAGTAACGGGCTTATACATCAGCTCTTATACTCCTGGGTTTAAACCAGAGTAGAAACAGGCTCGAAAGTAATTACTCTGTCATTTCTTGCTTCGCAATTTTTTGTTTGTTTTTTTTTTTTTTTTTTTTTTTTTTGAAGTTAGTTCGGGTTTGATTCTGAAGAGTAGAAGCGCGAAATATATCAGCGTTCATCAAAGAAAAAAAATGTTATTTTTATCCCAGTGAAACATAAATAGAAAAAAAACTGTAATTAAAATATATTTCGGCTTAAGTTAAAAATGCTGTAAAATTAATAAAATAAGTGGCAGAAACTGCGTAAATATTGAAAAAAAAGAAGAGAATTACATCCAAAATTTGGACAAAAATTAATGAAAAAAAAAAAAAAAAAAAATAGAACAAAAGAGGAAGAAAAACAAACATAACTAATGTAAAGTCATTCCCGACAACTTGAAGGTAAAAGCCAATGTCAAAGAGATTGTAATAAAAAACACCCCTAAAATTGAAAAAAAATAAGGTGAATTAAAGGTTAAAGTAAACTCTAAAGTAACCGAGAGAAAGAGAATTTCGAACAAAAACTATTTAAAACTGGAAAAAGAGAGCAATATGAATATTGAAAATGCAAATGTCAAACTTGCAATGAAGAGGAAAACTTAAAGTGAACCGCAGAAAAATAAAACAGACAACAAAATAACAACCATAGAGCAAACAACCATAATAGAGCGAACAAATAAAGACAGAAAAATATAAAAATTTTATTTGATCAACAAGAAGAAATAAGTAAAGTAAACTGAAGAAATATAAAAGGAGCTGAGTACTAAAAATGAAGAAAACCGAAAGCAAGATAGAAGAACAAAGTAAAAAAGAACAAAACGAAAGAAGAAAAATGAACTATAATGATCAAAACTAAAAAAAAGCAAAAAAAAAAGATGAATTATCAAATAAAATAAATTATTTTAGAATTGTAGGTTATAAGTTATATAAAAAAACATATATGTATGTGTGTAAATATGTTAACAAAACTAACGTTAGGAAATAAATATGTATACACGACTATATCATATTATAGCTAGGTATCATGTAGGATTTTGAATAGAAAATAAACAAATTGATTCTACTGGTATATAAAAGAAAAAAAAAATATGTAGTTACTACTTCCCATTCTTTTGTTTTTTATTTCTTTCTTTCATTTTTATAATTTGTGAACACAGTTCGTAAATAATGGCAGAGTAATTATTATTTTTTTTTTTTTATTGAAGTCGATGTAGGGTGTATTTTGTTATTTGCGTGAATTGGTGGATGAATGTATGAAGAATGACATATGTAATGACTAGACGAACATAAGACATCGGACAACTTGTACTGATATGGGTGTTGCTCGTAATATTGGGCCAGAAGCAATACATTAGGCTACATGCCGGTCAGGATGTAAAAGGGGTGGGAGGCTACGACCTTCAGACGGACTAAACGGACGATGTATGTTTAAGAAAATGTATGAGTTTGGATAGTATTTTTGTATTTCAAGTATTACCCAATTTTGTTTTTACCTTTGACACGAGGATTTTTTTTTATTTATGGTTCTGTGTTTTATGGTGATTAAAACCCATCCAACTACGGCGAGCTGTCGGATTAGGCCACCGTGTCGAAACATCATCTCTATAAAACACACCGCGATTTAGTTAACCTCAACCATAACAAAAAAAAACTAGTGAACATTAAACATTTGGTCCTTCAAACCGGATAATAAAGTGGATTTGTGACTAATAAAAATAGGAAGTGTTGTGCCGTGAACTGTAAATTGGAAGAAGTCCAGTGATCCAAAAGAAAAGTTTGAAAAATGGCTTAAAGAAACAACAACAAAAAGCTTTGGGAAACATTGAACTTAAAATTGAAAAATTGGTAACATTACAATAACAACAACAGAGCAAGTACCAAGCAGAGAGGCAGTATGTACACCAGAAAAGTGCAAAAGAACAAATAAAGGAGCAAAACTGGTAAACGTTTTCAGCCTTTTTTGGCTTCTTATAGCAAATACGCTGCATGACCCAATTTTACCCTTTTTTCGTTGTTGCGTACTTCATTATCAATTTAGAATATAATTGCAAGGGAAACTCACTGGCAAATATAAAATCGAACAAATAATATTCAAATTATAAAATATTTTTCAAATCAGGGGCAATTTCGAAAATATATTGCCATTTTGCTAAAGCAAGAAAATTTTTTTCGAGATTCTGAAAATTGCCATTTTGCCCAAATTATAAAATATTTTCGAAATGTAAGAAAATTTCGGAATTTTTTTGCCGCTTTGATAAAACAGAAAAAATTGGTTTAGATTCTGAAAATTAATCGTCATTTTGCCGAGTCTATAAAATATTCTCGAAATTTAAGAACATTTCGGAAAATTTTTGCCGCTTTGATAAAACAACAAAAATTGTTCGAGATTCTGGAAATTAGTCGTCATTTTGCCGAATTTATAAAATATTTTTGAAATTTAAAAAAATTTCGGACATTTTTTGCCACTTTGACAAAACAACAAAAATTGTTCTAGATTCAGGAAATTTATTGCCATTTTGCAGAATTTATAAAATATTTTCGATATTTACAATCTAATCACGGGAGATTTTCGCTTTTTCAATAAACGAACAAAGTCAATTGTTTGTAACGCCTAAATAAACAGCTAGATTAATAACGATGTCGTTGGATAAGTTTGTCAAACAGACAAATGATGTGTTGGATTTCGAGATTCTTTATGCGGAGGATTCACAATAGACAATGTTCATGAGCTAGAATCTCAACGAATGCAACTAAACACGTTATGGGACGAAACAAAAAAGACCTACTTACAGTGTCGTGATCATAAAGCTGACGAAGGACAAACGCCAATTGATAAAGCAAAATTGAGAAGTTTTGTTTAATAAAGGTCAAGCAGAAATTTTGATGTTAGCAGAACGCGAAAAAAAAAACAAAAACTAGAAAAGGAATAATTAAGTTTCGAACAAGAAAAGTTAATGTCTAACAGTCAGGTGACTCTAAATACACGGGTTCCACCCATCGACACTGCAACTTTTCAAAGTGAATATGGCGCATGGCCACCATTTCGAGATTTTTTTCCCAGCTATCTACATTAGGAACTCAAAGCTCAGCAATGTCGAAAAATTATTTTATTTGACACAAAAAACAGCTGGCGATGCACGAGAAGTAATTAGTAATGTGCCGTCAACAAATGACGGATTTGACATTTCTTGGAGAAATCTTGTGGACAGATATGAGAACAAACGCATGCAAGTGAATGAGCAAATTAAGACACTAAATAAAGACACTAAACTTGCCTCAAGTCACGAAAGACAATGGGACTTCTTTAAAAAAATTGCAACGCACAGTGAACACTTGCATTGATATTTTGAACTCATTACAAATTAACACTGGAGAATGGGACCCAATCTCAGTATATCTTAGTTCGATGAAACTACCTCGTAATTTTCTAGAGGAATTCGAGGATTCTTTGTATGATCGTGCTAAAATTCCAACTTGGGTTGAATACTTCAATACTTTTTTCAGGGTGTCCGTCGGAAAGGTACACTATTCGTTTTGCCGCCATTTTGGTAAACATTAGTGTTGACTGTTCATATTTGGCAGTCGTGAAGTAGAGACGTGGCAAATTTATTATGGAAAAATATTCGGTAAACCAACGTATTTTAATTTATCAAAATCAATTATCGACTACTGTGACGATGAGAAAGTTACGTGCAATTTTTGAGAGAAACAATATGCCATTAAGACGCACTATTTATCGTGTAGTGAATGATTTCGAAGAAAGAGGGTCTGTAGCTGATAGGGCCAAGCATGGATCCCAACGTACTGCAAGACCGGCTGAAAACATTACTGCTGCTCAAGACTCAATTCTCAATTCGACTTCAAAGAACAACTTTGGCCACAATTTTGCACAAGGAGTTGCATTTGTTTCCATTTACGATTCAGTTGACACAAGAGCTTCTTCCACAAGACCATTTACGCCGCCATACATATGCCAATAGTATGTTACAGCTCGCCCATGAACCCCAATTTTCATGAAAAATTATTATAAGTGACGAGGCACATTTTCATTTAAATGGATGTGAATAAACAGAATAGTCTGTTCTAGGCAATGGAAAGCCATCAAATTATTCATCAGTCACCTTTGCATCCATTAAAAGTGACAGTCTGGTGTGCAATTTGGTCAGGTGTCATAACGGTAACTGCCAATGGGGAGCGATATCGTGATATGATTGAAAACTTTCTAACGCCGCAACTGAACGCTTTGGGCTTGATTAAGACGTGGTACCAACAAGACAGTGCCACGTCGCATACAGCCAGGATTACAATGGAATTATTGCGAGACCGCTTTCCACAAGCAGTTATTTCAAGAAATGGTGATGTTGATTGGCCTCCACGGCCGCCTGATTTAACTGCTCCGGACTTCTTTTTATAGGGATATCTGAAAAGCAAGGTTTATACAAACAAACCAGAAATGCTTGAGCAACCCAAGCAAAATATTCGTGATGAAATTAATGAAATACCGCGTGAAATGTGTGAGAATGTAATGAAAAATGTGCTCAAAAGGGCTCTCATTTGTGAGGCGAACTAAATAAAACATTTATCAATATGAGATCCATTCTCTTTCATTTAATCAAAAATTGTAAACAAAGTACTATACATTCCCAGCGGAAACCCTGTATGACGCAACAATAAACGGGGATGAGAGGTAATCACATTAGAAAAATGCAAAGAGGACCTCGCTATTAAAATGAACAGAACTGCTCGTTTGCAAGGGCAATCACCTATTGCGAAATTGCCCAAAATTTCTTGAAAAGAGTATAAATGATACGATTCACTTTGTCAAAACTTTAAATTTTTGTTATAATTGCCTATCGGATAACCATGGAGTGAAAAATTGCAAATGTCGATACAGCTGAAGAGAATGTAATCAAAAACACAACGCTATATTGCATAAGGGCACAATAACTCAAATTGCACAATTGAATCCAGTAAGAGATGACGCGTGCTTTTAGTAAAGATCATGCATGTATCAAAACCTTGACCCTACAAGAGAACAACTTACCAAACTTAATTCAACAAAATCACTAAACTTTGCTTTTTACTGCTATCGTACAAATTGAGTCGCGCGGACATAAAATACAAGCACGATTATCGACTCAAGATGAAACTGAAAAATCGCTTAAGATTGCCGACAAAGCAAAATTTAGTTTATGAAACCGGTCTGAATCGGACTATTTCTGAGACATCGACTCAGACATCGACTGAGACATCGACTCATTTTAACTCTTAGTTCCCGCGCGGATTCTTCATTTAATCTGGAAGTATGGACACCAATTTTGAGGACTCTTCCATTAAGTTTGCCGCCGAGAATTTTCAACAAATATCTTGCAAACGCAGCAGATCTTGAGCTTGCTCTGCACTTCAGCTGACCCGTTGACCTTCTAATTGGTTTGGGCATAGCACTTTGATATGCGATATGAAAACTCCTATGCGTTCATTTGTGACACTCCTCACGCAAAAGACACTGGATCTTGGGAAGGCTCGTTGCACAATTAAATCGTAAAGAAACTCACATTTCCCTGTTTATACCACTTCTTTGGAGAAAGCACTTACACGCTTTTGGGAGGTGGAGGAGACCCCAAAAAAAGTTTTGAGGTCAAAAGAAGACACATTTCGTGAAGAAGTATTGAAAAATACAACGCGGCGCAATAACTTTGGAAGATACATTGTAACACTACCCTTCAAACCTTGCGGTGAAATCGGACTATCGCGAAACATTGCTCTTGCACAATTCCATAGAATGGAAAGAAATCTGGAAAATACAATGAAAATCAAGAAATATTATGAGTACATAAATATTGGACACATGAAGAAAATATCTCCACTGGATATCAGCAAAACCCCGATTTACTACCTGCTGCATCACGCAGTCATCAAGCCAGAACAGGTAACAAAAAAAAGAGTTTTTTTCAATGTATCAAGCCCCGTCGAACAAGAATGATATCTTATATCTCAATGATATCTTATATCCAGGGCCAATACTTTAACAAGATTTAGTATTGCAGATATTGAAGTGGAGATTTTTCAAGTTTACCTTCAATGCTGACGTCACAAAAATGTAACGCCAGATACTTCATTCAACTGAAACAAGTTAGCAGAGAATCGTGTACAGATTTTTTTTAATTGAACCCATAGAAGACTACGAGCTTCTCACAGAAACCTTTGGAGTAAACTGTGCTCCCTTTTTGGCCCTTCGCGTATTGTTTATGTAAGAATTTAGCTTCTATTATTATAATTTTAATTATAAATGAACTTAATGCTGTAGACTATACTGTATGTCAAAGCTTTTCTTAAACAGCTGACAATGATTATAGCAGTCAGTTTCGAACTTCGCAGATCTTTCAGATTGGTGAACAGTTCTATTAAAACCACCCGATAGACTACTTGTGTGCTGCCAATTCAAAAGAGACACCATTTTGTACAAAATTACATACCCGAAACTGGAGGTGAAAAATAAAATAAAATTTGTGAATTATACTCTGGAACCCCCGTATATTTTTTTTAATTAAATAATTTCTATTCCGAACCCCCACCTCAACATTTTTGGTCCGTACGAGCCGGATAAGCAACTATTTTAATCAAGAGATATCTTAATTTCAGAGTAACCCGATTTCATCATTGTTCCCCCTTAAAAGTGCAAATTGCTTTGGTGCTAATTATAAAGAGCCTACAAGTGTTTATCTCTTACAAAGTGGATTGGAGTGGATCATATCTTGGAAGTGAAATATTAATAAGCAATACTCATTCCGTAGATAAAGGTATGTTAAACCATATATATTTGCTCTATACATATATATTTCTCTCTACATATGATATGTGCAATAAATAAGCAAGAACGGTGAACATTCTTTGCTTTCAACGAGTAGAAAATTTCCCCCGGTTTTATGAAATGCAGTCCACTCTAACAGTGTTTGCCGTATCACAGAGATATTAACAGCCGCACCATTGTGAGATCTTAGTAGCAGAAACACTTAACATCATTTCTCAAAGTTCGTTAACATAATACTGGTTTACTCATTTAAGTTACAGTCGTCAAATCTTGTTGAGAGATTTTAATGCTCGTTTAGTTAACATACACTCATCACGAATCAAAATCATAACAAGAAGAGATAATTCTGCACACTTCAAGTTGAACACAAAGCAAACCAATTAGCTTATGATAATCACTCGATCACTCTAAGAGACAATTGGATTTGTAAGAACTCGTGTTCTCAATACAAAGAGACTGTTTTTAAAAAAATTGAGTAAATTACAGGGAAACTGTTGTTAGGCAATTTAAGTGAAATGTAGTTATAATGTAATTACTACTAATACTTCATTATAAAACAAGTTACAACAGAAAATGTTTCTATCACAACTACACGATTCCTTAAAATAATTTCTTCAAGATATTCAATCCGAATTTCTAAGCAAATTTTTTAAGCTCATCAATTTAATGTAATGGCAATTGTGTTGACGGTAATAACATGTATAATAACATTTAATAAATTACACGTATAACCTAAACAACTAAAATAAAAAAAAAAAAATATTAGCAGAATTAATTAAAAAATATAAACCCAAAGTAAAACGTGTGGTACTAAATACGGAATAGAAACATTTCGTTTATTTGTACCAAATATCGCTTATGATTTACAGATTAAAAAAAAGTGTTCTCTTGTGAAAAACGTTCGCTAACCATAATCTTATATACTACTCGTTAGATACTTTGAATCAATATATTTTCAAATAAAAAAAAAATAATTTTTTTTGAATCGAAATGAAACATTTCTAAACTAACGCTTTATTTAACTCAAGTTTTGTTGTCATACAGCCATCTTCGTTTTCTTTTCATATTAAAATATTTATCTTATCGTATGTCAATTGTATATCTGGTGATTTATTCACTTCTAAATCTTTTATTTTTCGGGCGTTATAGTGACTTAACTACTTTTACTGCTCCTTCACAATTAATATTTCAATCATGTCATATTTAGAAGGATTTACGGCACTATTTTCGAACATACCCGATTCAGAACATACCATTTATTCACTGGAAGTTCTCAAAGATGAAATTCTTCACCTTTGGAACTCTCTTAGATCCACTTACGACTTACTTTTGCCCAAACTACAGTCTTTGGAAGAAGAAGTTGATGTGCAAAGTGTAAAAGGGAAGTTCTATACTGCCTTCAACGCATACCTGAAAGGCTTGCCAAAAATAAATGAGATAATTGACGAAATCCGTTCTAAAATTAAAAAACATCAAGAGAGTGATAACGCTGGACTAACTCCAAACCCCAATATTACTCTTCCCCTTCACGGTGATTATGCTTCTTGGCCTACTTTTAGAGATATGTTCTCGGCCTTGTATAAGAATAACCCCCGACTTACCCCCGTTGAAAAACTTTGCCATCTTGTGAAGAAAACACAGGGAGAAGCACGTGACATCCTGAAGACATGCCCCCTTACCAATGAGGGATTTGAAATGGCATGGAAGAACTTAGTGGAAAGATATGAAAACAAGCGCGTACTTATTAATGCCCAACTTAAGATTCTTCTTAATATGAGCCCCATTTCAAAAGAATCCGGGCACAGTGTTAAAAGTATACAGCGTATAATCAATGATTGTATCGCCAACCTTTCTCTACTTCA
Organism: Philornis downsi; assembly: GCA_019455685.1. Taxonomy (NCBI): domain Eukaryota; kingdom Metazoa; phylum Arthropoda; class Insecta; order Diptera; family Muscidae; genus Philornis; species Philornis downsi. The sequence continues at coordinate 2,300,965 of JAHXMU010000037.1, forward strand.
GATCGATACAGATAAATGGGATATTATATTCGTGTATATCTGCTCGGTTTGCATTCCTCATATTACGTTAAGTCTTTGGGAACAATCCATTCAATTTTCTAAGGAATTGCCCACTTGGAAGGATATGGATTCCTTTTTGACGTTGAGGTATCAAACTTTGGAAGCAGTAGCTGACATTAGAACAGCTGTCCCTTCTAATCCAAATTCTAAACCAAGCAAATTTAATAGCCCCCGGAATAATCATGGAACAAAGAAGTTAAATGCTTATCACATTCAGGTGTCGAATAATTCCAAACAATGTACACTTTGTCATGATTCTCATCCTTTGCGTTTGTGTCCCGAATTCCTTAGAATGAATATCGATGATCGATCAGCTATTGTTAAACGTGAGAAGCGATGTACAAATTACCTCGCCACCTCTCACAATTTTAAGAAATGCAAAAGTTAGTATGTGTGCTCGTTATGTCGAAAAAAGGCATCATTCCCTACTTCATCGATCAGATGCCACTGTCCACTCCAGGAATGCTTCAATGCATCCATCAAATCCTTCTACATCGGTCTCGTCCACAAACACCCAATTAAACAGAGTCAATACCAATCTCTCTCCCCCGATCTCTGGTGCTACTCCCCTTAATTCGCGCCAGACATATACCACTAGAATACAGTCCACTCCCACTATCTCCATAATTCTTGGTACTGCTCTAATTGACATTTGTGTGGGAGATTATAGATGTAAAGTTTGCGCCCTGGTGGACCCTGCATCCGAAGCCTCGTTTATCTCCAAACGACTACAACGAAAACCAGTTTTACCTGTACGGTGTTCTCACACAGGTGTGGTTGACCTAAACGGCTCCTTAACAGCCACATCTAACCATGTTTGTTCTATGACTATCGCATCAACATTTGATGAAACTTTCAATATCGATTTCGAGGCCTTCGTTGTACAAAAAGGAACTGGTGAACTAACCTATCAGCCATATTCCTCGCTTATTAAATCGAACTTCGCCGATCTTCAAATGGCTGACTTCGATACCAAGAACAATTATAAAATAGAGGTTCTATTAGGCAGTGATGTGTACCCCCAGATTCTAAAAGGTGGAGTAAGATGGGACAAGGGTCATAGCCTAGTGGCTCAAGAAACAGTCTTTGGCTGGATCGTTACGGGTCGAGTGCAAAAATGCAAATACCCCTCCTCAGTGACATCACTTTATAACGAAATACAATTAATGGAACAGTTAACTCGAATTTGGAAGTTGGAAGAAGTTCCAAAAGCACCAATTCTATCTGACCGAGATCAATACTGTGAGAATTTGTTCCAATCTACCACATATCGGAACGAATCTGGACGTTTCGTCGTGGACTTGCCATTCAAAATTGAATTCCCCAATCATCTGAGTCTAGGACATTCACGAAATGCTGCTGTGTTGCAATATCTGCGTAATGAAAATCGCCTCAATAAAGAACTTCAGACAAAGTCTTCGTACGACAAGGTGTTAGAAGAATATTTGACGCTTGGTCACATGTCGCCAGTGAGTCCTGGTTCATCACATTCTTATTACTTACCCCACCATGCCGTAGTTAAACCAGAGAGCACAACTACTAAACTCCGCATTGTCTTCAATGCATCTTGCCCCTCCTTCAACGGTACAAGCCTTAACGATGTCTTGTACCCTAACCCCGTTCTACAAGCTGACTTAACTGTCTTACTTCTTCGCTGGAGACTGTTTAAGTATGTTTTTAACGCAGATATAGAGAAGATGTATAGACAAATTTTGGTTAATCCGAAGCATACCCCATATCAACGTATTATACATCGAGATGAACCCAATGAAGATCCCCATGACTTCGAGTTGAACACTGTAATTTTCGGTGTTAACTGCGCCCCCTACCTGACTATCAGAGTTTTGCTAGAACTAGCAAAGCAATGTGAGCCTAAAACCCCAGTTGTTTCTGATATCCTCAGAAATTTTATGTACGTCGACGACGTGTTATGGGGATCGAACGACCTTTCTGACGCAATCGCCGCTGGAGATAGTCTTGTAGAAGTGTTAAATTCTGCTGGATTGTCTCTTTTAAAAAATGGACATCTAATAATGATGCACTTCTACAAGATATACCCCCTGAACAGTTACTGGATACAGCTTTCCTAAGGTTATCAGATAAGATTGTTACTAAAACTCTTGGTCTGCGATGGAATGCTGGAGGTGACCACTTCTATTTCTCCCCCGGGAAGTACCCCGATCACAAAATATTCTCTAAGCGTGAGGTACTATCCTTAATTGCGATGCTTTTTGACCCCGCCGGTTGGCTAGCCCCCAAAGTAATAGTTGCGAAGATTATCACGCAACAAATCTGGAAAGATTAAACAGATTGGGATGATCCACTGAATCCGGAAACTGCTATCCAATGGAAGAAGTTTCTTGACGATTACCCTCATATTGAAAACCTTAAAATACCCCGGTATGTAGATTACAGGCATGCGAATCATATAGAACTACATGGTTTTTGTAACGCTTCTGAAAAGGCGTATGCGGCCACCTTGTATATCCGGGTAGAAATGTTAAATGGTGGTATACGTTCCCATCTACTAGCCACCAAATCCAAAGTTGCCCCAGTGAAATTTGTAACTTTACCACGGAAAGAACTTTGTGGGGCCGAATTGATGGCAAGAATGATTAGTTCATTCCGTGATCAATTCAAGCTCAACAGTCATTAGTTATACTTATGGTCTGATTCTGTGATTGTTCTTGCATGGTTGCGCAAACCATCGTGCAATTGAAACACATTTGTGGCCAATCGTGTGTCCTCTATACATAGTCTTGCCATATGTTCTGTTACACAATTTCCAGCGCTTATCGTTCAAAACTTCTTGCGGGAATAGAACCGTTAACTTTTTTTTCAGAACACATGCACTGATTAGTGAAGAATACTAGTCAGTTTGGTTTCAGTTTGCAATCTATTAACATGGAGTGGGGCGTTAACGAGAATCGAATCGGCGTAACAGCGTTGCATAAGTGCGGAAAGAGTGCTGGCCAAATTTTCGAGTTGCTAAAACCACTCGGAATATCAAGAATGTTCGTTTATCGTGCTATTGCTCGCTTCGGCGAATTGTCTGGAGTAGAAGACAGGCCAAAAAGTGGTCGCACGCGCGTTGCACAGTGTCGTGTTTTCATATAAACGGTGGCCAAAAATAGAAGGAGTTTTCAGAAAAGAATGAAAATTAGTACACATTGCTTTTATAAGTGGGAAAGAAAAAAAAACCAAGTTTAGAGAAAATCGGTCCAAGGACACGCCCACCTCCCATATATCCTGTAATGAAAAACCTTAGATTTTCCAAAGTTGTTTCTGGAATTGAACAAAACTTGGCTCGATTGGTCTCTGATATATTCCGGATAACTTTGATAAATTTTATGAAATTATCTCAAAAGACACGCCCACCGCCCTTATATCCTTGATACGAAAAAGATGCAATTTGTCCACGAAAATTGTCAATACCTCTTTCACATTTTCTTAACTTTTTTAATAAGTTTCCTATTTTTATCTGTTCCGATCCGATAAGATTGAAATTTTGCATGTAAATATATTTAGTTATATTGTAGCATATTGCCATACTGCCATCAAATCCCCACTTGCATTCCAGGACTACATCATAGCTGGTATCAATATCATTAACATCTAAAATGCTTCTTACGGTTTTATCCAAAATCTTCTGTAATCCTCTGCAGAAGATTCTATTAATTGAATGTCATCAGGCAAAATCTTTTTTTAGCATCTGCAATCATATAGTATGATGGAAAGCAATCTTTGTGAATAGAATTTACTACTTTCCTCATCATATTGTACTGCTTCATAGATAAATCCATATCAATGTATAATGCTAGAGCACTTTCAACAGAAATGTTTTCATTAGTATTTGAACCTGTTAACCTTTCTGCGGCTTTTTTAAGAGCTTCAGATGAAGTAGAAGCGACAAGTTCCTCCACTCGCCTCCTTTTTGTTCGCATTGAACCCTTCTCATAAGAAACATTCGGTCGGCCTTTACGACTTGTACTTGCTTCCTAATATAGTATAAAATAATTAAGGTTTCTTGCAATACCAAAACTTTACACGGATACTTACATTACAAATGATTTCACAAAACAGTTCGCTATCTAGCCAGTCACTCAACTCAGTTTCAAATCTGTCTCTAATGCGATGATATTTAGACCAATTGTTAGAGAATTTTAATAGAGTAAGCTTTATTTTCTGTTGTTCACTTTCTAATAATACTCATTTAAAATGCTTTCCGACAAAATCTTTAACATGATGCATAACATCGCATGGTCTGTTTTACTTTATCTCTAGCCACAATTGAAAAATAGTGCGAATCCGCAATGAGGTTGACACTGAAAAACAATCATAAAATAAATTCGTGCAAAATCGAGCAGCGGAATTTTAAATATATTAAAATACATACTTGTAGCTACAAAATACCAAAAAATTGGAAAAGTGTTATCTCTACTTTCTTTTAAATTCTCTACGAAAGTTCGCTGTTGCTGAAAAATCTTGACAATGCCTCACTACTATCTTTTTCTAACGGGATCTGACATATGATCAATATTTGTACACAAAAACAGTCTTGAAATTGTAACTAAAGGCACCTCTTACACCCTGTTATACATTTTGGTAGCCGTTACATTCAAATAATTAAATTTTTAGTATTATAAATGAACCTTAAATTTGGAGCTTTTCCATAAATTTCGTATGCTGTACACAAACCTTAACTTTGAACCACTGTAACTTTAAAATTTAGAAAAAGTTTTAAAATATATTTTAGGTATGATCTAACCAGAGTGTTAAAAAAAAAATTAAAAAAAAAAACGTTCGAATTCTAACATTGACGTTAACCATTTTTGGCCACCCTGGCGACACAGTGCGTTGTCCGTACGAGTGCGGTAGTAAATGCAGTGCGTGAAAGAATTCGGAGAAATCCCCTTAGAAAGCAGAAAATCATGTCCAAGGAATTGGATATATCAGCCAGATCCATGTCTAGGCTGATTCGGGATGATCTGCATATGAAAGCCTATCGTCGGTCCACGGGGCTGGAAAGATGCAAGCGACTTTTGCAGTGGCACGCGGACAATGGCTATGAAAACATTCTGTTTACGGATGAGAAAATTTTTACCGTGGAAGAAGTTTTCAACGAACAAAATGACAAGATTTATGCCACTTCATCTAGGGAAGCGAAAAAAGTTGTTCCAAGGGTTCAACGTGGCCATCATCCCTCTTCCGTAATGGTTTGGTGGGGGGTCTCCCACCATGGTGTCACATCCCTCCATTTCTGTGAAAAGGGCGTAAAAACTGGTGCAAAGGTTTACCAAAAAGATGTGTTAGAGGGTGTTGTGTAGGGTTTGACCAATGCCCTTTTCTATGGACGTAGATGGATCTTCCAACAGCACTCTGCTCCTGCGCACAAAGCTAAAACCACGCAGGAGTGGCTCAGAGTCAATACTTCTGGCTTTATAGCAGCAGAAGATTGGCCGTCAGGGAGTCTAGATCTCAATCCACTGGATTATGCTTTGTGGCCAGAATTGGAGAATATGGCTTGCAAGACTCCCCACAGAAATTTGGGAAGCCTTAAAACAGCATTAACCAGAGCAGCGTCCTCGATCTCCATGGAAATCGTACGTGCGGCTATAGCCCAATGGCCACACCGTTTGAAAGTTTGTGTTAAAGCAAAAGGCGGCCATTTCGAGTGAATACAATTTTTTTTTAATAACCAATATTATCTTCTAATAAATGAAACAATTTTGAATACAGTATGAGTATTGTTTTTTTTTATTTTATCGCGTTTTATATATGTAACGGAACATATGGCAGAACTAGGTAGATGAGAAGGTTGGTGTCAGTAACTGGTTAAATGTGCGTTCTCAGAATTGCATATTAGCGATCTATGGTGGTAGAGTTCACCTTGGTTGGCATTGCCCAAAAGCCAATGGCCTGTTAGTACATCGGATTTTGAGACCGAAGAAGAACTCAAACCAATCAAGACTCACGTCACGCAAATTTCAGAATCAGATGTTCTGAACCGGTTTTCTGATCTTACGCGAGCGATGCGTGTTCTATGCTACGCTTTCCGATTTATTGGCCTGACACATCCTGAAAATAAACACAATTTTCAGTACCAATCTTATGAAATAAATCATTCAGAATTAAATTTTGTAAAATTTCGCTTAGTAAAATTATGTCAAAAAGTATATTTTCCAGAGTATACTCTCGTATCTAACGGCGTTCCATTACCTCGACACAGTAGTCTTCTGTTCCTCAATCCAATCATAGATTCAAACGGGTTTATGCGAGTCAATGGCCGAATCTCTCAATCACCTATGCTTTCTTATGAGGAAAGGTTCCCAAAGATATTACCGTATTCAGGAAAATTCACGAAGTATTATCTTCAGTCTGTTCATCAACTTACACTGCATGGTGGAAATTTCTTAATGTTGCGAAATGTCCTAAGCTAAAAAATCTGATTAAATCAGTGATATTTCATTCCAAGACTTGTGTTATACACAAACATAAACAAAGTCAGCAGATCATGGCTACTCTACCCCCAGAAAGAACAATTCTAAGCCGACCTTTCACAAACACTGGCGTCCATTTTGCAGGCCCTTTCGATATAAAATCTTACGCCGGGCGTGGTTGTAAGATTACAAAAGGATATGTCCTGATATTTGTGTGCTTTGCCACAAAAGCTGTCTATTTAGAGTTAACCAGCGAAATTTCTACGCAGGCCTTTTTAGCAGCATTTGCCCGTTTTTTTTAGGGGGGCACCCCATGCAATTTATTCCGACAACGGGACAGCATTTGCTGGTGCTGCAAATATTATTGCTAAAGATCACGCCCAATTAGTAGCATCTATTCGGCAACATGTTGCTTGCCACTACACTTTCCAGCCTATTGAATGGCATTTTATTCCACCTGGTGCTCCCCATATGGGAGGGCTCTGGAAAGCAGGGGTAAAAACTTTAAAAACCCACCTAAAGAAGGTGTGTCACTCCCAACACCTTACTTATGAAGAATTTTCAACCATGCTTATAAGAATAGAAGCATGCCTCAATTTCAGGCCACTATGTCCAATGAACGATAGTCCATCTAGTCTCTGTGCACTAACTCCTGGTCATTTCCTTATTGGAACTCCCCTTCTAGCGCCCGCAGAGCCTGTGCTTTCGCAGTGTCCTCAAAGCTACGCCAACAGATGACAAAAATCAAAACTTATTCACCACCAGTCCGTCATTCGATGGAAAGAGGAATATCTTAAGGAATTGCACAAGAGAACAAAATGGCAATATCCGCAAAGAGATTTTACTGTAGGAGATCTAGTTGTTATAAGACAAGAACATTACCCTCCTAACCTTTGGCGGCTTGGTCGAGTTGAGAAAGTATTTTCTGGCTCTGACGCGAAAATTAGAGTAGCTGAAGTGCGAACGCACAACGGTCTAATTACACGACCTATTGTCAAGCTTGTGCTATTGCCTAATGAAGAACTTCAATAATCACTTACTCTTTTTCAGTTCACAATGTCAACGTCAACGACGTATGCAAGTTGAGCGAGAGCCTGAACCACCACAGCGTCAGGTAAAAAGACAATCGCCTATCCCAGAACAGCTTCAGAAAGATTGCAGGTACTGCAAAAAGGATCATCCAATTAGAAAGTGCTTCCGTTTCAAGCGATTGCCAGCGGCGAGACGTCTAAAACTGGCTCAAAAATTCCGTTATTGCATGAATTGCCTGGCCCACTCCCATTCTTTGAGCAGATGCCGCAGTTACGAGAGATGCAAGGCATGTTTTGCAAAACACCATACCCTACTCCATGACGGCTTTGTCAAAAAAGTCACCAATTCGCACAAACAAACATCGAAGGCAAAAAAGGCAACTCCAAGAAAGAATAATTTGGCGGTATCTGCAAGCAGCGGCGCTACGTCTCGCCAGGCCACCATCATAATAAATGTATTATTATGCAGATTTTAATTCTCCTCATTTTCTTTCTTTTACGTATTAATTATCTACATATACATTATCTACGATGAACACGTATCTTGAGTCTATGAGATACATTCTACTAGATTCACGTCAAAATCCTGAATCATGAATTATGAATTTATATACACTACATATATCTATTATATGTATACCTACCAACTCTGTCCCACCTTTAAGCATAGCAATACTGCAAGGGGAGCGGAATGTTTATGTACGAATTTAGCTTCTATTATTATAATTTTAATTATAAATGAACTTAATGCTGTAGACTGTACTGTATGTCAAAGCTTTTCTTAAACAGCTGACAATGATTATAGCAGTCAGTTTCGAACTTCGCAGATCTTTCAGATCGGTGAACAGTTCTATTAAAACCACCCGATAGACTACTTGTGTGCTGCCAATTTAAAAGAGACACCATTTTGTACAAAATTACATACCCGAAACTGAAGGTGAAAAATAAACTAAAATTTGTGAATTATACTCTGGAACCCCCGTATATTTTTCTCTAAATTAAATAATTGCTATTCCGAACCCCCATCTCAACACGTATTAATCCAACTTGGTACAGACGTGAAGGAAAAATATTCCCTAGCTAGGCACATAATTAAACAAAATCTTTACGTCGATGACGTTCTTGCTGGAGCTCACACCTTGGAAGACACTATAAAATATCGCACAGAAGTTATATCAGTGTTTAGAGCAGCAGGCTTCAAATTAATGAAATGGACGTCAAATGACCTAAGAATTCTTAAAAACTTACCAACTGACTCACTTTTGTATTCAAATCTATTAAATCTCACTGAGGGAGTTTCGACAAAAACTTTGTGAATCGGGTGGGACATTTCTCTTGACTCCTTTACGTTCACATCTCCTATAATTGAATTGACACCTGCCTATACAAGACGAGAAGTACTATCAACAATTGCAAAATTTGTTGACCTCTGCGGATGGTTAATACCGGTAATAACTGTAATAACAAAATTTATTGTACAACAACTTTGACTAGACAAAATCGATTGGGACGATTCTGTCATATTTTTCACTGTAAGGAAATGGACTAATTTCGTGAAGAGCTGTTCGACAATCGATACGATATCAATACCCAGATGGATCAAGTATAACCCGTCAAGTTTAGTGAAAGTACACGGATTTTGCGATGCATCAGAAAAAGCTTACGCTGCGATCCCCTATGTACGGGTTTGCAATACAGATGGGGGCATCCACACTTACTTATTAGCTGCACATGGAGCACCTTTGTGGGCAATCGAGTGTCGATTATCATAGAGAACATAGGAAGTAAATATTGATTGGTCACATGTTGGTTCGGAACAAATTCCAGCCGATATCGGAAGCCGGGATATACACTCACAGAATTAAAGTGCAGCAACTTATGGAGACACCGACCTTCTTCTTCTTCTTCTTATCTGGCGACTGAAATAGACATCCTTAACTATTACACACCGCCCGTAGAAGCTCTTCCAAGCTCCTCAATCTTCTGCGCTTCTCCTCCAATTCGTCACACCAAGCTTCGATAGTATTTCAGAAACCTGGTCCTTTCAACGGAGTTTTGGTCGCGCTCTTACGCGCCGTCCATCGAGTTCGTTGTCGAAAACTTCTCGTACCGGAGCATTTGGGTCCAACCGCACAACATAAGCCAGCCAACGCAATCGGCATACAGATCATTCATGCGACGCCAAATATCTTCCGGAGTATTTTCCTCTCGAAAACTGCAAGTGCTGACTCATCCGCCTGCGTCATAACCCTGGATTGACGAGAGAGGGATTTATCATTGAATCGCTTGATTAGCCCGTAGTAACATCTGCTACCAAGCAATACTCTCCTCTTTATCTCCATGCTGTCATCATTCGCTTTGTTTACAGCGGAACCGAGATAGATGAATTCTTCCACCACTTCAAAATTATAGCTGTCAACGTTCACACAGTGTCCCAAACAAGTAGACTCTTTGTTCGTTGAAACCAATAACTTCGTTTTGTCTCCGTCTACCACCAGACCTATTTTCGCCCCTTCCTTCTCAATATTTGAGAAAGCTGCATTAACATTTCTCAATTTTCGCCCAATAATGTCTATGTCATCTGCACATGCGAGTATCATATGGCTTTTATTAAAAATGGTACCAGCCGTGTTAACTGCAGCTTTCCTCATAATCATCTCCAACAGTATGTTGATGAGGTTGCACGATAGACTGTCACCCAGCCTAAACCCTCGTTTGGTGTTTTTTCCTCGAGTCGAACCGTTTTTAGGAGCTGATGCAGGCTGTTTGTCAGCTCATCGCCATCAGTTTTAAACAGCTTTGCTGGTAGGCCATCAGCGACCGCAGCTTTGTTGATCTTAAGCAATACTGCTGTTCTGATCCCTGTTTGGTTTGGAGCCATCGTCGATAATTGGGATGATTTCCTCACTCGTGCTGCCATCCGGAACTAAGAGCTCATAAAAATGTTCTTTCGATAGTTGCACAACATTCTGCGTGTCTGTGACCAGATTTCTCTCGTTATTCTTACAGGACGGGAGCCCTGTTCCATAACCTGTAGTTCTTATCTTTTGGTAAAATATTCAGGTTTTACGTCTATCCCTGCACCTTTCTATTTCGTGCCTAAAGAGTTGGTGCGTCACTTTTTTTCTCCTTGTGTCGTTCCTTAACTCCACGCGTTACAATTGACCGCAACGGTGCCCTGTATGCAGTATCCTTTTCCGCAGACAGTATGCGACATTCTTCGTCGTACCAGGGCCTGTCTGAGTGCGGTTTCACATTCCCAAGTATGGTTTTTGCAGCAGTTGTCATAAATTGCGCAATATGTCATCACTGTGCGTCAGAAACATCAGGATCAGGGGCGTTTAGTTGCAGTAGTTGTGAGAGTTTGGTGGAGTAGGCTGTGGCTATCTCAGGGGTATGCAGTCTAGCGACGTCGAGCTTCCTTTGTGCCTGGTTATGAACATTTTTTCTTTTGCTTAATCTCGTACGTACTTTAGCTGCAACCAGGCAGTGATCCGAGTCAATATTATCAACACGAATCACAAGCACGTCCCTGACATTAGAAGCATGCCTTCCGTCTATCAATTTGATTCTTCGTGTTTTGATTAGGAGATAACCATGTTGCCTTGTGAATGTCTTTATGCGGCAATCTGGTTCCACTTACTACCATATTACGTGCCGCAGCAAACGAAAGTAGTCTGAAACCATTTCCGGAGGTGTTACCATATATACTGAATTTTCCGACTGTTGGACCAAGAACATCTTCCCTTCCTACCTTGTATCAACGAGATACAAAAATATTTTGCCTTGATGCGGATAGTGGATATACGGTCACTTATAGAGTTAAACCGGGAGACAAGGTGTCTCAGTCCCTTTCCCACAACAAATCCACATCCGAATTCATGTCTTTCTGCGTGATAACTATGGTAAATGTCACAGTTTTTACGCTGAGTACATCCTTGTCCTGTCCATCGCATCTCCCGGATGGCGGAAAGAGGCACCTCATCTGTAAAGAGTGCGGATATTCCAGGTGCATATCCTTAAATCATGATCCTTATGATGTTTGCGGGCATCTTCAACATTTAGGGGGGTTCGTTTCATTTCATTTTCTCCGGTAGTTTCATGATAATTTTTTTTTTTTTTTTTTGAGCGGCCTGTCAGGCCACTGCATCCAATCCTAGTGTTGGGGCTACCAACACTAGGTTTGTAAGTTGAGTTTCAGTAACAGAAGTTACCTACTGGCCTAAGACGCATCGGTGTTAGCATGCCATTTAGGTTACTCAACTAGTCGCCTTCTCACTTTAGCTACCATCAAGCGGATGTCTGATGGCATTACCAGGGAATACTTGCCTGAAGGTCGGAAGTCGTGAGCTGCTTGGGAAATTCGGCAGAGGGATCTGGTTACTCCCAAGTGAATAACAATCAGAGGGCCCAAAATTAGGAATTTCAACATTCCGCGGCGCGGACCTAAGCATCTGAAATTAATCAAAAATCAGTGGTCTTCATCCAAAATTAAGGAGGATACAATCCAAGAAGCAAAATCAATCAAAGTTTTCACAACGACGACCTTGGAAGGTCCTTCGGTTGCATTCTCGTCACTTTCACGTGGATTGAAAGTTTTGGCACAAGTCCTTCGTTGGCGGCGGAGAATTGTGGGTAAAAGGGACAACAATAGCTATCGAATAAGGCCCATAACAGCTAGAGAACTTAAAGAAGCTGGAACTCCCCTCATCATAATAACTCAAAAACATCACTATTTTGAGGAATACCATACTTTCCACAAAAATACCAAATCTCTCACAGTAGTAGCCTTTTGACTCTTAATCCATTCCTAGACTCACAAAAAGTAGTCAGAGCTCATGGAATACTAGCAAATCTACATCACTATTATATAATAAGCGACATCCTATAATTCTTCCATATGGCGCAAGATTATCGCAAGTCTTAGTCGTATTTACTCATCAATTTACCATTCACGGAGGGAATTGTTTGGTAATACGAGCTTTACGAATGGTATTTTGGATATTTCGATTAAAAGTCTTAGTCAAAAAATTGATAAACAGCTGTAAAACTTGCATTTTGTGTAAACGTCGTACACGAAGTAAAACAATGTCATCATTGCAACTTGAAAGAACAATTCTATCTAGAACCTTCACAAATACGAGTGTTGGTTTTGCAGAACCATTTTCCACTAAAAGAAAAGCAGGTCGAAATTGTTCTTATAGTAAAAATTACGTCTGTGTTTTCGTATGCTTTGCAACAAAAGCTGTCCATTTGAAAGACACAAGCAACCTTAAACGGAAGCATTTTTTGTAGCCCTGCAGCATGTATTTTTTCTAATAATGGAACCAATTTCACAGCAGCTCCAAAGAAAGATCGTTCAGCGTTCATGAAGACCCTTCAAGCAATTATGACTCAGTACAGTCATAAAAACCTTCAAAGGAAATTTAACCCTCCTAAAACTCTTCATATGGGTGGATTCTAGGAAGCCGGTAAATCCTTCAAAATACATCTTACAAAGTTTATTACCGTAATGTCATTCTTTTTTAAAAAGCTTTCCACGATTTTAGTACGAATAGAAGCTTGCTTAAACTCTAGACCCTTGAACCCTGCCAGTGATGACCCCAACGACTTAAACCCTTTGACACCAGGACATTTTTTTGTCGGCGCTCCTCTACTCGCACCACCTGAACCTGACGTATCAGGTGACAACTTACGTCTCGTTAATAGGTGGAGGCGATTAAATATTGTTTTGCAAAACTTTTGTCACAGGTGGAAGTCAGAATATCTCGCAGAATTACATGGCTGATATAAATGAAAATATCAGCGGGAAAATCTAAATTATCTAGTGGTCATCAAAGATGAACGACTTCCCACTAATGAGTGGAAATTGGGTCGAATTACTAAAACTTTCGCTGGGTCAGATAACAGCAACGGAATTGTAGAACTCAGAACTTCTAGTGGCATCATAAGAAAACCAATACTACGACTAATAATTACTATATTAAACGTTTCAAAAATATGCATTAATCACGTTTCCTATATCATTTTAGTAATGGCAAGATATCTTCCACGACAAGAACATTCGACTGAACATTCACACCGTTCACACGAGATACAACCGCGGCCAAGCAACTGGCAGTATTCCTGCAGTTTATGCAGAGAAGGCCATGCCCTGAGGACTTGTCGGCGGTTTCGCGAAATTTTCACGTGAGCGAGATATGTGGTCGTGGAAAGACGAGGATACTGCCGAAATTCCCTTGCAAAAAGCCATACCCCGGATTGTGCGACGTTGGGAGGTTGTCAAAACTGCGATGAAAGGCGCCATACTTTGCTTCATGGTGCGCCACAGCTAGGAGTAAAGCGGTTCGGAGTAAACGATCGACCAGTAACAAAGGAGCCGACAGCCACGGTATTCGTGTCCGAAATTAATTTGGACATCTGGACGTCTATACACGCTCTCCCTCTCAATCCTTCAGTAACGGAATTTCGACTAGCAGAGTCCTCGTTTCGGCGTCTAAATTCGTCGTCCCTACGGCATCAAGGACGCAAATTTGCAAGGTTCAGTCTCATGTCAAGGCAATCGATCAATACGTGGGAACTGAAGGTGACCGCCTTAATCACCAACGATCTGAACAGGAGACCTTATTCGGACCCTATCATCTACAACCCATCAGCAAATTTTGCCTGCAACAACATCGCTGCCAATGATCCTAGCTGCAATACGCCCATTGATTTAGAACTGGGAGCTGACGTCTACACAGACATCATTCAAGATGGTGTCATCAACACTGGGCTTGGAAAAATTTAGGCGTATAAAACAACGTTGGGCTTCGCATTTTGTGGACCTAGTGGAGCGGCAACCATTGAACTGAATTGAAATGAATTAAACTAAATCAAATTACTTTGTGTTATATTGAAATGAATTTATATTAAATTGAGCTAAATTGTATTGCATTGTATGTATTGAAATTAAATCAAATAGAATTGAATTGGAATCAATCTACATTAAATTGAACTAAATTGTAATGCGTTGTTTTGAAATTGAAATGAATTCACATTGAATTGAAATTCAAATGTATTCGCATTGAATTGAGTTAAATTGTATTACATTGAAATGAATTGGCTTTGATTTAAACTGAATTAAATTGAATTGAATATGTAAATTTGAAATTGAAATTTTGAAATATTTGAACTTGATTGTTAAATTCTGTAAACTGATTACTTGTTCTACAATCATTGTGAATTATATGTTCATATAACCCTTTGTTAAATTGCCATGGCACATTTCACACCCATTCACGGGAGGGGCGGAATGTTGAAAGTAGCACTAAATTTTTGCAAAGCGCTGTACCGTCTGCCAACTTGACGAATGTTAACGGTTGCCAATATTTACCTATACATACATATACGCATAGGTTCGCACATATATAATTTGCACTTGAATTTCGCTGCATATTATGGTTTTTCTATTCCCTTTTGTGCGTTTTCCCGCTAATCGCACCTTACAAGCAAAGATCAGCGGGAATAAGGAAATGGTCTAGTTGTGCGTTTCAAATTCGGCAGTCGTTCACCCGTGAGATGTGACAAAGTGAAAAATAAAGGGACATACACCCACAAAAAATTATATTAAAAAATACACATTGAAAGAAAAACAAACCAAAACTGTTAAAATTACAAAAACAAATAAAAGGATAGTTGTACAGGAACATATGTACAACTTATAAAACAGGAAAAAAGTAGTTGAACCAAACAAAGAAAAGAAACCAGTGAACATTAAACAGATACTCTCAGCTATTTCACACGCGAACGTCAAAAAATCGCCGAACTGGCAAAATTTAGTATTGTAGACAAACCGAATGATAGATCAGGCTCAAACTCCGATTAGGAGAGTTACTCCAATTCAGTGACAAAATTTTGGGGGTGGTTTGAGCAATCAATTTCCTTGAACATACTTTGACAGAGTATCTAAGAAGAAAAGGATATCAGTCCGATGTAGCGGGATCGGGCATTTTAACTCGACTACGTGGTTCGTTTAACACCACAAACCTAAAATATTCCATGTATTAATTGATATTGAAACATTCTTAATTATACGGTTGTGTTTGCTCCGTGAACTACACTTGGCACTGCACAGCAAAAGAAAAAAAAAAAAACAAGGACAATTTCGCAATTTTTATAATATGAGATTTTATCCATGAAATAGAAACGTTTATATTAGTACAGAAGATTTTTGTGGACAGACTTTGCCGGAAAAATGTTTACAATTGGCCTGCGTAGTTTAATGAAGAACGAAGATAGGAAACCTATTGCGACCATCAATTTCTGGCTATGAAATGTTCGCTTGCCGTTTCTATGAATATTCCTCATGTGGGTGCTGCTGATGCTGTTGTTGATGTTATTTTAAATGCAAATAATGATGCGTCATCTTTGCCGAATGATGATGTTTTCGCTGACACTGTTAGTGACGTTGCGCTAGCTGTTGACTCTGCTGCTAACATGAAGTGGACTAATGTAACGAAAAGAAAGCAGAACAAACGACGTGTTGTGGTTGGCTTGAATGTCAATACAGAGCTGGATGTTGTCACTCAGATGAAATGGGTACATTTATCATCTTTTAAACCAACAGTGACTGCTGATCGTTTGATAGCATATGTGGGTAATCATTTGAAAATTGATAAGGATTCTATTGCTTGCTATCCATTAATTAAAAAAGATATGATTGTTGATCATTTAAAATACGTTAATTTCAAATTAGGAGTGGCTCCTGAGCTATATGACAATTTGTTTAAATCTGAACTGTGGACTGCTAACATTAAGGTTCGTCCTTTTAAGTTTTTTCCAAAGAAGAAGCCTCTACCTCACGAAGCTTAGTAATGCCATTAAATTCTAATAATTCGCCTTTGAAAATTTATTATCATAACGTGTTTTCCATTTACATCTCAATGTGATTATGATGTCTATGTATTTGTTGAAACATGGCTTAATTCGGATTTTTTTAATGAAGAATTTTTTGATACAAAAAAATATAATGTCTTTCGTAAAGATAGAGATTGTATTTTAAGTGGCTGCTTGAGAGGTGGTGGTGTGTTAATTGCTGTGAATAGTGCCTTCGTTTCGAAATAATTTGAATTAAGTGATGGCAACTTATTATTGGATCAACTTTGTGTTGAAATTCAATCTATTCAAGGAAATTTTTTTATTTGTGCTGCTTACATTCCACCAAATAGTTTGGATAGTTTGTATCAGACTCACTCAAATAACATTTTGCATATTTCCGACAATTTAAATAGTAATGATAAAATGTGTATCTTTGGTGATTTTAATCTAAATAATATTGTTTGGAATGAGGTTCAAAACACTGATAAATTTCTTCCATGTAATGTTAATAAGTCGTTTGAAATTGAATTTATTGATGCATTACTTAGTATTGGTCTGCAACAAATTATAAATTTTATTGTAAACTAGTGGACCCGGCAAACTTCGTTCTGCCTTCAAAGGTGGCAAATTAATGATTTACAATTTTCAGGATAGATGGTTCTGTATTTAAATTTTTGTTAGAAAAGTTTGGTTATTTAAATGAATGCTTTTAATACTTTTTTTTGTAAAGTTTTTAAAAATTATTTAATTTAAGTCAATTTAATTGAGATTTAAAATTACCGCAACGCTTTCACATGTACAACGTTCTTTGTTTGTCTGTCGGGAGCGTAAACAAATAAGGCCGATGGTTTGCCTACTCGATAACATGCACATAGAGCTGGCCATGAAAAAAGCATGGATACTCCAAATTGATGCCACAAATTTTTAAAGACTGTCCCTGAGCCTTATTAATGGTCATTGCAAATGCAAGTTTCACTGGAAATTGAAGGCGTTCGAAATCGAATGGCAAATCATTCGGATTTATTGGGATTCATGGGATCAGTACGTCTTCCTCCTTGTATTTTCCCTTCAGAATTGTTCATTCAATGACGTTTGTCATAAGTTTTTTGACTATAAGTCTTGTGCCATTGCAAAGTCGAGGCTGATTGATATTACGCATCATTATAATTACGGATCCAACCTTCAACTATAGATCATGTAGTGGCAAATCAGACAACTCGATGGAATTTAAAAATTCTGTTGGATAATTCACAACATCCTCCTGATTCATAATAGTGTCAATTGATTTGTAAGACACTATTAGCCCTTCAATGGTCATTTGAATCATTGCATTTATCTCATCGACGTCTTTGTTTTTAGCTGCTAATATTGCTCGTTCTCTTAGCCAATCATGATTCCTGTAATGCTGCGAAATGTTGGGGAACACACAATGAATTAGCTCTTCTTTTGATTCAGTGAAATGACAGAAGTCATTAGGTAACTTTATTAAACCAGTCGTAACGTTAATGGGAATTTTTCCGTTTCCAATATCCAATAATTGCACCGAAAAAACATCTGCTGTGTTCATGAAGGATACTTTGCAGCTGTTGGACTATTTCCCGGTTAGTAGAGGCATTGTGTGCGCAACGTTGAGCGACTTCATCGTTTGAGTTCCCCATAAAATATATTTGCAGAAATTGATGGTCTGCATCAACGTTTGGCAATAACGATCCTGTTCTATGGTAAATTTGGTGTGGTGGTGGTGTGAACTGATGAAAAATGTAATTTAATTACATGTGACAAATTAATTACCTTAAATGTCGGCATAAAATTGTCTCGGACAATGTTCGTGGCGCCGAACGAAGTCGTTTGAAAGCTAGAATTGTACTTTTGTATATTGTTTAGGAAATGCTTCGAAAGAGGTGCTGATCCAGAAACCAACGAATACAGTGGCTCAGGTGGTGGGTTGAATGGTGGTAGTTTTATCTTTCCATTTGCGCAGCATAACCCTGCAGATTCTTTGGGAAATTTCAGAGCCTTGCAATGAGAACACACAATGCTCATAAACCCGATTACAACATTATAATAATCAGTAGATGAATCATAGCGGAAGGCTGTACGATAATAATCTGTCGGTACACCAGCTTGTCGTTGTACGCGTCTAGCTGTATTGTTTACTTGATGATTATCATCCGATCGATTAATAGATGCAATGCGACGTCTCTGTCTCAATCGATTATCTTAATTTCGTATAGCTTGATCTTCATGTGACTGAATTAATCGGGATTCTAATATCCGTTGGATGTTCAGGACTTTCAATCACTCGAGAATTTCTTGATCTTGTAGCCGTACGGCCTCTGCGACCGATGTTCCTACGTCTTATTGGCGGCATCTCACTCACTTAATCTGAAAGTTAATTGAAAACAAAATCAATACTATAATCTAACACTGTTTCTGACCGAAATTCATTTTTATATATAAGAGAAGAGAGAAAAAAGTTGCTGAAATTATACTCACTAACACCTATATTATAATGCACAAAAAATTTGAGCGCACGGTTAATTGTATTTTAAAATTTTCACTTTTTGCAGCAAACATAATAGCACTGAATAAGGCTCGTAAACAATTTTCACAAATAGCACTAATTAGGAACTTTTTAAAGTTTAAGCTTAGGCTAAGTAAAAAAATTGAGAAGTGAAAAGAAGATAACATGATTGACAAAGTTACGTGTTTGAGTTTCTTCTAAAAGTTTCTCATACATAGAAAAATAAGAAGTCAAAGTCAGTGTAAGAAAAACTTAAATTTTCCTATAACAGGATCAGAAATAATGGTTTTTTTAATTTTTGATTTCTTCTATTTGTCCAATCCCGCCCATATTTGCAGCAGAACTTACAATATGTAAACCAAACTTACATACCAAATTTTGTTCAAATACCGTTAGCAGGAGCAGAAATAATGGATTTTTAATTTGTGGTTTGTATGGGAGGTACCACGCCCCTTTGTCCAATTGGACCGAAGTATAAATCTAAACCACTCCGAGTGCCACTCAAACGCATACAAAAAATTTTATGCAAATCTGTCACTCCGTTCTTTAGTTATGCTGTGGCAAACACACGCCAAATCATTTTTATATATATGAGATTTATGATTTCTAATTCCCCGATAGATGAAAAATATTATATTCATTATATGCGTGAATTTAATTGTTTAAACAAATTTTTGTATAATCAGTATATACTGTCGTTTAATGAGTCTTTAAAGGATAATCCAAGACGGTTTTTTCGTATATAAAGTCAAAAAAAAAAAAACAATTCTTCCATCCCTAAAGGTCTAAAGCATAATAATATTGTTTCAAATTCGGCAGAAGAATCAGTAAACTTATTTAAGAATTTCTTTGAATCAAGTTTTACAAAAGATAATACTGTAAATAATTTTAGTAACTTCGACAATATTGTGCCTTGTGTTGATATTGGGTCTATTGATGTTTCTGATGAGGACATTCTGTCTGCTATTCTTAAGCTCAAAAATTCTTTTAAATCTGATCTGCATGGAATCTCTTCTTAAAAAATGCTCAACAGCTTTTTTAGTTCCTTTAAAAATTTTGTTTCAAAAATCACTTGATTCTGGATATTTTATTCAAAAGTGGAAAACTGCGACAGTCTTTCCAGTTTTTAAGTCGGGAGATAGAACCTTAGTTACTAATTACAGGCCTATTTCTAAGTTGCTTAACATTGCTAAAGTTTTTGAGAATATTATGCATGAAAAATTATAATTTTTAATAAAGAGGCATATTAACCCCAATCAGCACGGGTTTTTTTCTGGTCGTTCCACAACTACTAACTTAGCTATTTTTAGTAATTTCTGTTTAAATGAATTTGAAAGTGGTGTTCAAGTAGACACGATATACACGGACTTTTCTAAAGCTTTTGACAGAGTTCGCCATGATATTCTCTTATTTCAGCTTCACAAATTCGGTTTCCACTCCAATGTCTTAAATTGGTTGAAATCGTATTTGGGTAATCGGGTATGTACTGTTTGTATTGATGGTTATTATTCTAGTGCTTATTTTCCTACCTCTGGTGTTCCACAAGGTAGTATTCTTGGGCCTTTATTGTTCAATATTTTTGTTAATGATATTGGCATGTGTTTGAAAAATTCGAAATATCTTATGTATGCAGATGATCTAAAGATTTTTAAATCAATCTACACGTTGAATGATGTTACATTGTTGCAGGAAGATTTAGATAGGATTGCTATTTGATCTAAAGCTAATGATTTGCCATTCAATACTAAGAAATGTTTTAAACTGACATTCCATTGCTGTAGAAATACAATTAATTCGTCATATCATATTTATCATGAAATCTTGGAAGAAATTTTTGAATTTTCTGATTTGGGGGTAGTTTTTGACTTCAAATTTATATTCAAAAGTCACCTAGATTACATTATACCAAAAGCTTATGCGATAAATTCTCTGATCCTTACACAAAAAAGTTTTGTTCTCTGCTTTTGTACGTTCCAAAGTCGAGTATGCATCGGTTATTTGGAATCCTGTTGTATCAATTCATTCTATGCGGATTGAAAAAGTACAGAAAGTGTTTATAAGGCATGCTTTGTCGTCACTTAACCTTACTTCTCCTTTACCGTCCTATGAAAGGCGCTGTGCATTCATTTCGTTGCAAACTTTGGAGGCCAGAAGGAACATAGCGTCTGTTATGTTTCTTCATGCCGTTTTTTCGGGATATATTGATTGTCCGGATCTACTTGCACTCATACGCTTTAATGCTCCATCTCGCTCTCTCCGTCATATGTATACTTTTAATATTGTTATGCATTCGTCTAGTTATATTTGCAATGAGCCAATTAACAGGTCAATGATTTTGTTTAATAGATTCTGCAACAACATTGACCTTTGCCTGCCTCATAATGTGTTTAGGCAATTAGTATGTAATTTATTAAATTAGTTAAGTTATTTAAAATAAACAAATGAAATGAAATAAAATGAAAGTCACGTTTGGCAGGTCACAAATTTTGTGCTCTAAAACTTCCAATTAACAGACCTTACTGGAGATATTGGCATTTCAAACGGATCAATCGGCCCAATTTTAAAAGATAATTTTAATTTTTTTCCAAAATCACCGTGTAGTTAAAATCTGTGAAGAAATGATTTGAAGCTACCAGTTCATTATAAAACATATTGGAAGGGATATCGAGCAAAAAGTGGGGCAACTCTCAAGATATAGTGAAAATATTATTCAAACTGGCTGATATGCTGGTAATTTGTTTTGATTATCATGAAATTATGCCTTACGAGTTTCTTTTATCGGGCCAAGCTGTCGACAAGGAATATTTTTTCAGTGATATGCGTCTTTAATCTGAAGCTACTTGCAAAATACGCCAAAATCTTGGTCGTTCCGGCGGTGTATTAGACTCTTTCGAAAGTTAAAATACCGATAGAGAGGCAACAACAAAACAACATCGTCTATGAGATGCAATATAGAAGGAGTGAAAACCACATAGGAACAACAAAGGAATAACAACAAATGGAAAGCATGAATAGATTAGCCTTACGTGAAAAGGATTCATAAAATTATGATAGTTGGAAAGGACATATAAAGTCGCTAAATTTGAAAAGCGTGACCGTCTACATGTTTGAAAGGTACACGAAATTTCGAAAAAGAGCAGGGCAGCCTTAGTTTGGAAAAACGTAACCAGCAAAATCATTCGCCGTAAACAGGAACACGCAGTAATCATGCAAGTTTCAGACTATAAAATGAATGCACAAGAATCCCCAACCAAACTTCTGGCAATTCATTATAGATGTGTGCGGTTTGGCGTTGTCCAAAAGGAACCCAATTTGTATTCTGTTGGCCAAAGCGGGTAGTTCCTGGATGAGTGTTTCCTTCCGGCAGTCCAAATTTTACAGAGTAAGTCAAAATTGAGACTTTGAATGTAGGAAGGCCACTCATAGTAGATAAATTCGTAATAGTCAATGCCGGCTTAGCCGCTTGTGCCGATTCACCACCATTCCACTGCGACAGTTTTTGCTTAATATTGTCGCAAGTGACCCGCATTTCATCACCATTCGCTTCACAAATAAATCGATTGAGTTTCGCAAATGGAAATTCGGTTAATTCAATTGGCAACTATTCATCGAACTTCTTTCGGTATCCAGCTTTATTCAAGTAAATGGTGGCGCAAAAGTAACGTTAACTGTGGCTGTATTGAATGCTTTCTTGTGCATCATTTGGTTTTAACTCGTGAACCAATTGTACCTTATATGGAAAAGATGTAATATATGCAAAATTCTTTGCAAAGATCGCCTAGACATCTCTATTTGCTGCGAACGTCGTCTGGTGGAAGTTTCTGGGTTTTCCTCAATACTTGCTCGAGTGAATGGCCACTTTATTTCGAACTGCACGAGGTCTTCCAGCACGCGGAAGATCACAGATACCCCCTTGTTGCCAAAACGCTGAAGCAATCGGTAAATTGTTGGAGCATTTCGAACATGAAAAGAATTGCGATATGATTTGAATAATCGAATGCTGACTTTCAAAGTAAAATTGAACAACTTTGGTTCTTTGTTCTGTGCTGAGCCTTTCCATCATATATTTCCCAAGTATTATGAAGTTAATTCTGCAAAGAAATGAAAAGAAAGACTTAGGCAAAAAATTTATTCACTGATCAAAATTAAGCGTTACTTATGCGCCACCCTACAGTTCCAAATAACTTTCAGTGTAACGTTTAGCTCTAGAACAATAGAAACATTGTTTATGTTATGGCCTAATTTGATGATTTACACTATTCTATCGACATATTCAGAGATTATCCTTTCAGAGAATGGTGCATGCGTCCTTATTGGCAATCTATCCTGAGCCACGTAATTAAAAAACTCTTACTTTTCTAACCGCAATCGCACTTACAAAACACAAGATGCAGATCATTAAATCAGTCTATTGAAAAATAATGGATTTCGTTTTACTGCACCTGAGATTATATGAAGCTTTCGACGTTGAACACATTAGTAGTTCAATACTACCAGCTGAAAAATTCTTGTAGTTTGTAATTTTCACTCCGAAAGCAAATGCTAGTGAACTTCCTCCTCTATATTAGCTTTTAAAATTAATCTTTTATATTTTCGCAATCGATTTTCGCAATACTTTTATATGAGTTAATGCCAAGGACTAAAATCAATAAATAATCAAATAGCCTAGAACTCTTAATGCCCACTACCATTGTGCTGCAGCCACAGCCACGTTGATGAAATTTTTGTTTTGAAATGAATTTGCGAACTAATAAAAACCATCAACGTTGTCTACGACAACTGTCACAGAACACAGAGTATTATGTTAACAAGGACGCTGATAAAAAATCCAAAAGATATTCGACGCTGGAATGCCACATTTAACTGTGACATTGTTTGCGATGCACTTGGTCAAGAGACCTTTTTGGTCAATCAGATTTGTGTAGGAAATTCATCATTAGTAAGCACGTAAAGGCTAAAGTTGATAACTGAAGACAAGCAGTGATTGAGGCTGGCAAAGGGATGTAAAAAAGAAGTAGCAACTATAACTATGTCAATTTTTTAATGTCATTAATTTCCTTCAACTATGTCTAGTTTTTAGTGTTATATCGTGCATTGAATACAGCCTTATAGTTGATGACTTACTCTTTGCATAAAACCACATTAGTGGAATTTCCATAAGACATACGGTCTCTCCTTGAAGGCAAATCACTACAGATTTTTAGCCTTGTTCCTAATTCCTGGCGAGTGCTCCTCACTCTTATGCATACAAAGTTACGAGAATATCACATATATGTTGCACATCAACATAAATCTTTATTAACATTCAGCAGAGGAAAAACAACCTCAAAAAATATATGCATTGAATTTATAAGAGCAATAAATGAAGGTAAAAGCTACGTTGTGAAACAAGAAGAAGGGGATGGAGAGTGGGGGTTGAGAACACGACACTGGTAGCTGAATGCTGTCATAAGTCAAACTTTGATATTTCCCCCTTGTTATCCCATTAGCATTTCGCCAATAAGCTGTTTTTCTCAAAGAATGATACAAACATTGAATCTAATTTCTAGTCTTAAGGGTTGAGCAAACAGAAAGTTGTCAAAATACCACCAGTCAGGGGCGCTGGGAAGGGGACAGAAATATGCTTACTTCAAAATCCAGTCAATATTTTTTTTTCTGTGGAAAACGTATGAATTGTCCAATTTCTATTGCCTGCGTATTTGGATAATGTCAAAAGCACAAGCTGATATAAGAAAGGTCTCATGCATACCAACATATGATTGTATGTAGATGACTGTGGCCATATGCGCTGCTATCTTTGTATCTATACGAAGAAGGTATTGGAATTGGTTACATTACATTGTTATAATATGACAATGAGTCTTATAAATTCTTATCTGTGTGCTAACAGCATTGACCTAAATTTATGACCATTTTTTGCACAGGAAAAGCGCTGTGGAATTCTTTGTGTGGGAGGGTTGAGAACATAGCAGGAATTCTCAATATAAATACCTGGGTACAGGGTATTTCAGTGGTTAGTGAATCTGAACGATGAACGAAAAGAGATTTCTAGAAATTCAAATACTATCTTTAGGCGATGGATTGGATGCATTAACTTTAGACATTGGTAGGTGATTAGATTTCGTAGCCTTCAATTGTATCTTTTTTATGTTTACGTCGGATTTAGATACAATTTAAAGGTGAAAATAGAGAAGTACGGAAATTTCAATCAGAAAATTTAAATCAACTGATTGCTGTATATGGTAAAGTAAGAGCAGAAAACCATTATTTTTGCATGGCATTGAAGACTTTATTTAGGCTCAAATGAGGGCTGTTTTACTCCATAACTAGTTGATATTTTGAAAGGAATATGTGGTACTCACTTGCTGTCAGGTCCAGACTACAGGGTGGATGCATGAGAACCCAACCCAACCAAGTTTCTAGAGCTTCTAGCGAGTTACTGAATGGTCAGGAGTTGTCCAGATGGGCACAATTTGCCTGCAATTGGATGATTCCCTAACAATTTTATCAAACATCAAAACCGTCGTGACCCCTAATCGTGGCTTTCCATCTTCTGTGCTGTCATGCGCTTGACCAGAAACAAAAAAAAAAAAAAAAACGATCCAAAAATGTTATGAAAAATAAGCCAAAAAATTACCGAGGCGAAACAAATAAAAAATGACCCAAAAATTAAAATGAAGTACGCAAAAATAAATGAAAAAAATGCAAAGGCACTGGATTATTTATCACATAAATTATCATCCAAACGAACTATATTTTGAAAAATAAATCATTTAAAATCTTATATTATATGATCTTTTAAATGTGCAAATATTTTTATTCTTATGTATATCAGATTCATCACATCGAACTATTTCAATTCAATAACAGTGAATATTCGGAAGAAGTTATTCAGTTAAGGAATATGTTAATGTTAATGTCTCTTTTTTCCACCAAATTTCAATCCCTAGAATTTAATTTGCTTCGTCTTTTTAGTCAGGAAATTCCATCAATTAGTTGAACTGAGGCAATACTTAGATGGAATTCTTTATTCCACGAAACTGATTAGAAGACCGAAATCAAATAAAAGTCACACGATTTTTTTTTTAGTTTTTTTTTTTTTTTTTTTTTTTTTTTACAATTAAATTTTTTTACAAATATTTATTTTTTTTTGTTACAATTAAATTCTTTTCCAAATATTTATTTTATTTTCGTAAAATTTATTTATTTTCAAAAATTTGCTCAATTTTTTTTTTAAATTCGCGTTTTTACTTTTAATTCTTTTATTCTTAACGTAACCGACCCGGGTTGTTCTACAGTGCAGCCATTAAATGGCAATAAAAACATTTTCTATAATCGACTTCCCACAAAAAAATAACCTACATTAAATTATCAACGACACAACTTTTTGCTCAATCTTCAGTAGATAATTTGGTATTTTTAAAATTTCATTATACTTCATTTCTAAAGCGTAAGTCATTTCAAGGACTTATTCATCTTTTGTTAATAAATATGTAACAAATTTTACATATTAACATCCAATAGCTTGTGAAATATGACTACGCTCCTTTTCCGATCATAATCTAAAATAAATAAAAAAGTTGGTGACGATCAGCATGGCCGCAGTATCGATTTTTCAAAAAGGATTCCGATTTCGCCCTCTATTTGGATATATTGCTGTGTTAAAACAGGGGGTTGATCGGACAGTGTTTTTATTTCATATGAAAGAGAATGAGAAAAACGGGGAGTTAAAGTATTTATAATCCAATGAATTTTATTTATTGGCAAGGTTTTACCTTTTATTTCTGGGGTTTACAAAATGGAGATTATTTTTCCAAGCAGGGACTTTCAACGTTCAAATACGTAGTTTATATATCGGATGTAAAATGAGTACTGATGCTTGGGCGATCGGTAGCTGAAAGTTAGAATACCGCTTTATTGCACTGCTAGAACGATAGAGTGAAAGCTCTTTCCTTAGCTGTGGCGGGCGTGTACTTAAAAATTACAACTTACAACTATCAGGGTAAGGAAAACCTGTGCACGTAAACAGCTGTCTATATCGATGGTACACAAATCAACACAAATCATCACATCCCTTCTCTAAAGATAACCTTGTGATTGATAGCAACACAACACTTAATTTTTATGACCATTTTAATGGCTTATTAAAAGGGACGTGACACTATCCAGTTTTTCCTGACACATACTTCATTCCATCCTAGAAGCAAATATACCCAATGTCCTCCGTGTCATACCTTTACTCAATGCTTTTCTAATATAACATGTAAATATCTTGCGATTAATAATAACTCACTGTTAGATTTTTAACAATCAGTTGGTTATTTTGGCTTGGTTATTCTAAGTATGTCGACGCCCATGTATGTAAATATATATATAATTGCACCTTTAAACCACCAATACTTCATAATACATGTCTGTTCAACATGTTTAGTGCTTTATAGAATATGACAATTTCGTTGCTGATACCGACTTACTGTTACATTTTTATGACTTTGACCGCAAACCAAATTTTGACTTACCAAATTTTGTTTTTGTGTACTCCTAATAGTTCATTAGATATAATCGTTCAATCAAGATCAATCAAGACCTAATGTAGATCATGATTCCTTCCTGAGCGACGTAAATATACTGCATCGATTTGCAGATAAAAATTCGGTTCATGAAATTATTTAGCTTTATGGAAATGGATCCAAACAGTTTTTCATTCAATGTTTATCTCGAAACTGCCCTTACGTTTGGTTGGACTTGACAATTTCCACTATTTGATCGACATTTTCCATATTTTTCCTGAATCTTTGACTTTAAGATTAATGGAACGGGATCGATGTAACCAAAATTGCGCACTGGCCGTTACAGTATCAGAAGTTACATTTCCAGCCCCTTGGCTTGCATTTTCGCTTTTATCGAAGAAAAACTGTACAATATGGCATATTGTCTTTTTGCTAGTGTCGAATGTTTACACGTCCCCAAACATTACTGAGTCAAACAGTCACAAAACTATCTGGGTAGATTTTTGGGAACGAAATCTTATCTTCTTAACCCCACCCAGTTTAAGTGGGCCACATTTAAATAATCCGAGACATAGATTACTAAAGCCATGTATTCTTTTTTAAGCCACCTTAAAACAAAATTTGCAAATTATTCTCCAGAAACGTCTGTCTGAAGTAACCGGTATTTTTTTAATGTTTCATTTAAATAAGAACGAATGAACTTTCTTTCTTCAGCAGAAATGCTTTCCTAAACGTATGGAAGTAAAATTTCGCATATATTTCGTATTAAAACTTATCTTTTGGCCCCCATAACATTTGTTTTAAATATGTGGCAATCACTAAATACTTGCATCTGGATCTGGTAGACAGATCCTGTGTTACACACCCACGCACACACACACACGCATAAACTAGACCAACAACTTTCCAAGTAGCAGAGAATAGGATGTGGCTTGTTTGCCAACTATCTTGCGTGGGGGAGAGACCCAAACAATTTCCAGCATTAGGACCTATAAATCTTATTTTACGAACTTAACAGGTTAAACGTATGAAGCATAGTTACAGGCATACAGTAGCTGTAAGTAAAACCCCCATAAACTATGTTCTAAATGTTATCTACATATGTGAATTTTTACATGTTACCAATGATGTAAAATATACCGACACTAACACATATTATCCCAAAACTATTTTAGGAAAAGTACAAAATGAAGCAAAAGGTAGCATTTGTGTTATATTTTACGGGATAAACTATAAAATATGTTCAATATGCTTGATTCTGTTTCACCCTAGTGGTCATAAGTTAGATAGGCCATTCTAGTTAATTAAGATAAGAGTCTCCTTAAGGATCATAAAATAGCAATGAAGTATTATTCATAAGTACCGCAAATAAAAAATGAAGTGGTTATTTCAAGGTTATTTTAATTATTTTTATTATCAGAAATAACGATTTAATGACTGTCGGTGGAAAATAATGGCTTAGATATTCTTAAGGAAGTCAAAAGTAATGCAATATGAAATTCTGAGTAGATACGATTCTTGGTGATCTTAACTAAAAGGAAGACAGAGGTTTTACGACCATAACTAAATATGTACGATCTGCCGTTCTTCAAACAGGATGAGATTAGACTTGCTCATTTTTAGACTTGCTCAAAGGGACCTACGATTCTGAACGTCACGGTTTGAAAAAGTAAGTACAAGACTTGACGATTACTCGACTACTCAAAATGTTTGTCAGGCATTTCAAGGTGACCGCCGCTCAAATAATGATAGGCGGCTATATGTGGGTTGAACCCGCAATCATGATAGTCGCGTATAATAAACCGTCGCGCCACGGTCGGTCACAGTTAATGTTAATGTTAATGCTAATGACGTAAGCTAGGTATTAATCTTTCTTAACGTATTTTCTCTTGGAATCTAAATAATTTCGTATAATATAGGAACATTTTCCCAAAAGCATTGAATGATGACGCCAGCTCTGACTAAATAAAAATGCAGTGTTCGAAATGTTAAAAAGTTATATGCAATTTTACAGAGAAAACCTCAAATATTCATACACTTGCACCCATTAATCATTGTCGATAAGAAAAGATGCCAATGTTATTTGTAGTCTCATTTTAAGTACTGGTTCATGATAAGTTTTCCTAACAATAATCTCAAATAAAAACTGACTTTGCCTTGTTTAAAAACTGAATTTTGAGACAAATATTTTATTTCTTTTGAGAATTTCTTACAGTCAATTAATATTCAATATCAAGCAGTGACTCCAGTCTGGCAAAAACAGTGTTCGAAATATTGGAAAGCTATTCTGCACTTCTTGAAGTATCGGATTTTTTTTAATTCATTCTGAAAATATAAACATATAAATGACAATCAAATAAGAGCTGCACAGAATTTTGAAGTTTATTTCAGACATTGTTTCGTGAAATTTTAAACACGAAGGCTTTCACTTATATGCCTGGTGTGGACGCTTTTAAAAACTAGATTATGAAACGCAATTGTTTCTTGGCATCCCTTTACACAATTTCCAGAGAAAATAAATCGAAATGGAGCAGTGGTGCCTAGACGTAAAAATACAACGATTGCATCACCATGCAACATGATTTAGGTAAATATAGTCTTCGGCAAAATTCAATTTAAATATGTAGAACAATTAATTTGTGTGGAAAGTGATGGATGTGACAATGTTTACATCCTTATTCCTCTAAACTTAGGTCACTAAACGCATGACGAGTGCCAAATTTCAGTGATTTTGGTCCAACTGATTGAAAGAATATGTAAGCTAAATCTTCCATTTGTATGGAATGTTTCAGTTGGGCTGTCGTTACCTGCTCGATTTCTCTGTTTCTAAAAGAAATTATAAATATATGCTAGCCAATCAGCCTCCTAATTAGAAATAAGAGCAGAAATACAAGGAATAGATGTTTGAAGTGTTTGAAGTTTGATACGCATCATTGTACATATATTTACGAGCCTACGGAAGTATACCATTTTGCCTCGCAGTTGAAAAAATGTGTCGAAATGAAATTCCAACGCAACGTTGATATTGCTTTGTATTTTGCTAAAAACTCACAACCAGCTATGGCAGATGAGCTACGATATTTACGTGTGACTAAACTGAATTCTGAATTGCCCTGCAAAAGCAACCGCCCATATCGGTCAAGGTCTGGGCCGCAATAACTGTAACAGGGCGCTCACCACTCATATTCATTGAATATAGCGTAACTATTAATCAAAAAATTTACCGTAAATAAATTCTAAATAAATAATGCTATGTTCCCTTGAATACGTAAACAATTCGGTAGAAACTTTGGGCGTTTCCACAAGAAAAGTTTTCCAGCTTCAATTCTTTAGAAGGGCCACCATCCTCTTCGTTTTTATACTTTGTGGATTTTTCCATACGGTCCAATCTGGGAGCCAAAGTATGAACTAAAAAGCATAAAATGGCTAACGCTTTCAAGATCGCTTTTCGGCGATGTTGGGACAAAATACCATAAAGCCACTTTCGTGTGGCGTGTAATGCTATTATCCGCGCTGAGGAAATAACAACAACAATAACGGTAACACATTTTTTTTAAATGTGAAATGCTTTTACGATATGCTGTTTTTAAATAAAAAAAAATGAAAACTGATAAAATTACAAACATACTATATGCAATTGCTAACACTTCTAGCGTTACCACCAGCATTGCTTGTGCAAAATTAGAAAATTGGAGGTACCAGAAGGAAACCATGATCCATTTCTCTTTTCTTGCAGTAAATTGTTTTATAAAGTGATAGAAGACAGAAAACATCTGTTCGCAGATTTTAACGCAAGGATTTTTTTAGAAAAAATACCAAAATATCTCTTAAAATTTGGACTGGTTTATCTTTGCTGTGGGCTGTTTATAATACTTGTAAGAATTTGTTTGGTTTTTTAGTAAATAATGGCGCACATTATAGAAACCATCGAAATCACCGTATGCGTTGTATAAAACCAAGCGTAAGTCAAAAACTGATGATATCTCTCACTATATACTCACTTTTATAGGAAACCGGTTTCCGAGTTATTTGAAATACCGACCGAAACAAAACCAACGGAGTTTTCTCTATGGGGCAAAATTAAATGGGAGATATAAATTTTTCATAATCAAATGCGCCCATCACATTTTGAATCTATTTGCAATATTTGTTTGGCGTACCTGTATTACACAGAAACATCGCTGTCATTTAAGTATTAACTCTTCAGCCCTCTGAGAGTGGCCAAACTGTTCATTACATGAGCGAAAAATGTATGATTTTTATATAGAGTTGCCAAGTATTGCAGAAACCAAAATGTATTTAACAAAGGACATACGATTCTAGTTACAACAGACACTTGTTTGTAGTGTGGACTCTAAACCCACTAACACACAAGCAAACGAATACGGGATATATTACAATATGTTATCCAATTATTATTATTTTATTTAGAAGGTGATTATTGGAATCAATTCAAAAGTATATATTTAGAAGATAGTATGTATACACCTTTAAAGAAATGTTGTGAAAAGTTAATATAGAAGCGAAATTTGATTTGTTTATATTTAGGTCAAGAACTGTGGAATAATCAAACGTTTTGGGCTAGAAGTCTATATTTCGCAGGTGTTTATATTGCTTGTATAGGGTGACTTTTCAAGATTTAAGGTTTTCAGGTTGGCAGCACTGGTTGGTAGCGGCGTCCAAACGTCATCTGTCAAAGTGAAAGGTGTACAATATAATCTGTCATTTCATCATGGAAAGACTAAAATAGGAGCTACGATTGCAATTCGTTGAAATTTATTATCAAAATTCGTGCTCTGGGACAAATCTGCATCGTTTTCGCACCAAATTTACTTTGTTGGACATAAAACCATCGACTCGAATGCGTAGAGTGCGTACTGAAGAAAATGTTGCAGCTCCAGCGACCAGTATTAATGACGATCGTGAAATGTCCATTCGTCGCCTTTCTCAGCGATTGGGCATGTGTTACTCAACCACAAGTAATTTTTTTCCCCCCCAATTGGCTAAGTTGAACTTGGTTGACATGTGGCTTCATCAGGACGGTGCAAAATCCCACACTGCTTGTGAAACAGTGAATATGTTGCTTATCTCTTGATTTGGCTCTGTTAGTTGGCCCCCAAGATCTTGCGATTTAACGCTTCTTGATTATTTCTTGATGAGTTTTGTCAAGTAGTTAGTCTATGTGGACAAGTCGAACACTATTGAAGGCTTACAGGGTAAATGCTCGAAAAAGTGACGAAAAATTGGACCTTCCGAATGCACATTTTGGAACGGAACCGCGGACAACATTTATATGAAGTTATCCTTAAAAATTAAATGGCAAAAACCAGTTTATAGATTCCAATACAAATGTTAATGTATGATGTAAATTTGAGTATTTTATTCGATTTGAAAAGAAAACTAGGATTATAAAATCACTCTTTATTTCAAGTATAGACGTTTTCAACATTTTCCCAGAATTTGATCAATATTTTCAATATTTCATAGAATGGCTGTTGTCCGATATGTAGCTTGTTTTTATAAATAATACGATGCTTTGGCAGTCAATCTTAGTTCATGCAATGTCGTCAAAGTTTGAATAGCTTGAATAAACGCACATGTCATTTGTGCATACTTATTAGAGTAAAGATTAAGCTCTTTCAAATAATATTTCCGCATGTGAAACAATTATGCAAACATCAACGACTTCGGGTTATGAAATCACGGCCTTACCAACAAATTCCGGGCGCAACGGGTGGTTTTGAAAAAAAAGGAATCGAAAAACAACTATAGCAGGGCTGTAGTTGAGGTTTTAAATTTGGACCTCATACTTCTAAGGAGACTGCGCAACAATACCTCAAAGTAGGGCACCTCGGGAATTTAAAAATTTTAAAACGATACAACTTCTTAAGTTTTTATCCGATTTAAAAAATGTTACCCAATATATATTTCTCTGGTTGAAGAAAAAACATAGCTTTATGTATGTTTTATCTCCTAAACTTTACGAATTATTCGACTTTTAGTTCATTTTTTTGCTAATAGCGAAAACTAATTTCACCCAATTTTTTTGAAGCTGTTTTTTGTTGTGCTAATAACAAAATTTGTAGTTCCTAAAAAAAAAAAAAAAAAAATTAAACACAGAAACAATTAGTTAAAAATTATATGTAGCTAAAATTAAAAATTAAAAAATTAGGTTATTCACAATATTTTGCCAAAAAAAGTTAGCCAGATTTTTTTTATAATTACAAAAACAAAACTTGTTAAAAACGTATAACCATTTTTTCAATTTATTTTATATTATATGCGCAACTAAAATATCGCTGTTGTTTTTTTTACAAAAACACAACTTTATTGTGAAATCAAGTTGATTTCGTGCCTCTCCGCGTATTGCGGGCGTTTCTCGTGCAGAGCTCGGCTCAACCTCATTAATTGAAGTCGATACCGATACCCAGTGATGGTTTCACTTGGTTTCAATAGCTCGGGATACCTAATATTTTTCATGTGTAATATAGTTGAACACAAATTTACCACCTGGCAGTGAAACTGCTATTTTGATAGTACATTCCTAATGTTTAAGTGACGCATACACCAGTATAATTTTATATCGGTTTCACCAACCTTTTAATTGACACCTGTGTATCTGTACTCACAGGAATAGTTTTTTGATTATATGCAATGAATATATAATAACTCGCAATTCATATTTGACATCAGTTGCAATAAGGTAGGTATGGCAATTATATTGAAATGTAACCCTTTGTGCTCTATTCTATTTGAAAATTCAAAAATTCAAGTTCAGGGTAAAGTCCATCTTTTATTACAATTTTGTAAATCGGATAAATATTTAAGAAGTTGTATTGTTTTAAAATTTTCAAATTCCCGAGGCGCCCTAATTTTAGTCATTGCGGTGCGGCCCCTTTAGAAGTAAATCTTAAACTCGGCCACACCTCTGCTACAGGCATATGAAATTTCATCAAATTCGGCTCACCCACTACTTGTGTAAGACTATCAACTTTATAAAAGAGATCACCACAAGGTTTGAATAAACAAACGAATGGCCAGTTCTTGGTTTCGATTTTGAGCACTACAGCCATAGTACTACGAACATAGAAAAAAATATTTCTGAAATTCGGTATACCTGCGTAATTGACGTTGAAAACTGGTCTTACTTTTTGGCCAAGGCGGTATTCCCATGTCTTTCATTTAGTATCTTTCGAAATTCTTATTTTATATAAAATCCTCCACTCCAAGGCACGGCTTACAGCTTACCATACAATTTTCTAATTAAAGTCACTGCCATTCCACAAGCTAAGGCTGACAGCAGTTGCAACAAAAAAAAAAATAAAATAAATAATAAATAAATAAAAAAAAGCCGGATGCGTAAAAGTGTTAGCGTTAAACTTTTATATATATATACTCTGTATGTATATACTGTATATGTATAGGTGTATACAGAATGCTTGCATATATGAGCGTTAACAATACATACGAGTATATATGCAATAAGTAGTAACGGCAACAAAAAAGAAAATGGAATAACAAAACTACAGCTAAGAGAACAGTTTGTGTTAACGCCTTTTGGATTTAGAAAAGTAGCTGTTGGCGCTTTTCTTGCACGACGTAGTTACAACATGTGCCATAGCTTAGCCATTTTAGAGAAATTCTTCTCAGTTTCTTTGCAACACACCATCAGGACAACGACGAGAAATCACAACATTTTTCGTTGTCATGTATCTTATTCTGCTACATCTACACCGTATGCAAGATATACAACACACACACATTCTCCAATTTAGACACACGCACATATATAGGTATAAACCAAACCGACAAATGTTGCATGTGACAAGTATTAAATTCTAGCAACGTACATGTCTAAAAGGATTCATTCGCATGTATAACTGCCTTGTAAAGATCTTGCTGCATGTGTAACTACTGTAGCTGTGCTTCCTTATAGCAATGGCAATGTGACATTTGTGGATTCATGTCGGTGTTAGTGCAGTTGGACATATTCATTTACAATTCTAATTTTCATTTTCCTTGGTTATTTGTGTGTCTATGTGTGCGTGTGTATGTTTAAAATGTTAAAAGGAAAACTTTTTGCATAAAACATTCGCACATATATTTTACAACACAAGCTGTTAGTTGGTAGAGCAAATGCACACAAAAAAACGTCACGTGACAGCATACAATTTATTCATCGAAAAATCACGCATACAAGTAAGAAAAGCAACGGAAAATATTATTAGAGGAGGACATTACAATATTACATGTGGCGAGGAATCCGTTGCTTTTTAAATAACAAACCGAAAATTGTGGCCTAACGGAGGACAAACAAATGTTCAATTGGCGCAATAATTACTGATGAGTTGCTTGGTAATTTTATTAAGGGAAATAGCAATAGACAACGAGTTGAGGCCTTTTGTTAAGGATATTTCAACAAAACTAAATTGGTATCAAATTGCATGGAGAAGTTATTACGGAATCCCACCAATTATGTGCCAAAACGCCACTTTACGGCCAGGACTTGCCTTATTGATTTCAAGAAATCGTAGTAGGGCTAAAATTTATCATCACATTTGAGAAAAATATCCTATTTCCACATCTCAAAAAATTTGCTTAAGTTTGCATTCAAAAAAATTGCTACATTTCAGTTGCAGGCATCCAGCGTGCCAGATCGCCCTCGTTTATTTTACAAAATTTCCGATTACGCTCCATCAAAGTTTCAAAGTAATCCACAATTCAGGCAGTCGTATAGGCACATTAACACTGAACTTGATGCTACAAATACCAGTTTAAATGTCACCGTCGGAAGTTCCAAATAATGCGTCATTTTCATTCTTTCTTTTATTCCCAGTCCGCCATTGGTGAATTGCAAGCTGAGACAGAAACATCACCACCTAAGAAAGCACGTATGGATTTCTTCAGTGTAGTCTCGTCCCCTCTCTCATTACTGCGTAATCGATTCTCCAAAGCCACTTTATAAAGCAGTACTTCAGTTAAATGAAAACAAAAGTTTGAAGAAAACGAAGACGACATTGAAGTCCTTCGTGTCGGTGCACGAAGATATAGAGATCTCCGCTAATGAATCTAAAGAAGGTGAAGAATCATTCGGTACCGATGCAACCTCCGCCGAAAGAGAATTGGAAATTGGCGATAACGGTGACAAGGAACTGCCACTGATATCAGTAGAGAAGCAAATATCTGCTTTCAGCGACAACGTTTCTAAACATAAGAGATGCGTCGTTGTGTGTATTCATTAAGTTTTGGATTTGTTGGCCAAGATTCCGCAATTCTTTAAACCGGCTTTTTGTCCGAAATTCCATTTTTTCAAAGACGAAATTTTCGAATATCCAATTTAACCACAATTTCTTTCGGTTAACCGCTTTGTGGAAACATTGTGGAAACATCTCAGTGACGACATATTAAATGAATAGAATTAAGATTTTAAATCTGTGAAAGTAACCGAGAATTGTTTTCGATCCAGTATAATTTGCTACTGCCGTTAGTTTGATAATAACTTCACATTCATAACCCTTAAAATTAGAGAACAAATTTCCGGATTAATTTTATGCCTTGTATGGCTATTTTTTTACTCCATTAAGGATATATATGCGATAAAGTTTCGGATCGAAATGTTTCTTAATATATATTTAACATAGAAATTAGGCGTTATCTCGAAAAATAGAGTCGGCCCTAAAACAGTTTTCAAATATATTTTATATTAATGATAAATTGAACTGACTAAATGTATAGTAAAAATAAATCCTTTATTTTGAAATAGACCATTCTGTTATCTGTACCTAGCATTGGCCAAGCGCAGTCGGGTTACGCACTGAAAAGGCTACTCAGACAGTTTTATGATTGTTTGACTCGCTATTGTTTTAGAACGCAAAGAGAAAGTACGTAGGGGTTTGCAAGATTTCTCTAATAACAACGAAAACGTAAGCCAGATGGCTAAATGTACGAAAATTATGACAATCCCGCACAAGTTCGCTTTCATCCATTCCAATTCCGTTAATTTTATTGTCAAAATTGCACCTCGCCCTGGCCATTTGTAAAAAAATATCGATAGCACAATGGACAACTTCAAATCTAAGCCAAACAAAGCGAGGAGCTGAACATTGCACAGAACCATTTGAAGAAGTTTAGATGCAGACAGAAGCTCAATGCACAGGTGCCATACGATGTAACACAAAAAACTTCAGCGATCAAACGTCCATCTGTGAATCGCTGCTGCTGATGATGACTGGTGATAAGAGATTGGTCACTTGCAATAACGTCAAGCGAAACCTATAGTGAGCCGGCGCAAATACTGTCCAAGTCAGGGATGGCGGTCAAAAATGTTTTCTTTTGCTTTCGGAACTGTGCTGTCAACATATAAACCATCTGAGGTCAGAAAACTTCCAGAAGAGCTTTGGCCATTAGGAGGGATATTGTGTTTCACCAGAACAGCAACATGCCACACTAATCAACGGTGAGTCGCCAGAATCAGCGGTTGGGCACTTAAGGGTATTACATATTTTGGAGTGAACAATTTTGGTATCGATTGACCACCATCTTATCTGATTTTTATAATAGTTAATGCATAAATGGTGAAAAGATACAAAAAATTGCCAATATTGCAAAAATAGATCCAGTTCTTTTGTGGTCAAGTTTTCCCCAATAAATCTAGGTCGAAAACTTGTGCCATCTGGTGTACACTCTATTAAGAAGGTGGGTCTATCATGCTTTATATATTGGTTTAGACCATTTTCCAGTGACAATGGCTTATTTTTAGTATTTTTCAGAATTAATACCTCCAATTTATTAGACGATCCCTAAAAGACTATTTGTGATGCGATTTTTCTTTCCACATGATATCCATACTTGTGCTTTCAACTGACATGCTAAGATCAACACAGATTGACCTGTGGTAAGTCAATATACATATAAAGTTGTTAGGCTACTGACTGACTGACGGACTGATCCTCGCCCAGACCAAATGACTCATAAGATCACGAAAATTGGAGTATACATACTTCTGATAGAGTACATTTGCGATAAGAAGGACTTTTTAAAATTCGTACTTTTAAGAATAAACACAGGGTGAAAAGGAACGAACGTGGTGTTACCGCCCAGCTAAAACCACCAGAGCTAGAATAATAGGAATTGGTGTGTGCACTCCCCTTCCAAGTAAGAAGAAAATGTGGCTTTTAGGGCTACAAAAGAGGGTAAAAGAGGACTAATCAGCTACTTTTACCAAGCTCATACGGCTAGACATAGATATGTCATCCCAGCAAACACCCAGTAAGAAGAAATTTGCTTAAACGCATATTTTCAGGAATAAGAGCTGGAATCATAAAAATGTGCGTACTCATCTTTCTTAAATATTCGACGCGAAGTAAGAAAGCAATTCTGCGCCATTATTACTTTCATAGAGTGAAGTAGGTTTGGAAATGAATACAAATTACATAGTTTTCCACAGAAAACGATTGAAGGTAGATTGATACAATTGGGAGAGTGTTCATTGCCTTTCAGCGTGATGTGCGAGTAGCAGCAACCAATTTTTTTTAATTGCTTACTTTTATAAAACAAAGTCTGTTTAGAAAAAATGTGACCCTTAGGCGTAAATAATGGACAAAAATAGTCAAATCATTCGTAACTCGTGACTGAAACTAAAATAATCTCCACTTTGTTGCTATAGTCGCGTTCTAAAAGGGAATTTCTCCAAAGAAACTAGAATCGTGAGATTGGGTGTATAAATTCACCTTTTAGTTTAAGCGATGACTGAGGAAGGATTTGAGAACAAAGCTGATACCATGACTGATACTGGAATTACTAAAATCAACGTTATAATGACGTAAGCGCGGGACGTAGGTATATTTTCTGCAATGCATTCTTTCAATGGTAGCTGTTCCATTGAAAAAGGCCACAATATTGATACACTGGATTGAAACAAATAAAATTGAGAGTGGAGATTCCTCTTTCAAAGTATGAGAGCGATAAAGACCAATTTTCAGAATTTTCAGCTTTTAGGAATATAAGAGAGGATAGAGACGTCAATAATAAGGCCATCTCACAAAGGAATGGCTGAAGTTAAAACCATTAGTACACTCTTCTTACATCGTGGTAGCGCATTTTGAAATTTGTTTTTTTAAGAATCATGAAATTGGATATATGCGTTCAGTTATGTAACACCATAAAAATACCAACCAAATACCAAATACCAACATTTAAATTAGAATAGGAGGAAAACTGAACCAGAATAAATCTGAAGCCCGAAGCTGAAAAGATCAAACTTAAGGAACACATACGTCTTGCGGTTTGTCCACACTTTAATAATGAATTTTGCGAAAATCGTGTTGTTAGGGAAAAACTATAGACGAGATGGAACAAAACCGATGCCATGGTCTGGACTAAAGTGCTGTAGTGGCATTAAAGTAAGATGTATTGTCAGAAATTTTAATTTTATTAGAAGCTAATGTGAGATAAAAGCATTGAACATCCCTCATTAAATTGTTGAGGTCAGAATCATCGAAACTAGTAAAGACACTCCCCAGTCAGTCCTAATAAATTGCAAAGGAGTTCAACTTCGGGTTTAATATTTCCTTAAAAAGTAGAATCTCACGTATGAAGTTACGGGCACTTTCCAGTACTTTATATCGGTTTTTTCGGAAAGTTCGTTCGGTTTTTAAAAGAAATTTATTTATAAATCTATATGTACATACAAGAAAACAAATATTTTAATCTATTATATAACCTCCCTTTTTAATAACTTCTTCCCACCTTTCTGGGAGCTTTTAATTCCTCTCTCTCTTCGTTATGGAAATTCAAATCGTTCAAGTGGTTACTCAGACTGCCAAATAGGTGACAGTCGGACGCGGCGAGAACTAGAGAGTACGGTGGGTGAGGGTAAATTTCTCACCCAAGCTCTGACAGTTTCTGAAAGTGTGAGTGTCATGATGGAAGATGACGTCTCCTCTATTGATGAGCTTCGGCCGTTTTTCTTTTAATCCCTTGGTGTGATTTTAGATAAAAAAACTCCCTTCTATAAACATATTCAATTATCTAGCGAGAAGGCACTGCGTTCATTTAGGACATTATGGCCATTTTTAAGCAGACTACCGAGTCTAAGCCTTGCAGATAAGAATCTTATTTACAAGTGTATTATAAGGCCTGTAAAGTCTTTCGCTTCACCTATATGGCACAACGCGACAAAGAGCCACTTACGAAAAATGTAAATTCTTCAAAACAAATGCTTAAAAATGGTATTTAACAAACATTAGAGGTTCCGCACTTCTGTGCTACATGAGGAAACAGGATACGAACTTTTTAAGGATTATTTTAAAAGATTAAATGATAACCATCTTAATAAGATTCACTATTCTCCTTTTTCCGCAATAAGAGAATGTAACGATTTATAAATAACTTAATAAAGGGAATTTATCAAACTGAAAATTTGATAAATCTTGCACATAATCACTCTTTGAACAACATTTTTTCTATTAATGTTTGGCTTTACTATTTATTTTTGTTTTGCAAGTGAAGGTTTTTAAACTTTTTACCTTCCAAATCAATTGTAACTCCATTCAATTTATTCACTTTTATGTAATAATAAGATTTAGTTGCTGCAATATCTTGGAATAAAACTTAAAAACTGTACATAAGGTGTGATCAAAAAATAACCGTTCTTTTAAATTTTTTCCAAAAAGTATTTATTTATTTATCAATTTCTATTTTATTTCTTTTAAAGTAGTCCCCCTCAGGTAATATACACTTGTGACAGCGTTTCTTCTAATCCTTGAAACACTTCTAAAACGCGCTTTTTGGTATCGCCAACAGCTCCTGTTTCGATTTTTATTTTATCTCCTCAATCGTAGCAAAACACTTTCCTTTCATCGGTGTCTTCAGTTTTTGGAAGAGAAAAAAGTGAATACGGTGGTTGAGGCATGATTGCGGTTTTGTTTTTGGCCAAAACCGCACGCACAAGCGTTATCATGGTGCAAAATCCATAATTGGGTTTTCCACAATTCTGTGCGTTTCTGACGAATTGCCTCGCGCAAACGGCGCATAACTTCGGGGTAGTGTTCTTTATTGACCGTACGACCTTGTGGCAAGAATTCATGATGCACCACACCATCGCAATCGAAGAAACCAGTGAGCAAAACCTTCACATTTGACCGAACTTGACGTGCTTTTTTCGGTCGTGGCTCTTCTGGACGCTTCCATTGGGATGATTAGGCTTTGGTTTCAATGTCATAGCCATACACCCATGATTCGTCACCAGTTATGACCTTTTTGAGGAAATCTGGATCGTCGTTGATGACGTTCAACAGCTCCTGAGCGATGTCCATGCGACGTGGTTTTGCTCAAAATTTAGCAAATTTGGAACAATCTTCGCTGCCTCACATTTTATGTCTAAAACATCCATAAAAATTGCTTTGCATGAGCCGAACGATATGTCAACATCAGTAGCAACCTCTCTAATAGTGATTCGATGATTATCCAAAATCATTTTC
The DNA here is from genome assembly GCA_019455685.1 of Philornis downsi. NCBI lineage: Eukaryota > Metazoa > Arthropoda > Insecta > Diptera > Muscidae > Philornis > Philornis downsi. The sequence goes on from JAHXMU010000037.1 coordinate 2,342,869, forward strand.
TTTACTGCTTCAATGTTTTCATCGATTGTTGACGTGCCCGGGCGACCAGGACGAGCATCGTCATTGACATCTTCTCGGCCTTCTTTAAACCAGTTATACCAAAATTGAACTTAAGTTCTGCTCAAATGTCCCTGCACATTTAATTTTATTTTTTACGCAAAACTTAATACAGTTTCTTTGATCCATTTTTACGAATAGTAAAAAATCGAAGAGCACTTTTTGTTTCAACTGTCCATAACGAACTATTCATAACAACTGTTTTTCTGACTTCTTAAATCGATTGTGCAATATTCTTCTTTCTGAAATGCTAATAGTCACAGTAGGTGCAAATAACTGATATGCATACATACTGCTCAAACCAACAGTATGCCAGTATGTATGTATGTTGTTGTTACTGTGACTATATTATTAGGAAAACAAGATTAGAGTGGCCCGGAATTCAATAGTAACAATAGTAGTTATCTATTTTTTAGATCTAAGTTATTGTTGGACTAATAAAAAGAAACATATCCCTAAGCTTGGCTCATGACGTTTAGGCCTTGCGATTTATTGATTGTCATGGCAAAAGCTAATCGAATGGGGAACTGAATCCTCTTGAATATACATGGAAGATCAGTTGGAGTTATCGAAATTCGTGGGATAAGGACTTCCTCTCCTTTGAATTTGTCCCTGATGATCGTCGCTTGAATCACATTGTTCATCAGTTTCTTGATGGACAATTGCGTACCATTGCACAATTTCGGATGATTCAGATTCCGCAACATGGGTATGATCGATCCTACCTTCAGCTGTAAATTATGCGGTGGAGTTCCTGGCACATCAAGCGAGTTCAAAAATTCCTTCGGATAGTTTGTCGCTTCATCCTCGTCGGTTACTCGTTCAATAGATTTGTACGTATACAGTTTTCCAGCGATTTGACTTTGAACAACTAAATTCAAGCTATCGACGTCCTTACTCTTGCTGCTGTTATTGCCAGTTCACTAATCCAATCGAGATTTTTATACTGCCGGGGAACACTTTGGTGATGAGTTCCTCCTTCGACAATGTGATGTGGTGATTGTGCAACGCGAACTTGTGCAATATGGGCACGTCTCCATTCATTTTGTTCAGCGCGTTCCTCTTGCGTTTAATTATCACAAACATTCTGACTAATTATTGCACGACATGTACGACGTCCAAGGTTTGATCGTCTAATAGGTGGAATTAGTCAAGCAAATAACTCTCCTTGAAATAGAATAAAGTCGTTGTTGACTAATCCTATTAAAAATAAAACTATTTAAAAAAAAAACTTATGAAATGAATGTATCGCAATAAATGCCTGCAATCCAATAAGATGACCTAACTTTTTATACGCAAACTTATTTTCTGAAAAAATGATCGGATTGACAAATATTGCACTGAATTTCAATCGATCGCACTGTTTGTACCATTTACTGATGTGATACGCGATATATGAGTATCCGAAATCAGTGTAATAATAGGTAAAACTCGAATCAATTGCAGCAGGAAATATAGCACATTTGTTTAATAGAAAATGACAATGCACCTGTCAAATTGCGCTCAGCCTAAGTTAACGTATAACGCCATCTACGGGGTTGTGGCATTAAACGCAGCGCAGCGCCATCTGTTATTTATCTCGTTAACTTCTCCACCCAAAATTCACGCAAAACATATTTTATCACAATAAATTTCGTAATTTTCCGAAATTTACAACGAATTTTACAACTTTACACAGTCCAAATTCAAACAAATTGAAAATTTTCCGGAATTTTCCGAGTTTTCCACTAACAGTTTTCTATTTTTCCCCAAAATTTTCTTTCGTAAAATCTTCTCCAGGCAATTACGAACAACTGAGAAAAAATTTGAGCCAAATCGGCCCAGCCGTTCTCAATTAATGAATTACTATACATTTTTCTCACCATTTAGCTTGATCTTCATGTGACTGAATTAATCGGGATTCTAATATCCGTTGGCTGTTCCTCTCAATACGATTTGCTTGATGTTCAGGACTTTCAATCACTCGAGAATTTCTTGATCTTGTAGCCGTACGGCCTCTGCGACCAGTGTTCCTACGTCTGATTGGCGGCATCTCACTCGCTTATTATGAAAGTTAATTGAAAACAAAATCAATACTATAATCTAACACTGTTTCTGACCGAAATTCATTTTTATATATAAGAGAAGAGAGAAGAAGAAGAAAAGAAAATGTTCTTCGTTTTTTCTTATAAAAAAAGTTATTGCTGAAATTATACTCACCAACACCTATATTATATTGCACAAAAAATTTGAGCGCACGGTTAATTGTATTTTAAAATTTTCATTTTTTGCAGCAAACACAATAGCCTCGTAAACAATTTTCACAAATAGCACTAATTAGGAACTTTTTAAAGTTTAAGCTTAGGCTAAGTAAAAAATTGAGAAGTGAAAAGAAGGCAACATGATTGACAAAGTTAGGTGTTTGAGTTTCTTCTAAAAGTTTCTCATACATAGAAAAATGAGAAGTGAAATAAAGTCAGTATATGAAAAACTTAAATTTTCCTATAACAGGATCAGAAATAATGGTTTTTTTAATTTTTGATTTCTTCTATTTGTCCAATCCCGCCCATATTTGTAGCAGAAGTTACAATATGTACACCAAACTTATATACCAAATTTTGTTCAACTACCGTTAGCAGGAGCAGAAATAATGGATTTTTAATTTGTGGTTTGTATGGGAGGTACCACGCCCCTTTGTATTATCCCACCCATATTTGTAGCAGCACTGGAAACATTTACTACAAACATTTAAAAAAGAATTAGCCAAATCGGTGTAGCCGTTTTACAATTTTAGATAAATCGGAAAAAGTGGGCGTAAAAGTGGGCGTGGTAAATTTTTCTTTCCATAAAAACCTAAGTTGGACTACGACGAAAATTTAAAAAAAAAGTTATTCAATTCGGTCCAGCCGTTCTCAACTGCTGTCTTTACCAACGAACGGCATTTGATTTTTATTTATATAGATGTTTTTTTTTTTTTTTGAGTGTAGAGAAGAATTGATTGGAAATTTTATTCTCGATCTTCTGAAACAAGTATGGAACTCAATCCTTATTTAATCACATTTCAAAATTCCGAGGCCGTGAATGAAAATACAGATTTTAATTATGGAAGAAAATTTCTACAAACTTGCGATTTTGTTCCGAAAACCGCTATATTACCGGCTCATTCTTTACTAGGTCGGCAAACTCATGTCATATGTCATGTATTTATCTGTCGGTACATCATCTTTGTGACATCAACAAAATCAGAGATGACATTACACATTTTTAGACACCACAAGCGACTTTTCTCCAGTCGTATATTTATCCATTAAAACTTGTTTCTTACACGAATTCATTTATTTTTTTTCGAATTTTTGAATCTTTGAATGAGATCTTTCAAAGTCTCATAAGAACATAAGAACGCCTGCAAAATATTGTTTTATCTGATTGGTTGTTGAATTATCTAATATATGTATCCTTTACTTTTTAAACATGAATTACAAATCTGTTGAAATGATATTTTTTCTAAATAAACGCAGAAATTGTGTTTGAAAAACTGGCTTCTATAATTTGGCGTTTTGTTTGATTTTCTTTTATGCCCTCTAACACATTAGAGGAGTAGACTAAGTTTGACATTCCCCTTCTCATAACTAAAAATCATCTCAAAGTCTATAAAATATACAATTTTTTGATTGTCCTAAACATTTATGTTGATTTTAGCGTATCTGTCCCGTTACGTGTCTGTTCATAGCAGAATTGCTTGAGCTAAAATGCTGATGGCTGATACGAAAATATACCTTAGCAATAGATAGGTTTAGTTCGGAGGAAATCAGAAACGGGGAAAATCGTAATCTTTCTAAAATTTTTCAACAGGTTCAATATTTATTCGTTGATTAACAACTATACGAGTATATGGTGGTAGTTGATAGATATGGAGAAGAACCATTGCAATACAATGGAAAGCTCGAATTATAGGCTTAGTTATTGCAAAAAACTATCACAATTTTCACTAGACATGCGGCTCATGTTGATTACTAATGTAAGCGAGAGAGCGTTTTAATTATCTGCTGATGAGCCTGTATATTGGTTACGTTTACAGGTGTCACAAAGTGGTAAAATCTGTCCAGTGGGGAAAAAACTTGCCTATGTAGGCCATCAATACCTATGCCTAAAAATATATAGGATTATCCATTTTTTGGTTTCAAAAGTAAAATTAAATAAAATGCGCTTAAATACGATATCGATGAAATTTTTATTTCATTATAATGCATGGGCCTTGCCATTATGTGCGAAATAAGAATATAATGTCATTTAAATGACCGCCTCTGGATTGGTTGCAGCAGTAGTTCCTCCAGGGTCATTTTCACAAAAAATACAACTCAATGACTCCTTCAGACAATTTTGCTTGTTGATGTAATCACCGAGTGAGAAATGAGCTTCATCGCTGAAGAAAATTTTGTTCGATTGAAAGCCTTCTTTTAAATCACCACTTTTATAGTAAGTTTTAACTGTTTTAACTTGTTCTTCGATTGTTAAGCGATCCATATTCATAAATGGTAAATCTTTCACTAAATAAATAACACTTCAGATAACAGGTATTTAACAGCTGACAGCCTTGCCAGAACGACCACTAAGTGGATAACCCTACTTCTATAAAAACTTTATCTATACCTTTAAAATCACCTGTGGCATGAAGGCTAGTACACCCGACTATCTTTCGCATGATCGCGGATTCAATCCCGCCAGCCAACTATCATTATTGAGCGGTAGTCACCTCGATGTGGCTGGCGAACTCTTGGATTACTCGACTAATCAACAGGTCTTGTAGATGCTTCTCCGACTGTGACATTCGGAATAGTCGTTAAATTGTAGATCCCTTTAAGTGAGTCTAAAAATAGAATGGGTGTAAGCTCACTGAAAAAGAGAAGCTCTCCCATGTCCTATTTATGACTTGCAAGAGAATTAGCTTTTTTTACATATGAAAAATAGAGATTTTTAATTTTACTATTTATTCTATAATTGAAAAGAATATACGACCAGATGTATAGATGGTGCCAGTAGTTTGAAAAAAATATTTTGGTGAAAAGTGGCAACCTTGTAAAGCTATGCTTTAAGTTTCAAGGCGCCACATTGTTTAGTATATTTATTTGAGCCATCAAAAATAAACGATCTCAGTGAATTTGTAAACATAGGAAAAATTGGTAACCGTTATGTAATCCCATATTTTCATTTGAAAGGTCTCAGTCCAATCTATATTAAAGAGCTACATTCTATTCTGGGGGAGTCTGCTCCTTCGGTTATGACTGTGAAATATTGGCAACCAAAGTTTAAACGAGGTCATACGAGCTGCAAAGATAAACACCGTAGTGGTCAACCAATTGAGGTGTCCACGCCAAAGACACATTTAAGAAAATCCACAAAATGGTATTGGATGATCGTCGTCTGAAAATACGTGAGCTAGCTCAAATGATAGCCATTTCAGAAAGCGCTATACATCGTATATTGATTGGAGATTTGAAGGTCACAAAGCTGGCCGCTAGATGGGTGCCGCGCTTGCTTTTAATAGAAGAAAAACAGCGTCATGAAGATGTTTTAGTAGAGTGTTTGGCGATATTTAACCGCAATAAAGCCGGATTGAGTTCAGGGTTTAAATCTACATAATCACAATCCAAAATTCAATTTTGCCTCAACATCAGGCGATATTCCGCTCCTAACGGTGGCCTCAGCTTTAAAACTAAAATGCTGTTGTATCAGGATAGCTGTGTACTTTTCTCTAATTTTAAGATTCTTTAATCCATTTGATGAACCGTTCTTTCACCGCCGCAAGAACTTGTCATTGTCATATCGTTTCCCGTTAAGTTGAGTGTGACTGTAATTATTTTTAGTAGAAAATATGAATTGTTTTAGGCTTTCAGTGCGCTAAGATAAGTTGCAATAACATACTTAGCGAAAGAAAGACAAA